>MU226615.1:2044649-2099399 GCA_018584345.1 Thuja plicata
ATCCTTCGTACATAGGTTGTATTGGTCACTGTTTCATCAACATATTCTGAGGGCTGATATGTTGGTGGTCATACTCTTCCTACGTTAGAAGGCAATAGATCGGTTTTAGAGGGTTTTATATGTTTTCGTATTTTTACTAACCCCATATTGCTAAAGTAATGATCTATTGAAGTGTTTGTGTCAATCTAACAGGTACCCATTATCACACTCACATATGTCATTCTCTTGAAAATGTGAATATGCAATTAGTGGGTATGACTGAGGTGTTGTAAAAATTCAAACTTTTCAATCTGGCTGATAGTTTTTCTAAATATATGGAAGCTAATGTTTGTTAGATGCTTGATTTGGTGTCTGATGAAACCCAAACATTTGACTAGTTGAATGAACATTTAAACTACTGACGGTGTTGGTTATCATTTTATGTGGGTATGTTTTCATGTCAAAATATTTAGATTATCATAGATAAGTTAGATATATGTTGTCATTCTCTTTGATATTTATAGTTTGATTTGACTATTGGAAGTCTGAGGATTGAATATGAATGAGTTGCTATGAAAAAATCAAACTTATAATCTAACCACTGGCAAACTTTTAAAGATGGTAGTCAATTCAAGCCCATTATAAACCAAAAAAACTTGTTAAATCAGCTATCAAATTATAGAGATGTCAAATAGAAGTTGTATAGATGTCATTTTCTATGACATTTGTAGATTGCCTAGAAATTTGGAAGTCTAAATGTGAAATTAAAGATGGCCTTGACTGAGAAACTAAGTATCAAAGATTCATTTTTGATCTGACCATTTACTAAATCTGATCTCACCTGATTCAAGGCATGGGAATCCCAAAACAAGAAGATCATGTGTTGAATAGAGTGGTGATGTTATTGGTTAATAGTAGTCCTTTTTATTCATCAAAGATTGAATTTTCCACTTATCAATCTCTATTCCTTAACTCTTTTAGTTATGGTATTGGGTAACATTCTGATACCATTTTTTCTAATTTTTGTCCTTCTACACTAAGTTTTGGTCTTTGTGGTTGGGATTTTCACGAATCAGAATTTTGCACCTCTTACACCACTTTAACAAAATTTCCTTATCTTCCTTTCTTTTCTTTGGTCACACATGTTATTTAAGGAAGGGTGTTCATACTTAAGTGGTTATTATTATTCAACACATTTTACCTTTTTCCATGATTTCCATTAAGGTGGAATATTGATAGGTTTAAGTGGATCCCATGGTCATGAATATTTATTTGATGAAAGATTCATATATTTTGGATGTTTCCCATGGATCAAAGAGCTATTAAGCATGGTTGGTCAATATACATTATGTTTTATCATGTTGAGTGGCAGGTCTAGTATTTGTGTGGTCTAACTTCATTACAATCAGGCTAGTCTAGTGATTTTTAATGTCTATATGTTGATGAAGTTAACTCACACGACTATCTATTGTAGTGAATTTTTCAAGGTTGATAAGTTTTCAAGCTAGATATATATAGATTGTAGATATCTTCTTTATAGGCAATGTCAGTAGTGCCACAGTTCTAATAGACTAAAAGCAAAACATTCTATTTTTGTTTAGGCATTTAAGGATTAGTGGAAGAATTATCTGTGAATTAGAAAATAATCATCAACCATTGATCTAACTGCTAAAGTGGATAGAAATATTGTGACATGTCATCCATGGACAAATCTAATATTCTAGTATCAATGGATCCCACTAGTCTAACTTAATTGTTTTAATCCAAATTTATAGATATTTAAAAGCACATACATTTTAAATACAAATAAGCATCAATAGTTAATTTCTAAGTGTAGACAAATATCATCTTGCCACATGTCAATAGTTTGTCTAGAGTGCAATGTGTAATATGTGTTTAATGATTCAAATATTTATGGAATATTTTCCTTATAGAACCATGGTGCTTGCAAATAATACATCATAAAGTACCTCTAGTGTCATGATCTCTACATATTTCTTTCTTATGTGTCTTATTCAAATGTTCACCCTTTGCGGGAGTAATTTGAATCAATCTTTATTCACATGTTTTTTATTATATAAAAAGAGAAATAATGGACAATTGAGACTACAAATTTTAGGTTTAGGGTTTTTGTTTTGCCTTTAAATTTTGAGAAAAGCCTTAAATATTAGTGTCCATGTGCATGAATGTTCTATTATTGAATTAACATATTGTCCTAGTCACAAATCTCTTAAGTCATCACTTAGGTCATTTTTTTGTTGTCTAACAGGCCACATGCCTTGAACCTTTTTATTTTCCTGATCAACTCTTCTATCCCGTAAGTTATGTTTCCTTCTTAGGCTTTAATTTTATTTCCCCTATCACCATAGCTGACCAATGTCTCCACATACTCATTTATTGGTCTTGAGTTAGAATGTTCCCTCACACTCCCACAATCTTTATTAAAGAATGTAGTGAGTCCCATGGGTTGGTGGGGTAATTTTTTTATGTGGCCACTCTATTGATTTTCCTTGAATTTTGGATCTCCCTATCCTCCTACGTCAAGAGATAAATTATTAACATCTCAACCCTTTTAGGTTGGTGGGTTGAAGTGTTAAAAGTTAAGTGTTGAAGTTTGAGATTTACTTTGCACCTTGGTGGTAGTTACAATTCGAGAAATAGATGACCCACAAAACAACGGGATGAAGGAAATTTGACATTGAGGTTAGTGAAGATTCTAACCTTGCAACCTTGCATACATTAGTGGATGGTTTGTGAAGCCTTACTGATCAAGGAGGTCAATTTTTGACCTTTAATTTTGACCAAGGCCTTTTTTGTCTTGTTAGATTCAATTTTTTTTTTGTTTATAACCCCGATTCGGTACATTTTGACTCTATTTTATTTTCAATTGAAGTATGTGAGATCATGTTGATATGTGTCTCATTTCTCAAAGAATTTGAATTGACTGTCAACTAGTTCAAAATTCATTTTCCAGAACTAGGATACTATTAATCATTTTCACTACAGGTTTTTGTAAATTACGTCTCCAACTCTTTGGTTTGTTTCTTTATCCAAAATTTCCAGTGCCTAGAAATATTTAAGTGTTAATACTTAATAATTGTCTCATCCTATGAACTTAAGCTAAATTATTCCACAAAACATTTTTGAATGCCAAACTATTGGATATGCTTATCAAGCCGAAATGCAAAGTTGTTGCCACAATTAAAATCCTAATGAGTAAAGTTCAAACTTTACCAAAAAAAATTAAAAAGACCTCATTTTATTATAGTATGAGAAATCCTTTTCTTGTGTATTTTATGGCAATGCATTTCTGATTGAAAGAGAGATATTTTTATCAACCAGTTCTGATTGCAAGTTTTTGTAATTCATATACTAAAAAGCACACAACATTATCATTTGTCTCAGCTTATGAACTCCAGGGTATTGTTCCAAAAAGTATTTTACAATGGATTAACTAATGGATATTTTTCCCATAATAATTGAAAACTATTGGCCTCAATAAGAACACTCATGAGTGAACTCAAAAAATTATTTGAACATTTTAGGAGAACAACAAAAAAATATGTGTTTGCTAATTTTGGGAGCAATTCTATTCTTGCCGACATGACTGGAGTGCATTATTATTGAAACAATGTTATTTCTAACTTTGGTATGTTTAATTTTACTTTAAAATGTTAGGTATCCACCTTTTCACGCAATGTCAAATAGAGAAAAGAAAGCCTTGATTGTTGGAGTAAGTTGTAATGGAAATTTTGATTTTGTACTTCATTTTATTCAAATAGACATTAGTAATCTTATTGAAATATTGACATGTGTAAGAATAAATTTTATTTAAAAAAACTTCTTGCATAGAGGAATTAGTATGCACAATGCTTGACAATGATTTTTCTGGTCAATCAACTACAATATTTGTGAATGATATCTTACATTGAATATTCAGGGCATGCTTGTTGTAAAGAACAAATAGCGTTAGCTAGCCATAATTCTCTATCTTCCAATTCCTCTCACCCACTTTTTAAATAGATAACAAATAATGGATTATGAATCTTATTGGTAATAGGAAAGAGCTAGAAGAGGGTAATATTTTATTTACTAATACCAATCAGAATCTTGATTGTTTGTTACATAATTCTCGACTATAAATGTAGTTCTTGAAACTATTGTTTAGAAAATAAAGTAGAAGACAAGCCAATAATATCTTTTCCCACGATTGAAAGGTGAACAATGTTTCTACTCCAATTTTGTATTTTCCAGCAGACCAGCCTCTGGATTATTCAGCACTTAGATTACATTGACATTTACTTGGTTCGGATCAGTGAATCCCCTTTGAAGGATGAAACCCTTGTTAGCATGAATCTTTCTTAAGGAACCAATTCTTTAGGGAGGATGCAACACTTTTTGATATAAACACCAGTAAATCATCGGTCAATTTCATTGTATCGTAATTCTTAATTTCTATAATAGGAGAACTTTTCTCATGAGTCATGGCACACATTTCAATGGCTGAAATTGCTTCTGCTGCTTCCACTTCCAGAATTGGAACTAAAACATTGGATTTATCATTGTCATATGAGTGTGAGAGTTCTTTCTCTGCAAACAAAGGCTGTATATTTCCCATCAATTGTGAAGTCTCAGTCACAGTTTCTTCTTCAATTCCTGTAGTAACTTATGTTGCATGTACTGTGTTATCTATAGATGAGGTTTTCTCATTTAGAGTAGTAGTTTTTGTCTGTACAACAAGGGAAGGCTCAGTGTTGATCACCCCCTCTAAATTGTTGTTCTCAGTATATATAGATGGAGATTCATCTCAATCTTCCTCTATAGTAATGTCAATGGTTGGAACTGATTGTAATGGTGTATCTTATGGAATTTGAACTACTAGTTTAGATTAATCAGTTTCATGTGAGTTTAAGGTATCTTCCACTTCAACTTCTGGAATTTGAACCATTTGACTTGATTTGTTAGATTCAAAAAATATTGAGGCTTCTTTCTCTTCAAATGAAAGCTTTAAATATCTTATTGAGCCTAGATTCTTACTTGAAGTGTCCTTCTGAATCCCTTCAGAATCATTGGTCTCAACTAGTGACTCTTCTACACATGATATTTTGTCCAAAAGGGTAGCTGGATCCTGGTGAACCAGAGAATTCTCAGGGTTGATCATTTCTAGTAACTCATCATTCTTTGACTCTCCAAAAAGAATAATGGTATTGTATGTAATTGCAATCATTTCAAAGGCTGGGGCTGCCTCTAGTGCATTAACTTTTGGAATTCGAGCTGAAATGTTGGATTCACCAATTTTACACATGCTTTCTTCCTGCTTAGATGAAAGTTTTAATTCTCTTATTGATTCAAGAATCTCACTCTTGTTCTAGTAGGGTGAATTTAGAATAAAAAATTGTAGAGTTGCAAAATGAGATTGACAGTACCACGAAATTGAATGCAAAGATGACTAAAGATAAGACAAATTTGGAAGTCATGGTTTCTGTACTACAAAATGAGCTTAATGTAACATGAGGATTGAGCCAAGACCTTTGCAACAAGCTAGGACATGAAAAAATTGATTTGGAAAACAATTTGAAAGACTTAAATGATATAAATAAGGGATTACAAAGAAAAATGATTGAAGATGAAATTTTTTTATATTCTTGTAAGGCAGAGTTGAAAGAAAGAGTTGCAGAGCTCAATGCAACAAGATTGAAGCTTAAATAATTTTACATTAATCTAAGACATGAAAAAATATACTTTGAAATTTTTTTGAAAGGGTTTGATTATACAAAAACAGAATTGCAAATGAACTTAACAAAATAACATTTTTGTGGCAGATTCATGAGAAAGCGTGCACTATACTAAGAGAACAAAAAAGTGGCTTGCAGAAAAAGTTGAAAGAATGCAATGATAGGATCAAAGAATTAAATGCAAAATTGGGCTTGTTGGATTCTTGTATGGAAAATTTGGAAGACAATAATGCAGGACTGTTGTGTGAAAAAAAATAATGAGTCAGGAGCATGATGAATTGTGTAACCATTTAACAGATGAAAAATATATGTTGGAACATAAGTTGAATGAATGAAATGATAGAAATAAAAAATTACATGCAAAGATGAAATAACCCAATGGTAGGAAAATTTGCAAGGCAGATTCTAACATATCTGTTGAAATCTTTATTAGAAGGCATAATGTTTGAAAACAAAGGTGCAACTATTTTAATGGATAGAGAATTGAGGCAAAAACTTGAATAACTAATTATATTCTTCTAGATAACCAGTCTAGAGAGCCAATTTATATCAACTGGCACAAAAAATATAATTCTCCCCTCTAATTCATTGTTTATTGGATGTTCTTATGGGTTGTGTGGAGGAATAGTATGAACAACCACTTATTCTACTTACCTTGTGAAAATGTGATCTCTTGTTGAGCACTCTTAATAAATAAGAAAATAAAGATATAAAATATCATGGTTGATTTTTATTTTCAGTGAGTTAGTAATATGTACATAAATATGTATATTATAGAGATAATTTATAGTTAATGATAGTCTCAATGGTGTCAATTGTATTTGAACTTAATTTAAGTTTCTATATTATGATGGAACTGTATACAATGACAATATTAATGGACATCAGAGCACCATAGCGTAAATTTAAAGAAACGTGTGTGTGTTGGGTTAGACTTTTATTGATGCATAAACATGTTATATATATGTATATGTGTGTGAAAGATTGTACTAATTTATCAATATGTTCTATGGAGCTTTCAATGTAGTTTGGAGGCATTTTTTCATGATATTTACGAGGAGATAGTTTCACCATGAGATTTATGACTTACATCATTTGAAAAATATTTATGATTTTATGTGATGGATTTATGGATGTTTTATGTTTCAGTCATGCGATGATAGTTTTTAATTATAATTTCATATGGTAATTGATATATTATTACACAATGGTAATGATATATATGTTTATGATGATGGTTCATGGTTTTCATATGATGGATATATGGTGTATTTATGATGTATGTGAGAATATTGATGTAATTTATATAATTTGAAAAAAATAAGTGTACTATTTGCAAAACACACACATTAGATTATGACATTTGCTCAATAAGAGTTACTCCATTCTGCTAAACTAGGGCAGTCTTAGTGTTGTTCATTCTTAGTAAATCATTATTCTCTGATTGTATTCCAAGAATAGTGATTTTGTCTACCACTACATCAATTTCAAAGGCCACGGCTACCACCGATACAATAAAAAGTAAAAAAAATGCTAAAAAGAAATATAAATAAATATATTATGAAAATCTATGACAAACTGATAGAGAAACACAAACAAGGGGTTGGAGTTGTACAAATTTGTGCAATCATGGCTGCCAGAAGCATGAATGCTATAAACCAGCAGGGCCATATGCTTTGCAATCCATTCATCATAATGTTATGCTAGCTATCCAGCCTTAGACTTTTATTTATATTCAGAAAAACCTTAACAACTATATATTTTTGTCTTTAATACATTTCTTCTTTCTAAAACATAGTGGACTAGGATTCCTTGAGTTTTGTTTAGTTAATATAAAACTAGTTTTTTTAATTTTTCAGTTTCAGATCCATCAATTGGAATAATCTTGTAATATTTTACTATTTTTGATTATATAAAAAATACTACTAATGCATCTATGTTTACATTTTGTATATTTATACCCTGAATAATTTCTTGTAAAGAAAGTCCAAACCTAGAAATATGAACCCAGAACAAAATAACAAGACAATTGCTAGATTGTGGTCTCAGTTCCAAAGAAAAGTTGATAAATGTAATTGCCTTGCAAAAAGTGTAAGGGCTTAAAGAATCAAAGAATTCAATGATGACATTAATTTTTTATTAGTATACAAACTAAAATTTTGGGAAAGCTTACACCGAAAGATAATAGAGAGCAAACCAAAGATCAGATTAGAAGATCACCAAGAATGACTAAGTACAAAGAAAATCGATGACACAAGGTAGTGTGTAAACCAAAAATCACAATGCAGAGAGATAAAGTGGAACCTTACAGAGGAACCCAAAATGCAAGTTTCAGTGCAGACCGATGAAGTAGATACAATGCAACTGATAGTAAAACCCGAAGGACAGTCAAGCATGACTGACAAACATAACCAGAAGTTAGTTGCAGCCCACAAAAAGTGGATCTGACTTCCATGTCAGATAAAGCAAGTGTATTCTATTTATAGGATATTTAATTGTTTTAAATCCATTTCTTTAGGGACAAGTAACATTAATGTAAGTGTTTTAATCAGTCCAACTGATTAAAAACACATAGAATAGGAGATCTAGGTGTAAGTTGTAAACCTGATCTTAGAGTTAACATTGTTTTTATCACAATTTGATGAAGTCAATACATCTATAAATAGATGTAATCATTCATTAGAATGTGTGTGTAAGAGAGAAGAGAATAGAATAGAACAAGCACATCTATGGATTAAATTGAGAGTTTCAAGAACCTGAAAAGAGAAAGAAGAATTTGGTTGACAAAACTAAGAATAGAGGAAACTGATAATCAGAGGTATTATTCAATCACAATTAAGGTGATAATAATTTTATGTGAACTACATAGGATCTATATTAGCAATAGGAGATTGAATTTACTAGGTCAATTTGTAATTTTCTATCATTCTAACAAGTGAAGCAAAGTGTAAAAATTCCTTTCAAGAAAGGTGGATTTAACAATCCAATATCAAATCTGTTAACCAAGTGCACACTTAATAGTGTTGCTAAAATATCTTAATAGAGTAGACTTTAATAAGTATCCACTAATACTTGTAATAGGCTAGATCATTAGAATTGATCAAAATTGTAAGCCTTAACCGACCCCTTCTAATTTGCAGATAGTGAAGTTTTGTGGGTGCCATCCCCACTGCAGTTTTTACTTCCTAACAGAAGTTTTTTGCGATATCATATCTTGTGTTATGTATCAATTATGTTCATGAATATTTCTATGAATGATTCACATGCTTATTAATGTTATGAATTGATATAACTCACACAAAGATAGTATAGATCAGATTGAATGGATATGCAATTGATTACTAAGGTTAATTGATTAAAGGATAAGAAAAAGTTTTAGAGGTACTGATTCACCCCTCCCCTCTCAGTAATACTTCCCATTAATCCCAAAAATTGGTATCAAAGCTAAGTATTTTCTTGGAAAGCTTAAAGGCTTAAGAGAAAAGATCTTACAATGGAGAAGTACAAACTTGATAAAAATATTGAGAATAAAAAGCTTGAAATTCAGATGTTCTATGAATAGTATAAAGAAGCTAGATTCAACATGAGACAGTTGCTTGATGAAAGAAAAGGTATGGAAACTCAAAGAAATGAAAAGGATTATCAAGAAGAAGAGATTCCAGATTTCTTTGAATCTTTAAGATCAAATTCAAGCAAAGCATCAGATACATCAGAAGAGAACATAAAAAATATAAAGGAGATCAATCAACATTTGAAAAAGAAAATAAAGATGTTGTAAATCGGTCAAGAAACCCATATGGTAAGAATGATTGATGTGATGAGTTTTGCTAGACAAGCTAAAATAGAAAGAACAAGAGGTACTGATGACAGGCGGAAGATTATAGAGAAACTACAAGAAAAGGAGTTAGAAATTTAGAGACATGCTAAGCATCATCATGAGCTTATAAATCAGATTATTCTTATGAGTCAAGAAGCAAACAAAATGAATGTGGAACTAATTGAAAGAATACATATTATTGGTGAAATAAGAGAAGAAAATGAAAAACTAAAGAATGAGGTTGGGATTCAGCAACAACATAATGAAGTTATCAGAAAGTTTGAAGAGAGAAATAAAAGAATGGATGATTTTCTTGAAGGATAATGAAGAGTCAACAACAAAAATGGTCTAGGTTTTACCAAAAAATGGGGAATCATCAAATCAACCCAATCCAAAGAATGTCTATGAAAATCCAAGACCAAGAAAGCTTACCTGCAAACATTGTGGAAAGAAAGGTCACACATCAAATGTATGCAGAGGCAAAATGAAAGGTATTCCTAAATCTACATCTTCATTCATAGGATTCTGTTATAAATGTAACAAGCGAGGACATAAAGCATATGAATGTAAGTCTAAGATTGAACAACCAAACAAGAAAACCTACATGGAAAAATACTGTCCTAAATGCAAAATGAATGGGCACACAAGTCTTGAATGCTAGAAAAAGAAAAAGAAAGCATGGAAGCCTAAAGGTCAAGAAACTCCATATCAACCAAAGAATATCGGTAATCAGTATGTATGGGACTAAAATACTTGGATAAATTATACATCATGTGGAAGGTATGGTTATATTGTTGTAAACTATATGAGACTGTGGACAAGAAAGTCTAGAGGTTGGACTAACCCCAGAATGGCATGCTTACATTGTCATAAAGTTGGTCATCTCAAGAAAGATTGCAGAGACCGAATGACAGAGACAAGTACATATCCCAATGGAAACACCATTGAAGATATCTAGAGGGATAGAGACAAGATGTGGAGAAAATATTCAATCAATGATGAAGTTGGAAGTAGCAATGCAAATGGTGACACCCCATCCAATGGATCTGGTGACATCACCAAATCCACCTGAAAAGAACAAGTAAGTATGGAACTACATTAACCCCAAGTTATTACTTTACATCAGTTCCATAATATGATGAAATAATTCCAAATTAGCATAAGAAAGATGCATTATGGTTGTACTTGTTGAAATATGCTTTCAGGCATATATACTGAAACCCGTCAGTATACATTGAAAGAAAAGACTACCTACATTTACCGAGAATCATTGGTTAGAAGCAAAAGTTGCTAGTATAAACCGAGCCTCATCGGTAAATGAGCACATGAACAAGCTGTCTGTGTTACCGAAACCTATCAGTAAAGGATAAGTGAACATTGACTACTTAGAAACATTGTAAGTATCACTGATGGTAATATAGTCTTCACTGACGAACTTAGTCTCTAGGCACCAACGAGTTGGTAAGCATTTATTACATGTGTTTTAGGGAAACAACTATAAATAGGGCATCAGAGTGACTCATTTGTCATGACACCAAGAGAAGAGAAAGCAAAGGTGATTTTGAGTAGAAAGAAACCTAGCTATAGAGAAATCATGACTCAACCTACAAGCATTCCAAAGTAGTTAAGAGATCATTTCAAAACAAAACAGTAAGTTCTACAAACTAAAAACTCTATTTTTCACACATTTACGTAGAAGCCCTAAATTTTTTGAAAATGGCATCGAGTTCACAATCTATGAAATCTAAGAATTCAAAGAAAGATGAGTTCAAACTCATCAAGAACACTTCATGTGAGGAACCCAACTATAAGATCCATCTGGAGGTTGCCTCACAACCTGATGATGCTGGTGCATTTTTGCGCATTCCAGCTAGGGTTTTGCTAGTTGAAGCTGTCTGATCCTTCATACACTGCAAGATTGTAGAGATTGGAATGACAATGGCAGAAGAAGCTTACAAGAATCTTTGTAACAATGATGGAACACTCAAGGAAGAACACAAACACATTGAGGTGAAAGGGCTCATCAATGCCCTAAAGTTTCTGAAGGTCTTCAAAACTGATTGGATTCGGTTAGTACTAAGAAAGATGCATAATAAAAAATTATGGTTGGATGAACTAAAGGAAATCACTTGATATTCCATCCATGCGGTCACCAATTACCCCATAATTGATAAAGTAAAAGCACTAAAGCATCCACCAAAGGAAAAGACTGAAAAGATGACAAGAGCCAAATGGGATGGTCGTGGATTGAAAGTGACAACAATAACTGATGACAAAATTAAGTTTGGTGCATGTGTACTGGGTTACAAATTATTCCAAGCTAGCAGATTAAATAGTATTTCATTAGGTGTAGTGGACACAACTTATAAAATTGTAAAGAAAGGTACACAGTTGGACTTATCCGAGCTACTCCTGAATCAGTTGAAGGATAATCTAATTACAATCAGGACTACAAAGTCAAACACTTGTAAGTTTGGCTCACTGATCATGTGTATTTTCTTTTATATTCAAGAGAAGTTCCCATCTATTGGTGATGTGAAATGGGATAGCACCAAACTGGTCACCATGCAAATCAATGAGCACATAGCTGCTCTAGGAGATAATTTTGAAACTGTCATGGATGAATACTTCAATGTATTCAAAGACCGAATGAAAAAGAGGGTAAGAATCCCCGAGCAACTCATCAAGAAATATAAGGATGAGATATGCTTCATGGTTGACACAGATCATACTTATATCAAACCTGTTGTGGCAAGAATAGCATGGTTACAACCACTAGAATATGAGATCAACATTGATCTTGCAAGAAAGGCAATTGATGCCTTAATAAATGAGCCACTAGACAAAAAGCAACCAAGGTTTGGCACATATGAAGAGGCCAAATCAAGAATTAAATCAGGCCTAGTTGTCAAAAAGATAGTCAAGAAGAAGGAAAAAATGGTGAAGAATCTCAAGAAGATTCTATCAGTAGATGAGGAAGAAGATGAGCAAGATGAAGAAATAGAACAAGAGGAGGAAACCAAAGAACAGGTGTCTATTGGTAAATAAGAAGGAAAGAATGACTCTAAGGAAACTGATTTAGATTTACCACCTCCTCCACCATCTAAGAAACTAAGAACTACTACTGCTTTAAGAACTAGAAGCTAAATGCCAAAAGAATCTACTCCACCTCTTAAGAAAGGAAAGGTCAGGACTTATAAAATGAAACATCCAGCACCGAAAAGAGGACAAAACAAGAAGGGTAGAAAATACATCAGAACCCAAGAGGACATAGAAGACACCAAAAAAGATGAAGCCTTAGAGGTAGAAAATGTTAAGGTAAATGAACCTAAAACTATTGATGACATTTGTGTTTATATTGAAAATTCTGGATCTATTACAGATCCACACATTAGAAAATGGCAGAAACAAACTTAAGATGAGAAAAATAAAATTGAGGAAGCCATGATAACTAAGATGTATAACTTCAAATATGTACCCATGCAATTTGAAGGAAGTTATGTACCATGGGAACTCTTGGATAGATTATCATCCCATTGGACATTTGCTTTGAAAAATGAGTAAGAAATCAGAGAAAGAGTACTTGTTTCTCTAATGCCCCCTGAATCTAAAAAGGAAGAAATAGATGAAATGATGGAGAAACACAAGAAGGAATTCTCACCAAAGATAAGGGCATACAAATTTCTTGAAGGCAAGTTGATAGAGGTAGAACAGGACAACCATAATAAATGGTGTAAAATCATGAACAAACCAGTTGAGAAAGACAACCCCGACAAAGATCTTCAACAACAAGATGTTGATAAGGAAAATCATGATGATACAACCATTGAGTTAGATAAAGAGGAGATTGATACAACAAGGAATAAGACTGTAGATGTGGCAGATGATACATGGGATGATACCACAAATGACAACATTGTGGATACCAATGCCATTGACATTACCGATGACCCAACAAATGAAATCAATAAGGATGAAGATGTCACTATTACAAAGGACACAACTGATGAACATGACACAACAATTGATAGTGCACAGGTGAACATTCCAAGAAAGCTACCAATATCATGCAAGAAACTAACAAGTCACCTGAGAAGGAGACTTTAAAGGATGCAAGAAAAGAAGCAAATAAGGACAACACCAATGGTTAGAAAAACATCAGAGATACTCAAAATGTAGCCGACACTAACCAAACTATAGAAGGAGATAAGGACAAATATGTAGAGACTCAAGAAAAGAATGAGAACACCAAGGAAGTTGATGAAAAGGACACAAATGAAGGAGACAATCCAAAATATGGTACTCCTGAGAAAATAGACAAGGATTCTACCAACGATGTTAAGGTGAATGTGGAGACATTTGTAGACACCCAATGAGATAAAACCAATGCCAGACAACAAAAATAAGCCCAACAGGTCACATCATCAAGCACAACAGAAAAAGCTAAAAAATTGGCAATGGTGCTACATTCTACTAAGTCACAAAAGAAGAAGAAGAGAAAGAAGAACAAGTTAGAGGTTATGAAAGATGAAGTCATTGAAATACCTAAGTGTGACCCCTCTACACTTGACATGGATGCATTACTGGAATATGGAGAGATATGCCAGAGGAAGGGATTACAAGAAAAGTTGAAGAAATAACATAGGGACTCCATGGTACTGGAGACAACACAAGACATTCTACATCAAATTGTACCCAATGTTGAATTTGATCAAAACAAGCCTATACTTGATCAACTAGCTACCCTCACTAATGCAATCACAACTTAGAACATTGATGCTGAGAAGGCAATTGAGGAAAGAGAAGAAATGAAGTACCAACAAAAGATATTAGAGAACATCAGCCAAGAAGTGGTAGAGAATAAGGTAAAGCTATCAGAATTCATATTTGAATTAGACCCCATCATATCTGAATCAATTACCTTGATTCAAAAGCTGAGAACAATAGAAAATTTCACTAAGGAAAATAGTGACAACATAGCAAAGCTAGATACAGATCTAGAAAATAGTGCTAATAGCTTAACCATAGATGGAGACAATACAGTAAAACTGCATTATGAAAAGATCATTGAGGTAAAATGGTTAAGGAAAGAGTTGTGGGAAGCAAAGACATATTTCAGAGAATAAGTAACCAAACTACAGGCTCAACTTTTTCCAAATATTACACTGCTACAACAACATATCAGCTCTGCAAGGAAACTGATAGGAACTCTTGAGATGTCTGTAGCAGAAAACATCTATGATATGCATGCAAAGATAACACTTGAGCATATGGCTCTAGAAAAACTAAAAGAGCAATGGGAGAAAATGATGGAAGACATGAATTATTCTCATTCACACATTTTTGATAAGCTCTAAGGTAAATAACCTTTGCCCTTAATATCAAATAAAGAGGGAAATGATATATTGTACAAAATACTAAAGAAGAAAATGCTATGTACATTCATTCAGATGGGAAAATGGTAGATATGTATATGTATATTCATAGAGGTAAAATGATATAAAAAAATATCATATGTACAGACATACAGACATATACATAGGGGGACTCATTAAATGACTAAGGATTATATATGTTGTATATACTTAACACTTTGTTAGTATTTTGCACATATCAGTTTTTCATACTAATGTCAAAGGGGGAGAGTGATGACACTAATTTGTCATTATTATATAAAAAAAACTTTCGATAAAGCTTAAACCAAAAGACAGTAGAGAGAAAACCAAAGATTAGATTAGAGGATCACAAGGAATGACTAAGTACAGAGAAAACCGATGACACAAAGCAATGTGTAAACCAAAAATCACAATGCAGAGAGATAAAGTGGAACTTGACAGAGGAACCCAAAATGTAAGTTTCCATTCAGACCAATGAAATAGATATAGTGCAATCGACAGTAAAACTTGAAGGACAGTCAAGCACGACTAATAGATAAAACTGAAAGTCAGTTGTAGCCTGGAAAAAGTGGATCTGACTTCCACGTCAGATAAAGCAAGTGTATTATATTTATAGGATATTTAATTTTTTAAAATCCATTTGTTTCGGGACAAGAAACATTAATGTAAGTGTTTTAATCAGTCTAACTGATTAAAAACACATAGACTAGGAGATCTAGGTGTAAGTTGTAAACCTGATCTTAGAGTTAACATTATTTTTATCACAACTTGATGAATTCAGTCCATCTATAAATAGATGATGTAATCACTAATTATAATGTGTGTGTAAGAGAAGAGAAAAAAATGAGCACATCTATGGATTGAATTGAGAGTTTCAAGAACCTGAACAGAGAAAGAAGAATCTGGTTGACAGAACCAAGAACAGAGGAAACTGATAATTAGAGGTATTATTCAATCACAATTAAGGTGATAATATTTTTATGTGAGCTACATAGGAACTGTATCAACAATAGGATATTGTATTTACCTAGTCAATATTGCTATCATTCTAACAAGTGAAGCAAAGTGTAAAAATTCCTTTCAAGAAAGGTGGATTTAACAGCCCAATATCAAATCTCTTAACCGAGTGCACACTTAACAGTGTTGCTAAAAGATCTTAACAGAGTAGACTTTAATAGGTCTCCATCGATACTCCTAATAGGCTAGATCATTAGAAGTGATCAAAATTGTAAGCCTTAACTGACCCCTTCCAATGTGTAGATAGTAAAGTTTTGTGGGTGCCATCCCCATCGCAGTTTTTACCTCCTAACAGGAGTTTTCTGTCATATCATATCTTGTGTTATGTGTCAGTTATGTTCATGAATGATTCACATGCTTATTAATATTATGAATTGATATAGCCCACACAAAGATAGTATAGATCAGATTGAATGGATATGCAATTTATTACTAAGGTTAATTGATTAAAGGATAAGAAAATTTTTTAGAGGTACTGATTCACCCCTCCCCTCTCATTACTACTTCCCATTAATCCCAACATTCTAATCACAACAGCCCAGAGTCATTGTAGGCAACATGGTCACATTGAAGGGGGTATGATTTTTGTCGATTGGTGAATGTGGATTTCAAATTGGAGGAACATGGAGGTGTGAATATCCAAGCCGAGGATAATGCTCTCATGGAAGAAGATGATCTTGTGGAAGATAACACATTTAAAGATGATGGTATTGGCGTAGCTGATAATGTACTAGAGGACATGATTGAAGAAGATGTTATTGGTGTAGCTGATCAAGATGATCATGATGATGGTACTAGCACATCTGATAATGATGATGAAGATGGTCTTGATATACCTATACTTGAGAAGGCATACGAGCCCCTATACCAAGGCTCCCAAACAACTCTTGTCTCCACTATAGTGTTGTTGGTGAACTTGAAGGTTATGAATGGTTTATCCAATGTAGCAATGTTACGTATGCTAAGATATGTCATTTTTGTCATCTTCAATGTTAGCATACCATTACTATACATTATATTAATAATTCATATTTTTTGTTGTAGGTTGATAGGTGAGTTTTTTTTACCACCATCAAACATTCTACCTCATTTGTACCAAGAATTATTTACCATTATGAATTAAATTGGAATGAAGCATCAAAAAATACATGCATGTCCCAATGATCACATTCTATATCATAAAAAACATGAATTTTCAATAGAATGACCTGATTTTTATATTAGTAGATATCGGTCAGATCAAATAACAAAAAAGGTGCCTCACAAGGTTCTTCGGTACATTCCCATTATTCCACATCTTCAACGATTATTCAAGTGCACTAGCTTGCCACAATTTATGGATTACCATGCACACAATAGAATTCAAGATGAAATTATGCAAATGCCTATGGATGGTTCTACATTTAAAGATATAGAAACAACATGGCCACACTTTAAAGAATAACCTCGTAATCTCAAGCTTTCATTGGCAACAGAGGGTGTTAATCCATTTGGAGATATGAGATCTGTTTACTCAGTGCGGCCTATTTTTTGTTATTAACAATAACATTCCTCCTTGGATGTCCATAAAGAGGGAGCACATAATGTTGTCAATGATTGTATCAGGTATTTTTTCATTTAATAGTTATCTAAATTAATTTATAAACACCGCATCAAAATGGTCATAATAATTATGTAATGTTTTTGTTCATTCAACTAGGTAAGTACCAAGTTAAATATATGAATGTGTATATTGAGCTCCTTATTGACGAGTTATTGAAGTTATGGAATGGGGTCACTATGTATGACATCTCTAGACCAATATGACATAGACAATTTCAATTCCATGCAATGCTTGTATGGACAATACATGATGCCCCTGGGCTAACTCAATTTTGTGGTATGTTATATATTGTTAAGTTCACATATTTTTGGTATGTTATAGTGCTTATACATTATTGATATATTTTTAAGTTGCACATGATAATTATACATGATCCAATTGTATGGTATCTTTTAGGTCTTTAGACAAAGGGTAAATTTGCATGTCCAGTTTGAGTTTTGAAGATGAAATCTCATCATTCAAGAAGATTAGGAAAGCAGGTGTTCGATGAGTTTAGGCATTTTCTCCACAATAATCATAAGTATCGAATGATCAAAAAACATATTTTTAATGGGAAAGAAGAGACAACATCAAGGCCACGAAGAATGACACCTCATCTATTGAATTTGGAATACAATAGACTAAATCACCGAGGTAATGTCATTCCATTTGATGATTTTTGTTTTAAATTTATATTTTGATATTGTCTTTTATTTACTAATGATGTAATTGATGTCTGTGAAGGTCGTCAAGGCATCAATGACCAACTTCTTAGAGGAATAAAAAGTTATCATAGTCAATTTAGTAGGTTTCTATACTATAAGGATCTCTTAATCATGCATTTGTTTTATGCTATGCATATTGGAAAGAATGTAACAAAGACACTATGGAAAATATTGGATGGAAGGCCTGACAAAGAAAAAATTGTCAAAATTTTTAATGACATTCATGAATCCAATCATGCACTGAAAAATTTCATTGATCAAATAGCAATGGAGACCACATAAATATGAGTGCCCTTCCTTGGTTATTAACTGAGAAACAAAGTGATGCATTAAAAGAAGTCATAAAAAAAAAATTCCAACAGGATTTGCTGCAAATATAAGAAATCTTGTATCAAAGAAAGGTGATTTTGGGCCAGGGTTGAAAACACATGATTGGCATACATTCATCAAGGTAATTCATGTTCTATATTTAAAATATATTTGTAAAATTGCATGTACTTTTTATTGTATTATTTTACAATATATTGAAAATGTTATTATTTAATTATTATAGTACATCCTACCCCTATCCCCCCCCACACCAGTTTGACAACAGTGTTAAACAAGCTATATATGATTTTGGAAAATACAAGAGGGTAGAAGTGTTATTTCTTAGACTTGTTGTACATATATTATATTTATGACTTGTTTTACTTTTTATGTAATTTATTATTTATTTTTTTTCTAAAATCTTGTTTATATGTTCTTGCAAGTTGAATCTCTTTTAGGTGGTTATCATATAAAGAAACTCATAAAAAAAATATTAAATATTGGAAGAGAAAAATTCCCTAGCTTATGTGTGAAATACAAAAGTGTCTACGTCCAACTTTTTTCAATGCTCAAGAACACTACCTCATACATCAAGTTGAGGAGATTGAATTGTGTAGACTTGTAGGTCAATGTGGATGGTTGAGAGGCACTTGAAATTTATGAAGGGCTTGGTTCAATAAAGATCATGTCCTAAGGGTTCTATGGTGGAGGGATATATGGTATACCAAACCATGGTGTACATTAGTGAATATCTTCCCAAGTTTGTAGCAAATATCCATGTAGATCGCATTTGGGATCCCAACTCTATTAAAAAATTCAAAGGGGAGTGCTTGATGGGGAAAGGTAGATTGAGGGAAAGTGAGAGGTAATTATACAATGTTATTGTAGTTTATTAATTCTTATAAATCTTCAATATAAGTTGTTTCTAAGCGTTCTATTTGTTTTTTTACAGTTGGTCGTGAGTGGGATGCACTACATTTGTATATTGCAAATAATCTTGATTGGATGACAGTATGGATTCAACGATCTCAAGAAAATGGTCTCTCATTAACATGGGATGGTTTTGCATCATTGGTTAAAGAAGCTCATCGTAATGGAGATCCTAATGTTATGCCAATGGTACTTGATCTAGTATATGGTTTAAGAGGTAGAAAGGTATATATAAGCTTACTAACCATGACCCATAAGTTTAATATTAACTCATAGATCGATGTAAATAATCTTGACGTGTTTGAATAATTGCAGATCAAACACCAAAAAGCTACGTACTACTGTGGCCATAAATTTTGCATAAAAAATTTAGATGACATGAAGAAAACTTGTGATTCTCAGATAAGTGCAATCTTAGAGGTCACTAATATTTAATCTAGAAATGACATACATCCTCAAAAATCTGAAAATTGATACTATAGCATTTTGGATGATATACTTGAGTGCAACTTTAATTCATTCAAATTAGTTCTATTTTTCATCAAATGGTACATGCTACCACTGAATCAAAATGAGCTTGATAGGACTATTATTGAACATGATAGTGGATTTATAATTATTAATACAAGGTCATTTGAGCCAATTGGAGATGAGCCCTATGTTCTTCCAAGCCAATGTGAGCTAGTGCTTTACTTTGACATTCCACATAAACCAGGTTGGTCATTTGTTGTTATACATGATCCAAGAGGAAGGTCAGTAAAGTATAATGTGATGGAAAAAGAAGATATTGAAGAATCAAAAGATGAAGTAAATGATGATCATCATAATTATGGTGATGATGATGGTGATGAAGATGATGGTGATGGTGATGAAGATGGTGATGATGGTGATGAAGTAAATGATGATCAGGGTGATGATGATGATTATGGTCATGATGATGATGATGTTCATGATAATGGTGATGAAGATGATGATGATGGTGATGAAGATGGTGGTGGTGTTGGTCATGATGATGATGACAATGATGATGATGATCAAGGTGACAAGTATGATGATGGTGATGATGATGATTATGATAGTCATGATGATGACATGGATGAAGTGGATGATCAATAACATGATCAATGAAATGTATGTCAAGGTATGATCAATGTCATGTATGAGGTATTTATTTATTCATAGAAATTTGTTTGACTTGTATGTTTTTATAATTAAGTTATTATGTGTTGAACTCTAATATCATGGAGTATATTTTGCATCATGTAAATTTTTTCTTCTATGTAATTTGTAGCTTACAATCTATTGTCTTTTATACCAAGTGCCTCCAATTAATATTGACTCCAATATACAATCTATTGTTTTATTAATAATGTTTTTTGGAAAGTTTATTACTTTCATTTCGCAGCTGATTGCTAAGAAATACTAATATTTGTCACAGGGTGACATGGATCCACCACAAGACATAGGCGGGGATGTTCCTCACACACCTTCTTCATCAAAGGTAAACCTTAATTAGTTTAATTCTACAAATTATATAGAAAAAAATGTCATATTATTATGTTCTTTTTCTTATGGATTTGGAGTTATTTTGATAGAATTTTATCGATATTGATGTCACAACTTGATACTTATTGATAGGGAAAAGAACAAATGACAACATATCAATTGTGATCTGAAATTGAGGTGGCATTTTTAGATGACATCGCATGTAGCACTAACCCTGTCTTCATGGCTACTCAGATTCTAAATAAATATAGTAAAGAAATTCTTAACCTTTTCATGGAACCAAACAAAACTAAGGAGATAGAGGCACTCAAAGATGAATTGATACTTAGAGTCAATTGTATGAATGTAAGCAGTAATTAATGTTAAGAAATAATTAAAGTTCTATAGATATTTATATTTTATATTGTCTTATGGATCATGATCTAAAATATGATGTGTTCTTCTTACTGGATTTTTTGACACCTGTGAAATGTGGTCAATATGGTGAGGGTTGTAGCGCACAGCCTTCATCTAAATAATCCTTAAACCTTTAACCATTCATTTAACCTTTGTATTCATTATTGACTCAACTTATTTTTGGGATGCTTCTAGTACCCCATTTAATATTTTTCCATTACAAATGTCTTTACTAACAATGTATTCTTCAGCTCATGATGAAGTGTAGACACCTCCTTTGATCAACAATCCGATAATGTTGGCTGCATTGTCCACAACAAGGAGCTTGCATACATCTTCCACAGTACCAACTACAAATGGTAAAACCTTTCTTTTATATATTTTTTTATGTGCTAATCATGCATTGATTATTTTTCTTGTGTGAATTTTATACATATGGACCTATTTTGTGCACTAATTGATACATCTACACCTAGTACAAGAACATAGACCAATACTAGTGAAGCTCAACCATTTCCTGGATCAGTTCATGTTACTAGTACTGGTTCGTTTGCAGGGTCATTGTTTTTGAACAGGAAAAATATGATTCTATTAAAAGTACCAAAGCTTCTTGGTGCTTTAAAATTTTTATTATTTATAGTGTAATTGTAGTTTACTTATACATAACTCATTTTGGACTTATAATCCCATGATGTTTTTGTAGGAAATGATGTTTTTTTATGATACTCTTTTTGAAATGACATTGAAGCTATTTGGGCCCACCATACATAAAAGGTATGTAGCTTCATAATATTGCTACAATATTTTTCTTATCTTCCATTTATTGTACTATATTAAAGTTATGATATCTAACAATTTTTTTTTTTTTTAAAAGGTGGAATGAACAGGATGTTGACTTAAAAAATCAGCTCATTAAATCTTTAGAGAACCTCTTTGGAAATAAAATTTTTGACAGTGCCCTGATTCTTAAAAAAGTATCCAAACATGTAAAGACAGTGAGGGACCAATATAGAAGGGCTCTAAAGGATAACACAAAGTACGAGCATCCTCCTATGATTCCACTGATGGAGTGGAATGAAATAATGGAAGATGCAAAAGAGAAAAGGCTAAAGGGTAGAGGAATTCAACCAGAAGACAAAAAAATAAGGTATGACATGATATTATTAAGTAGAATGTAATCATGCACTAATTAGTGATCTTTGTAAATATATAATCTAACATGTTTCAAACTTTTCATAGACTGCAAGACACATCAAAAGATACAAAATCAAGATTAAAAAAGGTTTTCCAACACAAACTCGGCTCTCATGGCTATATGAAACTTCACTCTCGACTTGTAAGTAGCAGAATTGGAATTTCATATCAAATTTTTATATATAAGGTTGGAAACAATTTTGCTTAATCAAATCATACATGCAAAACTGATGATATTAAACAAAAAATACAAGGCACCGAATTCAATTTAGAGCCCACGGATGAAGAAAAAAGAATAGCCTTGAAGGAAGGCTATAAATTCATGGATGCACACCTATACCAAGAATCCAAAAGCCATAATGAAGAATCTGCTATAGTAGATGAGACAAAGGTAAATTGGTCAAATGAAAAGTAAATCAAATCGAATAGTTAATTTTGAACATAAATTGACTATTTCATGATAACAATGTGCATGATATTTCACTACAGCCTTCAAATCCTATCACAAAACCTGGGCATGACAAAAGGCCATGATGTGCATCACAGTGGTGGAGGTATTAATTTTCTATTGGAAATAAATTATGTAATTGTTAATGGAATTTAACATATTTAATTGCAATTGGTCGTGTAACCTTTTTTTGAATATTTTAGAGCATGTTGAGCATGTTGAGGTGGTGGCATATCAAAAATTTATTGTACATGATGTGCATCACAGTGGTGAAGGTATTAATCTTCTATTGGAAATAAATTACATAATTATTAATAGAATTTAACATCTTTAATTACAATTGGCCGTGTAACCTTTTTTTGAATATTTTAGAGCATGTTAAGCATGTTGAGCATGTTGAGGTGGTGACATATCAAAATGTTATTGTACATGATGTGGCATTGTCGGGTAAAGAAAAATGCATGTTATGTTCTACTGGTTATTGAAATACATGTAACAGTAAAAAAGGTTCGCAAATTTAACCCATTTACTTGTTATTGCAGTAGACCCCCCTTTAGTGAAGCAGCCTCGTGCTCCTCAAAAAATGAGGAAGCACCATAATTTGATATCATAGCCACAAGAGGAGGAAGATATTGATGCTCTTGGAACCCTTTTCTAGCTTAAGAAATATAAGAAAAAACTCAAAAAAGAAATGATTTCTTAAAAATGCTCTTTGATAAAACTTGTTTGATTAACTTTGTTGGATGATGAAAGAACATTGTTTTAAGTAATTATCTATGAATATTGTGTATTAATATTGAATTTTATGTCATGTTAATGAATATTTTTATGTGTTAGTGAATTCTTAATTAGTGTTGCGTATTAATGAATTTTATATCATATTAATAAATGTTATGTGATTCTATTGATTGAATGTTATAGTTTATAAATGGATTAATGAAGTGTGTAATTAGATGTTAATGAGGAATTTAGATTGATGTTAGGGGGAGGGGGAGTGATGCCAGATGAGCTTCCACCTTAACATTGTTGGCCTTGTTAAGTAGAGAATATTAAAGTATTCTCAAAACCAAGTGAAGCTCAAACTAACATACCTTCATTATTTAATCAATTTCATTCATTCTAGGTCTTTTCTCATAAGTGCAATTTGAATGTGTCATTATCAGGAAACTATCAAATAACAAACTGAAAGGGCCAATATTCAACTTGTCTGGCATGATTTGGCTTCATTTTGTGTAAGTATTCTCTTCTTGAAGTGTTAAATCAGTTCCTTTGGAATCCCATTTCCTCACATTAAATATATTTGTCTATGAATAAAATATCTTTATATAAATATTGACTTATTAAGTATCTTGGAGAGCTTGAGTCAAAATCAGGTCATGAGTTTAATTTAGTACAAGAGTGTGCCACTTGTTGATGCATAGTTGTGTTCCACATTCTATCATAATAGGCCGTTTATTTAATTCTAATTGGTTAAGTTATTATTTTGATTGGTTTTTATGGTGAAAGAGATGCTACCCATGTACTCATAATATACCATCTCTTGGACAGAGGCTTGCAAGATGGAACCTTTTGAATTTAATGCTCCATCTGATGTTACAAAGGATGGTGATCTCTCATTTTCTCCTTGCTTGAATATCTTTGAAACTCCATTGAAGGACCCTATTCTTAAAAGCATTACTAGCATACCCATTTTTTTAGGTAAGATTGATGTTTTGAAGAACCATGGATATCTCTTTCCTTGAAAACTATCTGTCTATGATAGGTAATTTCATTTTAGAATCTCAAGCTTACAATTAGTAATGGCATGTCCTCTTCTTCAAGAGGGGGTGATTTTGACGTAGAATAGAGCAGAAATATCCTAACAAAGGAGCCTTCTAAGCTTAATAATCATGATCTTCAAACTTCATCAGAAATGCCTTAGCATAATAGTAGAGTTGGTATGACAGGTATGATATGATAGACAAACTAAAGAGGATTCTACAAGTAACTTGGAATCTACTCAAGGAGTTAGCCTCAATCAAGGGTCAAGTAGAGTACCCTGAATTTTTAAATCACTCACACAACCATACTCATGAGTTCAATATCACTTTTCCTTGTTCAAATCTCTCCAAGCACCAATACCATCCTAGGCCGCCTTGTGCACCTAGTGCCTCCACCCTGCCAAATCTCCAACTAGACCTCTCACCTTGTTCCCAACACTATATGTCATCTCATCATGGTCTATTCACCATGTTTCAACACCCCACTCACTCTGGTATATTCAACTCCCACCATTCCTCTCATGTAGCCCTTCTAGGCCTATCTGTTAGCCCTTCAAACACAATATTTTTCCATTTTCACAGAAGCTCCCCAAACAACCTAGTGAATTACCTACCTTTTCAAATACCCTTTTCAGAGTTACTAAACCCATGTTAATCTTAGTCCTTCATTATTTTACTGGCGAACACTTTCATCGCTAAATTCTCTTCTTCTAGGCCTATTAGCCCTCTCCTAACATAGCAACCCTATCACCCACTTACTTCTAGGTCTCCATGACCCTGAATAGTCTTGAAAAAGGATAAAAGACCACTACTTTTCAACTTTGTTTGGTCTTAATCACACATCCACAATCCCATTTGATAAACCCTCACCTTTTGGGTTAATAACCTAGGGCTTTATAGAAATTACCCTTACCTGCAACTCACAACCTCAACACTAGTTCTAATACCTTCCCCTACATCCATATAGACATATTTAACCATCACATACCCCCTCTCTTAATCGGGTATCTTCCATCCACCATTGGTGCTTAACAAGTGCACCCTTTCACTGGGTCTTCACCAGGCTTGCCACTACTCCCTTATCATCTAATGCCCTTCCCTGCATCCAAAACCATATATAATAGAAAGAATATACTAAGGAATCTCCCACCAAACTATAGTGGTCATAGGGGTGGGATTTCCCTTACATGATAGAGGGTTACAACCCTTAATCCGCTGACTGTACCCTCAAACAAAAAACCAGTCTCAGTCACGCCAGTCGGTTATCCTCTCTTGAGATAAAACCAAAGTTAAAGTGAATACACAATCTTGAAAAAGAGATGTAGAGGAATTTCTTAATGTTATTAACCAAGTTGTATTCACATTTCACTAACCATTGAAACCATGGGTACCCTGACTGTTCCTTCAGGATAGTGGGATACAAAATATACAAAAATTAATCTTTTATTGATTACATTGTCATGGTTTCACATAAAACCTCTTCTCCCTCTTCCTCCTCATGGATATAACATCAAAATAGACTCTAACTCAGAAAATAACACAATAGTAACCATCCAACTATTCCTAACTGTCTCCTAACAGTCTAAAACTGACTGTCAATAACAAAACACAAGATTGTTGTCAAGTTGACAACAAAAGTTGTCAACTTGACAACACAACACGAATTTCCTAAACCTAAAGGCTTTAAAAAGGTTTAAAGACAACCTTTGAAAACCAACTAACCTATAACCCCCCTCATGAGCCTCTTAGGTTAATATTTCCAAAATAGGCAATTTGCACATTTTTGTACTTCAAATGCTTTTAACAAAATTTAAAGGCTCTAATTGAATTATTACATCTTTTTAAACCCTTATAGGTCATTTCCACCATCCACTAACCTAGGATCAATCCATAATTATATTACACACAAGGTGCAAGATATCCTTCCAATAGAGGCTTCCAAGAATGAATTTTCTCAAATAGATGATTTTTCTGTAGAAAGAAGTGGTGACAAACCTCCTTTCATGAATACTTTGTTTGTAGACAAGATCAATTCTACATTGAAGAATTTTGAACATGCAAGTAGTGCTGGTGTTTCACCTTGTGGTGAGCTCTATTTTAAAAAGTGCCACAAAAAATCTCCTTTTATTGAACAAATCACGTGTTGATTCCTTCATTGTATTGAGCAATTTTGAATTTATCTTAAGAGCGATTATCCCTTTGTTTAGGTATAGATGATTCTGACGTCCTTCCAGCAAAGGCATGTAAACTGGGAATTTCTAAAATGAATCATACAACCTCCCACTAGAACATTGTGGTACTCTATTATTCAGCTTCAAGCCCCTTTGCAGTCCAATATGTTGAATTCCCTCCCAACATCCTCTAAAGCTATGCTTCCTCTTATTTCCTAATCTTTCTAGCCAAGCATATAATTTTCCTAGACTAGCTAGGAATTAAAATTAAAACACCTATTCACATCTTGCATGCACTACCACTGAGCTACCAGTCCTTGCATCAAATTCCAAAGCTTAGATTATTCTGTTAAAAGCCTTTCCAAATCCATAGTGGTGAAAGAGATGCTACCCATGAGATGATCCATACTGGTGAAAGAGACTATTATTTCCTAGTTGGTTGATGTTGGCATTGTTCTTGCGAATGAATGTGTGTAGTATTGGAATAAGAAAGGCATAAGAATAAAACTAGAGGGCTGGGTTCAAAAGGATGTAAACCGTTGTGAATGTTGCAACAAGTTGATTTTAGTGTCAAATTTTGAAGATCATGCAGGCACCACACGTCATTGACCTTTTGAAAATATATACCTTTGGTCAGGAAAGTCACTGACCAATGCTTAAGGGAGGCATGGGATACATAATAAGAGTCTGAGAAATTTGGAAAATCAATTGTACAAGTTAATGAAGATGATCAAAATGATGACACATGTGGTCTTTGTGGTGACAAAGGAGACTTGATCTGTTCATGTGATAAGTGCCCTTCAACTTTTCATCAAGATTGTCTAGAATCGAAGGTATTGCAGAACATACTTTTCTTTAATTAATACTCAATTACTCTTTAAGAAATAATGAAATATGAATGGATTCCTTTTGTTGATATATGAAACTAATTTTTTTAATGGAGATCTTTATTTATTTCATAGTTTCATTTGAGTAGAATTTGGAACTGTTACTAATGAATGCATTCCTTGCAGAGTATTATGGAGGGTGATTAGTATTTTCTTAACTGTACATGTGGGGTTTGTGGAAAAGTTGGACATTTAGGTGAAAATCCAACCAACACAATGGCAGATGTTCTCTTCTGTGAACAATGCGAGCATGAATGTATGTCAGTTTCTCTAATTTTTATTTTTTATTTGATGTACTAGTCTAGGTGTACTAGTGTTAATTTTGTCTTCAATCTACCTCTCTAAATTCCTCCTCTCCTCTCCATAGGTAATTTGAAGCTTTTTGAAATTTCTCAATTGGATACCTTAAGGATATCCAATGGTGATATGTTATTTTCTGACCCAAAAGTCCTCCTCTACATGACAAATAATGTATAAATGCCTCACAACGATTCAATCTATTAACAAATGATGATTTGATCAAACCATAAACCTTTGGTGAATCATATTTCCCATCAAAATCAAAGGAAATATAACTAGTAAATGGAATATGTGAGGAAATCCTATCTCGCCATTCACTAGGAAAATCCTACCTACCTAGGAATAACTGCAGCCCTACAAATCCAACCTGCTAAACCACTTTACTTATATATCGAGTGTTTCCACTTTCCACCATCATAACATAATAATTTTTACTCAAAATTACCTTGGTAATTTATTCTTTAACTTCAATTAAATTTTTTTGCACTTGTGATACTATAGCATTCACATAAGCTCCGCTCATGTGCTTCATAAGCTAAGAAATTTTATTCAAATTGTTCTCCATTTCCTCCATAAAATTCCTTCTGTGAGATGTATCACATATAAAAACCAGGTCATCCAGGCCTGTACTAAACACTTCTTGGGATAGTCACTCAATCAAACAACATTCGACTATGTCCATACTCTTGACAACAGTCTTTGGACCTTTGAGTCGCGCAATAGTATTGAACATCTCTGAGAGTGTTTTCAATTTCCTGTGAATGATTATATTTGGTTGTTACTATTTTTGATGTCCCTATTTCTGGATGGAGGTTCAAGGCCTATTTTTAGGCTTCGTTTGTAAGAGTTTTGTTTATTATTCTTGTAGGAGTAGTTTTGCTTTAAATTTTCTTTCTTTTTTAAAAACTTTTTTAGGAACTTTTAAGCATTAAACTTCAAAACTATATTATTGGGATAAAAAATGATTATTGTAAAATATCAGAAATCAAGCATCTTATAACTTTATGAATAAGTACTTTGAACACAAAAAATTTGATTGATAGTTGATGTTATGCTTATGCTACTGAAATTCAAATATTGCTTTTTTGTGTTACCTTTGTATCTGCATTATTATGTTTGTGATTTCATTAATTATTAATTATTTATTTAGTTCTTGAAATAATATGTTGTTGATCTAGTTGTTAGTCCTTTGAAATCATGTTTGCATCTGATTGTTGGTCTTTGTTTTAGCTACTTAAAATGTTGCCTTGTTTGTGCTTAAAGTTAGTTTACTCCATTCATAAATCTAGAAAACCTTGCTTTTTTATTTATGAATATAGAACATCTAACTTGTGAGATGAGTTTTTGCAAGTCTTGTGCTCATACGTAAGGCAAAAATACATGTGGATGCGTAGTTATATCATTTTATGCAAAAATCTCTAGAAAAATGTTGTATAGTGTTTATAAATGTATATTTTGTCCATATCTTAGTGTCTAGGGTTGTCTTAGATCTTAGAGAGCTTCCCCTTACATATTGTTTCAATATGAGTTGTCTAGAAAGAGAAAACACTAATACCTACAAATTTTACTTGTATAAAGGCATAGTTTGTGGGCCCAGTTTGGTGAATAAGATAATACTTTGTTCATTCTTTCATGTCTGTAAAGTTTTATTTTCACAAGGTAGTTTACTTTAATTTTGTTTAGGCTCCTAAAGTTACATTTAATTATTCCAATTTAAATAGCCAATCTGACCTTTCATTGCTTCTGCATCTTTCAATTTTCATTCCTCAACATATAGAAACTGGCTTTGGAAAAGATTTTCCATTTATGAATGCGATGTATAGGTCATTCTAGCATCTTGGTAGCATCAATTCAGGATGTTTCTACAAGATCCTTGACTTGATTTAACCCAAATTCTGCTCCAATTAAGTTAACAAATTATGCATTGCCTTTGAGACATTTGACAAACAGTTGGCCTGCAAGGAGGTTATGTTTTGGATTCATGTTTGTGTTGGATTGATATATTTTGTCACAATACAACATTGACAAAAACTATATTTAACAACATAAAGAGCTCCTGACTTGGAGTGATTTCATGTCATTATTATTTACACACAATGTAAGCATGTTTGTGATTAAGATTGAAAATCTCAATATAATTAGTTAAAAATTCTCTCTATCTCTAAAATTTATCCTTCCTGCATTATGAACAGGTCATAATTTACAGATACTTTAAGGTTGGGCAATATCATAACTGGTGTATTGAGAAAAGCGTTAGAAGATGTTGAGATCAAAGGTAAAATTTATTCATTCTCTTTTTAGCAATATTTATTTATTTCTCACTTGTGATTTGTTTTACTATTATCAGGTTTGACAGAAACTTGTGCGGGAAGCTTTGTTTCAATTCCAAATGTCATGTCAATGATTGGTACAGTTGTAGGTCCACCTATACCACATGTTGAGGCTTGTATTGAGTCTGTTCCAGATATGGGATATGATCCACTTTCACAAGTTCCACGTGGAGAGGTCTGCATACGAGGAAAAACATTATTTTCTAGTTATTACAAGCATGATGACCTTACAAATGAAGTTATGATTGATGGATGGTTTCATATAGGTAAGTGTATTTTCTTGGGGTCTTTAATTTTCTCTAGTTATTACATTTTTAATACAACTTGCAAAAGATTGCTTGGATATGGTTGATGTTATTTTTTTTTGATTGTGCTAAATAACATAATATTTGAATCTAAGGTTTTGTTCAAAGTGTAAAATATTGGTTTGATGTACCAGGTGATGTTGGGGATGGCAGCCATATGGAGCACTAACAAAAGTATGCAAAGTAACACAAATACCTAAAGATAAATATCTATACTAATCACTGACCAGGATGTCGTTGGTGATTAATATGGATATTTATCTTTAGGTATTTTTTTAACATTCCATATTGGTCAAAATTTTGATGAACTTTGGTTGAAACCCTCACCAACAATGGTCTGCATATTGACCATTCTGTGTCAAAATTTAGCATCGTGGGTTTGGCATCCTAGTTGGATGGCCCAAACATTTTGAATGACATTGGTCGAAAGTTCATCAAATAACCTTGTCAATTGTAGATATCAATTTCAACCAAGAATGGCGTAGATCATTCGACATGAAAAATGATGTGTCACAATTTTGACTAGTAAAATAGTGACAAAACCATTGGTGAATTATTTGACAAATCTGGGTCAAAAAATTGACTAATTAAAGGTCAAAATTTGACACAAAATGTATTAGTGGCACAACTAAATAACATTGGTTTCAAGGTAGAATTCATGAATGGTAAGGCCAAGCTCGTCGATGGTAAAGGAAACCTAGTTGGAACTAGAAAGCAAACAAAAGGTAATTTGTTCTACCTTGATCTTAATGAAATTTCATGTTTTATTGCACAAGTAGAAGAAAGTTGGTTATGGCATAAAAGATTGTGTCATGTGAATTTTGATAACCTGGTCAACATAAGAAAGAACAAAAGAGTAAGAGGTATTCCTATTTTCAAGAAACCTAAATTGGCAATATGCAAACAATGTCGAATTGGAAAGATGGGAAAAATTAGTTTTAAGACCAAGAATTACAATACTGAAGAAGTCTTGGAGTTAGTGCATACTAATCTATGTGGACTAATCAAAACAAAAAGTTACATAAGAGAGAAGTAGTTCATTATATTTGTCGATGACCATTCCAGAATGATGATTGTTATGTTTCTCAAAGAAAAATCAAAAGCCTTTTAGAAGTTCAAGTGGTACCTTGCCAGAGTTGAGAACGAAACATGAAAGAAAATTAAGTGCCTAAGATATGATAGAGGAGATGAATTCATTTCTAATGATTTCAATGAATTCAGCAATGAAAGAGTAATCAAGAGACAAGTATCTTCCCTAGGTACACCATAGGAAAATGGGATAAAAGAAATAAGAAATAAACGTATTATGGATTGTACAAGAACCTTGATGATTGAAAAGAATGTTGCAACCAAATAATGGAAGGAAACTACTAGCAGTGCAATTCACACCTTGAACATAGTTCAACTAAAGAAAGGTACTGAGCAGACACCCTTTGAATAATGGTATGGATATAAACCCAATGTTCATTATTTCAAAGTATTTGGAAGTAAATGTTACATCTTGAAGGAAGCAAGAAATAAAAATTTTTATGTAAAAGGTGATGAAGGTATATTCCTAGGCTACTCCTATAAAGTCAAAGCATATAAATGTTTGAAACTTGCTACTCATAAAGTCATAGAAAGTGTACATGTAAAGATTGATGAGTTTTCAGAGAGAAGTGAAGAACAAAGTAGTAAAGAGCCTGAAGACTATAAAAAATTTGTGTATTATGAACCTAATACTATACCTAAGATAGAGGCAATGGTGATTGGAAAACAACAATGTCAACCATTGAATTCATCAGCACAAACCTTGTTGCAACCTGTTCCACCCCAACTTCTAACTATTGAAACCGAGTCTAAGATAGAAGAAACTAAGTCACATACATAGGGAACCAAGTCCCAAAAAGAGGCACCCAAGTCTTAGACAGAGGCACCTGAGTCTCAGACAGTGGAACCTGAGTCTCAGTTGGAAGAATAGAAAATAATGTTTGAGCATGGTGAACTAGGTGGAGTAAGCCCAAAAACAAAGAGGAAGGAACCTATACTTGAAAAATATGTCAGAAGGCATCATGCACCTGAGAAAATAATTAGAGATCAAACAAAAGGTATAATGACAAGGAACAAACTTAAAGGTACATGTTTTCTTAGTGAAATTGAACCTAGATCCATTAAAGATGCATTGAAAGATGAAAGTTGGATAGAAGCCATGAATGAAGAGATTGATCAGATAGAAAAGAACAAAACTTGGAATCTTGTACCTAAACCAAAAGATAAGAATGTGATTGGTACTAAGTGGGTTTTAATAAACAAGTTGAATGAAAAAGGTGAAGTTTCTAGAAAAAAGGCAAGATTAGTGTGTAAAGGATATGCTCAAGAAGAGGGTATTGATTATGGAGAAACTTTTTCTCCTGTTGCAAGAATTGAAGGAGTCATAAATCTTCTAGTATATGCAGAACATAAATGATTCAAGGTATACCAAATGGATGTAAAATCTGCATTCTTGAATGGAATTCTAGAAGAGGAAGTCTATATTGAGAAACCTTCAGGTTTTGTTGATCCTAACAAAAGGAATATGGTTTGAAAATTGCACAAATATTTGAATGGATTGAAGCAAGCTCCTAGAGCTTGGTATGAAAGATTGCATGGGTACCTAGTAAGTATTGGATTTTAGATAACTAATGACAATAGTAGCTTCTACATCAAAGAAGGACCTTAAAATAAGATATTATTAGTAGAGATATTTGTTGATGATATATTATTCACTGGATATGATTATTTATGCAAAGCATTCTCTAAAGTTATGAGTAAGGAATTTGAGATGTCTATGTTTGGAGAAATCAAATTATGTGTCGGTTTACAAGTTCATCAGATGAAGGATGGTATCTACATTACTCGGTCTAAATACATCAAAGAGATACTAAAGAAATTTGGAATGGAAGATTCCAGACCAGTTGGGACACCTATATCTACTAGACATAAGTTGTCTAAGGATGATGACTCAAAGGAGGTAAATACAACTATGTTAAGATCCATGATTGGTAAACTTCAATATGTTGTTCACACTAGACCTGATATTGCATTAGCAATTGGTATTGTTGCAAGGTTTTCAGATAATCCTAGAGAGAATAATTTGATGGATATCAAAAGGATTCTGAGATATCTTAAGGGAACTAAATATTATGGATTATGGTATAAGAAAGGAGGAAACTTTGATTTGAAGACTTTTACTGATGTTGATTGGGTAGGAAGTGTTGATGACAAAAAGAGAACAAGTGGTGGATCCTTATTTCTTGGAAAGATGTTAGTCTTTTGGACAAGTAAGAAATAGAATTGCATTTCTTAGTCTATAGTAGAGGTAGAGTATGTTTTTGTAGTATTAAATTGTCCAAATATCATATGGTTCAAATAGCTATTGTTAGGTATGAAGGAGGAAATCAAAGAACTAGTTATTATCTATTATGACAACACTAGTGCTATTAACATTTGAAAGAAACCTATGATGCATACTAAGACTAAGCATATTGCAATAAAGTACCATTTCTTGAGAGAATTGGTTCAGGATAGGGAAGTAAGGTTGGAATATGTGAATACTAAAGAACAAATTGAAGACATATTCACAAAACCTTTACCTAAGGATGCATTCTTGTATCTTAGTGTAAAGCTAGGGGTGATTACCCTAACTAAGGATCACTAATGGATAGATTAGTGATGCATCAAATAAGATACAATAAAGATCTAACAACTTGATGCTAATTGTTAGAGCTTATTGTATATGAATCAGTACATTAGGTACACTACAATTTCATTGGATAGAGTCTTTGGAATTTGGATGTCAAGGATGGAGAGTTTATTGATGTCATGCCAAAGAAATTATTAAAGGAAAGATTATTGAGGGAGAGATTATTGATGATAGAGGGAGAAATTTTATCAGAAACAAAGATTGATGTAAGAGGGATAACTCTGTATTTCAGTGATTGTGAAGATAGAGGGATGTTTCTGGATGAGAATCAAAATGAAGCTAGGGACATTAATAAAGTTTTATTCTTATTTATGATGCTAAATAATTCTTTGTATTATGACATGTTATGTTGCTATCAATGCCAAAGAGAGAGATTGTTGAAGAAAATTATTAAATTGTGTATTGTCATTAATGTTTACACAAATTTCTATACCTAATCGAGAACATTTAGTGTATGCCAAGCTCTCTCGGGCATTGAAGAAGACTCATTATCAGCCAAAGTGATTTTAAATTCTAACCAAGTTCACTCAGGCATTTCAGTAATGGTCAGGCATATAAGGATTATAGTGTTAACCTAGTTATGCATTGAGTGTCAGCCGAGTAACAATAGTTTACATTTTATGTTTAATTGGTTATATACAACCGAAATACTTAAGTTTTATTATTTATTTGGAAGGTTATTCAAGCCAACTTGACAAGGCTTATCATATATATACAAGGTCAAGTTTGGATTGAATATGTGAGTTTTTGATATGAAGAGTGAAGGCAAAATAAGAGGGAATTTTGATTAAGGACAAAATATCCAGACTGAGCTACAACAAAATATTTGATCAGTGAGGATCTAGTTTAAAGCCAGAGAAGAGATATGAATCAACAAAGACAGTTGCTTCTTCAAACAGGTCAATCCATTACTACTCTCTAACAATTGTAGTAGTGATCCAAATCTGTTTATAGAGTAGACTTAATAGTCTTTCATAAATCCTCTCACAAGGTGGCATTTCTACATTGAAGTGTTTGAATATCTCTAACAAGGCTGCTCCTTATAGGGTGATTAAATCCTCTAATAGGGTCACACCTAATAGTGTTCTTTGTAACCTTTAACAAGGTTGGCTACTAATAGGGATCACTTCAAAAGAGTGAAAAATAGTAACAAGTTGCAATTGGTGGCTTTCCCAAATTGGGTTTCCATGTTAAATCCTTGTGTCATCTATGTACATGTTATTTTTTATGCTTTATGTTTCTGCACTTAATCACTAAAGGATAATCACATTTAATATCTTAAGATTGCTTTGTTAACTGAGTAACAACAAGATATCTTTATTAACCAAGTGACAGTGATAAGTTTGATTAAGACATCTAAGGGACTTAGATTTGTTTTTTAGGTAACTGATTTACCCCTCCCCTCTCAATTATTCAACCCATTTCTAATAGGGACCCAATTATTGTGAAAATTACATGTTACTACATTATAGATAATGGGTCATTAAATGTTGATGGGAATTCATATTACTGTTCTGATTTAATAAAAAATAGGTTTTGAGGGGAACCCAAAACCCCTTACATCAAATTACAAAATATTTTAAAAGATTCTCCTGAAAATAGAAAAAACAAAAAGACTAGCTATTGGAAAGACAATTCCAACAAGACTTTCTAGCAACCAACAAGTGATGACTAGAAAAAAGTACAACAAGAGAATAGAAACAATAGAAACAACAAGGACTGAAGGAACAACTAGGTGAGATCCTTCAAAACTTGAGCCACCTAATTTTCAATTATTGTAACTTCTCTAGTTGTGGCCTTCAGAAAATTAGAGGCATAGGCAGCCCCTTGGATCTTCTTTTTTAGGCTGGCATATGTGTGTCTGCCAGGCCTATCATGGTCAAAACTAGTATCCAGCTTAGTGTGTCATGCATTCATAGTCCCTTTAATATCCATGGCTTCTAAAACCCTATGAACATCTTGCACTATCTTTTTCATTTTATCATTTCTCTCCTTTAGGATTTCCATAAGCTTTTCTTCGTGGGACTTGTGTTTCCTTGGGATCTTGCCCAACTTGTCTTCCAACTTTTTTCTTTCACTGAATTCATTGACAAGGTACTCAAAGAGACTATCCAATTTACTGTTAAGGTTGTGTATTTAATTATAAACCCAAGTGTCCATATCTAGAGTACAGTATGATTTAGACTTCGCTTTACCCAGGAACTCCAACCAAGATTCTAGCTTCTAGCCAGGAGGGACATAGCTGAGAGGAGAAGATTTAGGTCCATTTCCCCTCTCAAAGTGGTCTTCTAGGATGAGAGAGAATACATAGATTTCTCCAGGACAAAGGCTGATCTTTGTTTCTCTACCTCCTCCTGACACTTTCATTTATTTTCTTCAAGGTTCTTGGAATTATTTTCACCTGTTTTCTTAATTTTATTCTCCACTTTACCTCTTTCCTTTTTCTCATTCCGCAGCTACTGACTCCTTTTTTCTCATTTTTTCTCTCCTTGACCCCCATCTTCTTAGAGGTAGGAGTAACCCTAGTTTTGTTCCCAAAATCCCTAGGGGACTCTACTTCATCTTCTATTTCCATCCCTTCAATTTCATTCAACATTGGAGTGTCCATCTCTTGTCTTTTACTTCTAGATCCAGACTCACTACTTTCATCAATTTCCATCCCCTTATGGAGGTGAAACTTTCTCTGCAGGTTCTAAGGAGCTAACATTTTAAATTTCTTACCTTAACAGTTATTCTTACCAGTGGTTTCCTCCCCTTCCCCCTCCTTCCTTCTCTTCCCTTTTATCTCCATAATAGAGAATTTTGGATTTCTTGCCTTACAATACTAAGAAATGAGTAACATGAGGCTTTCATGTAGGATCGCTTTGCTCAATTTTTTGTAGTGGTCCTCCAAGAAGTGTTTCAAGGTTTTAAGAAAGAAAAAGGGAAAGGAAACGCTTTCCTTATGGTGAAAATGATTAGCAAAGACAAAATGATAATAATGCACTATATTATACCTACCATCTAACGTGAAGTATTCCATAATACAAATGAAGACCTTCCTTATGGGTTTTATCTATTCAATTTTAAAGAAATCATCCTCCTTACACAAGAATTCCTCCTCCTTAAGGGTTTTGGGGAATTTCCTAACTACAACATTAGAGATTTTTCTATCCTTATAAAACTCTAATCCCTCACAAGGTAATCCCATAGTAGCAAAAATGAAATTGATAGTAAGATCATTTTTTATGCCATACAAGGTAACATATTCCCCATTCCTACCTTTAAATAAGTCATCAATTACCTCTTTGTGGTAACCATGGAGACGCTCAAGGTAAAGGGTGACTTTTCCCTTTGCAAGTTTCCTCCACACTTCTTCTTGTTTCTTCCATTTATTTTAGGAGTCTAGCTCTTGGAGCTTAGGATCTCCACCCATGATTTTAGCAATTTTTTTTCCTGTGACTCTGTCTTCATAAAATTCTCAGGAAAGGGAAAAATAACTAAAAGAGTCCAAACCATAACCCATAAAGTGTGCGGTAGAAGATTGTTAAATATTTTGAAGTACTTTCCCATATAAGTGTCAAGATTTTCCCTTTTTCCAAAATGATTACTCTTTCTTACCATAATTACTTGTTATATTATTGATAGGACACATAGTCACATCTTGACTCATGATTCTGTAGAGAATAACATCCTTTTTTATGCCACTTTGTCACTTAATGACTGTGTCACTCGTCACCGCTAGGTTGATGATACTATCTACAGCTTTATTCTTCTCATGGTACACGTGGGAGATATGTACTTTCCCAAAGGTATGTAATAAGATCTTTGTCTCTATAATGATGACCTGTATGTCCTGGAAGATTTATATTTTCCAAGAAGGCAACTAATGATATTTCTTGAACCACCTTTGAGCCACACATTTTGGCATTTATTTCTTCTACAAAGTTTATTAATTTTAAGAGCACACATGGCTATTTTTTTTTCTTAGAAGCATTTCCACCACATCCAAATAATTTCTATCCATGTCCCTTAGAAATCCCCCACATGAATATTTACTTGGGTTGCCTTTCATTTCCCCATAAAATTTGGCCTCAATCCATCCCTCTGGAGGAGCCAACAAGACAAGACCATCCCTAAAATTATTTTTATTCTTCATAATGTTAAAGTTACAGAGGAGAAGAGAATTCAGGTCATAATCATCCTCAATAGATATACCTTCTTTAGACATTGTGAGATAATTTTCCCTAATCATTTTGATAGTTTTTCTGGCTGTCACCCAGGATTGGATTTCTCTGTCTCTAAAAACTCTAGCATTACACTCCTAGACATTCCAACACAAATGGGGAACCAATAATGACCAGACCCTCCTTGAATCATAGTTTCCAATAGGATACTTCCATTGAGCCAATAAGTCTTAGATGCTTCAAGGAAAGACCTAAGATAAGTTCCATCCTTTAAAGATTTGACTCCAGACCTCTCTAACATAGGAGCACTGAAAGAAGAGATGAAAAATAGACTCAACATCTTCCTTACACAAAGAACATCTATTAACAAAGAATACATCTATTTTACACAAGTTGTCCAGAGTTAGGATTTTGTTCTACAATATCAACCAATATAAAATTTCAATTTTAGGAGTTGGACCTTTAATCTAGCAAAAATCCCAAAAGGGAGAGACCTCCTCAAGAGGGGTAAGGGTCGAAAAAGAAGAGGAAACCATGAATCTACTACTAGGATGGAGAACCCAAATAATTTCATCAGATTGATTTTCCCTTATAATACAAGAATTAAAGGTAAGTTGGACATTATCAAGATTGGGAGCCTTCCAACCAAAATCAACCCAACCTCCACTAGTCCAGTAATCAATGACCCTTCCACCATGACAAGACTTAATGTTCTAAATTAACTATTGGATTTGAATAAGAATTTCCAGTGGATCTTCTTGCATCCATCTATCTTCCCAAAATTTGATATCTCTTCCATCTCCCAACTTCCATCTCTTCCCTTTAGCAACCACTTCCCTTCCCTCATAGACAGATCACCAAATGAAAGAACCACCCTCAACTTATGGTGCCCTAAGGAAATATTCCACATTGTGAGAGTTAACAATTGTTAGAAATTAATCTTTCCTTGGTGAAATATTTAATTAAAGGATAAACCAAGGTATCCTAAAGTATGTTTTTCCTCTAGTCCAAGTAGGAGGACATGTCACATTTTTGTAATTCCTTTAATAAGGAAATTACATATTGCTCCTTAAGAGGAATCTCACATTTGGCACACACTCAATGTGAATGTGGAATTCATAGAAGATGGGAGTTACATGCAAACTCCTCCACTCATCTCTATTTAAGAGATGCCTCTACACACACTTGCTTAATAATCTTCTCTATTTTCTCACTTCTCCTAACATTCTCAAACTTTCTCTCAATATTGTAATGAGCTTATTTCTCTCCTTCTCTCTTCTTCTTTAGGTTTTGTGCCTCATTTATATTATACACAAGGGTTTTTTTCTTGTTTTTTCCCCTTTCAAAATTCTGGTTTTCTTGTCTTGGTCTTGGATCATTTTTGTGAAATTGGTGTTTTATTTATTGAAAGAAAATCTCTCTCTTTCTTTGTATTTGATAAAAATATTCCTTTTGTACACTCTCTTGGATTCTTTTCTTATCTCTTTTCCATTTTATTTTATATTTCTAACATGGTATCATAGTTGGTTTAATAATTGCTTTGATTGTTGCATGTAGGAATAGTTGAAAGATTCTCCATTGAGGAGAAGAAATCAGATTTTTTGTTGATCTAACTCTTGTTTGTAGTGATTTCTTTCATTTTTTGCAAATCTAAGTGTATTAATCTCTTTTTCATGTCTTTTTAAAAGTATTAACCTCACCCTCTATCACGAAAGCGCAAGGGTTTTCCTTTTCATGCATTTTTGTTCATTCTAACAATCTTGTTTGTAGGTGTATAATTTTCTTTATATATTATGATTTCTCTTTTTTCTCCCTCAAAATCTAATATAACATCATTAAATTTGTCTCTAACATCATTAAATGTGTTTTATTTCACATTTTTTTTAATACATTTCACAAGATTCTGTATAAAATCTAACTACTTGCAGGTTCTCCAGCCTGTTTCTCTGCATTTTTTAAGATATCTCAGATTATTCAACATTCTAATAGTTCTGAGATGCTGAGATTTCACCATGGACCAAATGTAGCAAAGCCTCTGTAACTCTTTGTGTAGCATTAAACAGTCTCATAGCTTGCTCCTCTTCTACACATTTCTCTTTCTACCCCTCTAAGTGTTTTTGTTCTTTCTCACAGTTCCCTCGTAGTGAGTTGAGCTTCCCTTCTTTGGCTGCCCTTTCATTCTTAGTCTTTGCACATAATATTGGTCATTCCTTACGCAACATTAGCATATTTTTTTTTTATTATTCTCCAGTCAAACATTTTTAAGCTTTCTTTTTGTAGAGGGATCTAAAATGCTCCATTAGGCTAAATAATTTAGTACAGGGAGTGATTACGTTCTCCACCAAAAGCATTTCATGGTCTGCAGTAGTTTTTATTCTTTTCTAATTATAGCATTTTGCTTAAGTATATTTATTCATTGCTTTGAGATTCTTTTTATCATATTTGTGTTTTATCTAACTTTAGTTTCAGGTTGATCTATGTTTGACTCACTTAAATCTCATTATTTTATTGTTTCATAATTATCTAATTACTTATTCACATTTATTCAAATCTTTATTTACATAAAAAGTTTAACTATTAAAACATTTTTTAAATTTAATATTTGTTAATATCGCTTCATTCCTACATTCTTTGTATCAATTATAACCAAATTCCATTGCTATTTGGTTAATTAGTTGTAATTAAAATTTGTTCCTTCATTTAAACAAATTTTTTTTTTTTTTTCATATCATTATTTTACCATTCAAATTGTGATTAACATTAAGTTCAATCTATTTTTTTTATATTTATCATTATATATTCATTGTATTTCACTTCATTTTAGCTAATCTTATCTTTTTCTTTATTAATAGAAGACACATGTTTCCTTTCTATTCCATTCTAAACATTTTATTGAAGTTGCTACATATTCTTCTATTGAACCAACTGCCTCTACTTCTCAAGTAGAAAAAGATGCATGGAAAACTTAAAACAAAGAATTTCTTAGATTGATTAGTCTCTCAATTGTTCCTGATCTCTATGTCTTAATTGGATATTGCACCAAAGCCCATCGAGTGTGGAACATTTTGCAATAGACGTATGATAGCTCCTCCGAATCCTGAAAGATTCAACTCCAAGACAACTTGGAGGACTTGAGGTATATTGATTTCAAAACAATGGATGCATTTTTACTTAAGTATGATGCTCTTAAAACTCAATTAAGTGGTTTTAATGTTACTTTAACTAATATTAGATTAATTACTATCATCTTAAAGAAATGTCTTCCTAAAGAGTTTCAAAAATTTATTACTAACATTCATTCTCAACTTGCTATTGCTAGTTTAGCTCCTCATTTAACTTATGCTATTTTTCAAAATTTATTACGTCAAGAGAAAGATAAATTATTGCAATTTGGTACTATTAAATATTTTGAACATGCTTTTATGTCTAAAACTCAAAATCAAAATTATAAATCACATACTTCCAATAATTATCATCATAATAATAATTATTCCAATAACAAAAATAATTATCGTAACAATAATCATCATAATAATGGTTATTCAAATAACAATAATCATAAAAATAGTTATTCAAATTAAAGGTCTAATTCTAAGCCATCATACAATAATAATAACAATAATTACAATAATCAACAAAATAGGAAACCACATTGTACTTAATGTGGAAACGATAGTCACCTAACTAATGGTTTTTTTAAAAAGAAAAATTATAAGAAGCCTATGAATAATAATAATCAAAATAAATTCAAATCTCAAGGTAATCAATCCTGTTATGCTTTTACTACTTGTTATAAATCTTCTCATGTATTAGAATGGATTATTTATAGTGGCACTTATCATCATGTTACATCTCATAGAGAAGTATTTGATTCTTTGCAACCTGATACTGCAAATATTCCTATTCAATTAGCTAATGATCATAGTTGCAAAGTTGATGGAGTTGGTGATGTTAATTTTCCAAATAGAAAATTACACAATGTTCTTTATGTTCTTGAATTGAAATCTAATCTTCTTTTAGTTTCTCAATTGTGTCAAGATTACAAATTTGAATTTCATAAGGATATGTGCTATATTATTGATCCTAACACTGATCATGTTGCTTCTAAAGCTAAGATGGATCATGATAACTTGTTTAAATTTTTTTAGTTTGCCTCTTCAAGGTACTCTTTGAAAGTTAATATTGATTTCAATGTATGGCATGAAAGTCTTGACCATTTGAATTCTGATTATATTTCTTTGATGAAAAAATCTAATATGGTTTAAGGATTACCCCATATTGTTCCATCTAAAATTACATGCACAAGGTGCATGAGTGGAAAAATTAAAAGGGATACCTTTCCTCATGGTACCTCATGGAGGGCGTCTCATAAGTTACATCTTATTCACAATGACCTTTTGTGTCCAATGGAGAACATATCCATACAAGGTTCAAAGTATGCTCTTACCTTTGTGTATGATTTTACTAGAATAATTTGGATTTATTTCTTACATACTAAAAAATCAAATTCTTGACACATTTTTTGAATTTCATATGTTTGTGGAAAGACAATCTGGTTCTAAACTTGAAATTCTTAGAATAGATAATGGTACTGAATATGTTAATAATTCTTTTTGTTCTTATTTAAGATCTTATGGTATAAAACACCAGCTTACCTTTCCTTATACACCACATCAAAATGGTGTGGCAGAAAGGAAGCATATAAATATTGTGGAAATGACTAGATGTATTTTACATGCAAAATATATGCATTACAAGTTTTGGGATGAAGCAATGGCTTGTGCCACTTATATTCATAATAAAACTCCTACTAAAGCTTTGCAAAATATAACTCCTAAGGAAGCATGGTCTGGTAGGAAACCCAATTTACAACATTTAAGAATTCTTGGATCTATTGCTTATGTTCACACACCTAAACAAAAAAGGCATAAATTAGATTCTAAATCTTCTCCATTTACTTTTTTTGGGTATGAAGAATCTACTAAAGGTTATTGAGTTTATGATCCTACTACTAACAAGGTGCATATTGCAAGAGATGTTATTGTAGAAAATGAAGTACATGATTGTTCCAAGGTCAAATATGATGAGTTTAAACCCATGGATGACTCATGGAGGACCAACCTCCTATCATAAACCCTACTCCTAATGTAACTATTTCTATTCCTACTTGTATTAAAAAAGATGATGATGATGGTAAGAATATTTATATTCCTCCTAGTGATAATTTTTCTCATGATGGTGCTAATTTTGTTCTTGATGATAATGATATATTTACTCCTCATATTAATGATTAAAATGATGAATTTACCCCTCTTAGTGATATTTCCATTACTTCTAAAAGAAATCATAAATGGTTTAAAGATTTACTTAATGAAGGTTATGATTATATTACTAGAATGGGTGGACTTAGACCTATGAGACTTAATTATTGTAATTATGCTTTAATGTCTTCTCTTATGACTTATAAAGATCCTCAAAAAAAATTTCAAGCTAAAAATCAACCCCATTGGAAAAGAGCTATGCAATAAGAATATGATAGTTTAATTTCCAATAATACTTGGGCTTTAGTTACTTTACCTCATCGAAAAAATCTAGTTTCATGTAAATGGTTATACAAAACTAAGTTGAATGCAAATAATGAAATTAGTAAGTTTAAAGCTAGGCTAGTAGAAAGAGGTTTCTATCAAATTTAAGTAATAGATTATAATGAGACCTTTGCTCCTGTTGCTAAAATGCTTACCATTAAATTTGTTCTTTCTTTAGCTTCAAAAATGAATTGGCCTATTCACCAAATGGATGTTAAAAGTGTTTTTTTAAATGGTGATTTGCATGAAGAAATATATATGTATCGACCTCATAGTTTTATTAAATAAGGTAATGAACATATTTTATGCAAACTAAAGAAATCTATTTATGGTTTAAAGCAATCTCCTAGAGAATGGTATTCTAAAATCAATTATTTCTTTATTTCTCAAGGTTTTTCTAGAAGTAAAAATGATCCTAACTTGTATATCAAGCATAGTAAAGATGACATTATTATTATAATTCTATATGTTGATGACTTGATTCTTACTTCAAGCTCTAACCATTTAATTTATGATATTAATTTCCAACTTAACCAAAAATTTCAAATGACTGATTTAGGGCTTCTACATTATTTCTTAGGAATGCAAATTTGGAAATCCCCTAAGGGTATTTTTATTTCACAAAGTAAATATGATAAAGATCTCCTTGATAGATTTCATATGAATGATGCTAATCATGTTTCAATTCCATGTGAATTAGGAACTAAGTTAATGATATATATGGAATCTCCATTTATAGATGCTACTCCTTATAGACAACTCATAGGAAGTTTAAATTATCTAACTTTGACTAGACCTGATATATCTTTTAGTGTTGGTTTAGTTTCAAGATTTATGTCCAAACCTCAACAAACACACTTCAAAATTGCTAAAAGAATATTAATATATATTAAAGGTACTCTTTATTTAGGATTATTTTATGATGCAAATTGTGATTTTACATTAAAAGGTTTTATTGATTCAGATTTAGGTGGAGACCCCAATGATGGGAAATCTACTTTTGGGTATTGTTTCTTTCTTGGTTTAGGTGCTATATCTTGGAAAAGTAAAAAAGATCAATCTGTTTCACTATGTTCTACTAAAGCTGAATACAAAAGTTGTACCAATGCCTCTAAAGAAGCTTTACGGCTTAGAATAATTCTTGAAAATTTGGGTCTACCTCAAAAAGAACCTACACATTTATATTGTGACAATCAAAGTGCTATAGCCTTGGAAAATAATCTGGTTTACCATGCAAAGTCAAAGCACATTTCTCTCCACCACCACTTCATTAGAGAGAAAATTGAAGAAAATAAAGTTTTCCTCATCTATTGCAAGGGTGAAGATCATGTTGCAGATATGTTGACAAAGCCTCTTTCTAGAGATAAATTTGGATTTCATTGTAAAAATTTGGGTTTGATACCCCTTGATGTAGATACCCCAAGTAAATATTAAAGGGGGGTGTTAGAAATTAATCTTTCCTTGGTGAAATATGTAATTAAAGGATAAACCAAGGTATCCTAAATTGTATTTGTCCTCTAGTCCAAGTAGGAGACCATGTCACATTTTTTTTAAATTCCTTTAATAAGGAAAATAGATATTCCTCAAGAGAAATCTCACATTTGGCACACACTCAATGTGAATGAGGCATTCATAGAAGATGGGAGTTACATGAAAACTCTTCCACTCATCTCTATTTAAGAGATGCCTCTACACACACTTGCTCAATAATCTTCTCTATTTTCTTACTTCTCACATTCTCAAACTTTCTCTCATTATTGTAATGAGATTATTGCTCTCCTTCTCTCTTATTCTTTAGGATTTGTGCATCATTTATATTATACACAAGGGGTTTTTTCTTGTTTTTCCCCTTTCAAAATTATTGTGTTCTTATCTTGGTCTTGGAGCATTTTTGTAAACTTGGTGTTTGATCTATTGAAGGAAAATATCTCTCTTTCTCTGTATTTGGTAAAACTCTTTCTTTTGTACACTCTCCTAGATTCTTTCCTTATCTCTTTTCCATTTTATTTTATGTTTCTAACAATAGCGTACTTCCTTTTCTAGATAGTATTCTATTCTTTCTTCCCCGTACATCCTCCACATTTGTTTTGCTAAGAGAGCCTTATTTTTCTTTCTTAAAGTTTTAATCCCTAGACCCCATGCTTTTTAGATTTGCAAATAATGTCCCATTCCACCAAAGGAAACCTCTTCCTTTCTTCTATACCAAATACAGAGAAAGAGAGATATTTTCCTTCAATAGATCAAACACCAAGTTTACCAAAATGCTCCAAGACCAAGATAAGAACACAAGAATTTTGAAAGGGGAAAAACAAGAAAAAACCCCTTGTGTATAATATAAATGACACACAAATCCTAAAGAAGAAGAGAGAAGGAGAGAAATAATCTCATTACAATAATGAGAGAAAGTTTGAGAATGTGAGAAGTGAGAAAATAGAGAAGATTATTGAGCAAGTGTGTGTAGAGGCATCTCTTAAATAGAGATGAGTGGAAGAGTTTTCATGTAACTCCCATCTTCTATGAATGCCTCATTCACATTGAGTGTGTGCCAAATGTGAGATTTCTCTTGAGGAATATCTATTTTCCTTATTAAAGGAATTAAAAAAAATGTGACATGGTCTCCTACTTGGACTAGAGGACAAATACAATTTAGGATACCTTGGTTTATCCTTTAAGACCTTAGCCAAAATTTTAAAAATACTAAGAGAAAAAATTGGAATATTCTGAAGGCAACTTCTGAGAAGGAGGACTGTTCCAACTTGACTAAGGAGGTTCCCTTTCTAGCCAACCAAATTGGAATTGAATTTCTCAATAAGGGAATTCTAGAAGGAATCTATGGGTTTAGGGCCCAGAGAAAAACCCATATAAGTGCTAGGGAAATAAAAAATAGAACAACCAAGAATTCTTGAGCTTCTAAGTTATCTCTCCTTAGGGGTATTGATGAAGAACACAGAGCTCTTGTTCTAGTTAATAGTTTTTCCATGAGAATTGGAATAAAAATTGATGTCATTTTGATATTCCTAGCCTCTTTAAAAATAGCATCCCCCATAAGGATGGTGTCATCCACAAATTTCTTATGGGTGCAAGTCTGATCATGAGATGAAGGATGCAAGCCTTGGATGGTCCCAAAATATTTTAGGGAGAGAGAGAGTATCTTCCAAGGAATTATTCCATAATGGGAAAAAGGATGGGGGAGATGGGATCTCCATGTCTCAAACCATGAGAAGGTCTAAGGAAATTGGAAGAGGTACCATTCACCAGCACATCCACAGAGTAGGTGGTGACAAGCTAGTTAATTAACCGAATAACCCTGTTGCTAAATCCAAAGGCCTCAAGAACCTTGTGCATGAACCCCTAATCAAATCTGTCATAAGATTTGAAAAAATCTAATTTCATTAGAAAGCCTTTCTTGAAAGAATTTAAACAAGGAGTGGATATTTTCATGGAAAACAATAATAGAGTCAAGGATTTATCTACTTGGGACAAACCCATTTTGTTGAGGAGAAATGAGCATTGAAAAAATATTTAAAATTATGGAAGTAAGCACTCTGAAGATGATTTTATATAAAGAGTTTCATAAATTCATAGTTCTAAAATAATCTACCATGTTAGCACCATCTTTCTTGGGGATCAACACAATGAAAGTAGCATTGATTTCTTTCAATACAGTCGTAGCTCTAAAAAACTCCTTACAACATCCGATACGTCCTTACCCACAATGTTCCACATCTTCTGAAAGACCACCATAGGGAACCCATCAAGTCTAGGAGATTTATCCCATTCAAAATTAAAGACCACCTTCCTATCTTCTTCAACTAAAGGGATAGACTCCAAGACAACATTATGATAAGGAGAAACCATAGAGGGGATGGAGGAGATAAGAACTTTCTATCTATCCAAGTTCAAGGAGGGGTTAGCTGATAGAAGGGCTAGAGAAGAACCCTAACATATCCTCGGTAATGTCTTCATCCTTGGTAAGGTTACCTTTACCAGTAGATAGGGAGGAGATTCTATTGGAAGAACTATGCTCTAAGGTATTCATGTGGAAGAATTTTGTATTTTTTTCCCCTCTTTAATCCAAGTGGCTCTAGACCTTTGCCTCCATAAGGTTTCCTCCTTAGCAATAATATCATGATACCTAATAAAAACTTCATTTTCATTATCCATGCTCTCAGGGGTGTATCCATCCAGCTAAATCTGGTATTGAATAGCCTTCAACTCTTGTTGGATACTCTCCTTTACTATATAAGATATCTCCAAACAACTCCCTATTCCATTTCCTAACACAGTCCTTAACACTCCTAAGTTTCTTCGTCATTCTATACATAGAAGTTCCTTCAACCTTTATATTCCACCAGTTATAGAGAAACTATTCAAAGTTAGGGTGAGAGAGCCACATCTTTTCAAAACTAAAAGGGAAATTCCTTCTTCTAGAGAAATGGTCCTTTACAAAAACTAGAGGAAAGTGATTAGAAGCAACTTTTGATAAAGAGGAAAGAGAGCAGGTGTACCTTTGCACCAGTCATGGGATATCAGTGCCTTGTCCAGCCTAACTTGAATCAAGTTAGCCCCAACTCTCCTATTAGACCAGGTAAAGTTGATTCCTTGGAGGTATAGATTCATCAAATCCTGATGGTTAATAAAGTACATAAGATCCAATCTACCATCCATCTAGTTCTGATATCCTCCAAGTTTTTCACATTCCTTGAGAGGAGTATTGAAATCCCCCATTAGAAGCCATCTTAAACCCATAAAATAATACCTACTAAGAGGTATCTTATCCCAAAGCTTCTTCCTCAAAATTTTTTTATTAGGGGCATCAATATTGGAAACAATCCAATAAAAATCATCCCTAATATGGTAGAGTTTCTATTGGTGGTATTCCATGTTTTGGCTGGTTTCCCTAAGCCTTGTGCTCTTCCCTCTCTAATTCTGTGTTTAATTCAGAAGTCTCTCAATCCTTATGCCTTATCCCTGTGAAATTTTTTAGGTTTTCAAGTCTGAACCTCTAAAAAATGTGCAAAAACCTTTAAACCCTGAGGTCTTATTCAGTGTTCAAATTTGAAAAGAAACACTTAGGTCTTTTTTGCTTATATTTCACAGTTACCTTTTTGCTTCACTTAAGTCATGTGTTATATTCTGATCGCCTAGTCGCATAACTTGAATGGCATATTCCTTTTTTCTCCTAGACTTAGCGATTGGCTTGTGTCACGTAGTCTAATGCAACATCAGAATATCCCTTTATCATTCCCAGACTTCATGATTTACTTTGTATTGCATGGTCATAAGATCATTAAATAGGCCATCAATATATGAGGGGGCCCAAAGATAGGTCGGGAGGTCACAAGAAATTTTCAGCAGTCAAGGTTTTATCATAAGACATTGTGATCTCTTTGTGTCACACAATCACTAAATGGGTCCGAGGTTAAGGATGATGTGAAATCTTTAGTGGTGCAGTCTCCAAAAAGGATACCAGTTAAGTTAAATCTTCTGAGAGCTTGCGACTAACCTTTTACAGTTTGGGATAAAGCATAGTCAGGTTATCGCCAGATAACTCAACTTTCAATACATAATGAGAGATGTGTCAAGAGGTAAGTGGATTTTAAAGAATGATCACTTGATCGCTTAACGGTAAAAATTCATTCAGTGACTATGAGACTCACTAAGGGCTTCTGTTTGTTGAAAAGTCTCAGAATATTTTAAAGGTATAAGTGATTTATTGGCGATTAAGCGACAACCGTTAGATGAAGTCATTAAAGATCCTATGGTGGTCGCCAAGTCTAAGAATAAAAGAGCCTAAAGAAAAAAGTCCTCGCGACTCAGCGGCTAAGGGTATGTTGTGAGGTCATCAGATAAAGTAAAGGGCAAGATGCCTATCGTGTGGTCTCAAGAAGTTTTAACACTTAGTATTTGTATTTTGCGATTGGGCAACTAAGGGAAATCATGCAGTTTGGCAAAGGAAAGATGACATTTGGTGACTGAGAGATAACTGCAAAAGTTAAAAGTGACATTTAGTCGCATAGTCTCGAAAAATAATGTGGGTTAGTGATAACCATTGGCGACTTTGATTTCTTCATTGTCACGTGATTGCCAAATGATGACTGTGGTTAGAAAAAGTAAAGAAAGTTGTGTAGTTGCTATGTCTCTAGAGAAATCACAGGTTAAGGATTGGGGATAGCTATAGATAAATTATATGCAGTCACATGGTCGCTTGATACCAAATTTTGAGAAAAGGTGGCAGTATCAAATATGACAGCGTGAATCATTCATCAACCAATCAGAGGCTTAGATTTTGACAACTGTGCAGAAAAGGGTAGCTAAGATGTATGATAGTTGGCCAATCCTAGGAAGACATGTCAGCTCATTTGAATTTTGTAAGGTTTTTCTGAGGATTCAATTTTATGAATTTTATTTCCTGTCACGCTCAGAGAACTATAGCTAGGTTTTCAATCAAGTTCACAGTATGTTGAATTAAAGAGAGAATTGATGTTCTCAAAATCATGAGTTGTGTACTTCAAATGGTTACTATAAGGAGCTGATTGTGTATTTATTTGCATTCACCTTACTTTCAAAATTCCAAAATGTGAAGAGCTAAGTAATCTGACAGAGAGAAAATTTAGAGAATTGCAGGGTTTTTTGTTGTTTAAAGCTCATTATTTTTAGAGAATTGTGCACAGGACAGTAAGTGAATCTCAGTGGTAGATTTGTTTCAATATCGGTAAAGAAAAGGAGATTCAAGTACTATAAACATGAGTAGAGCGGTCAGTGTAGCCTCGACCAGTGGTGGAAGTGAGAAGGTGGAAGACGAGGCCAAGGGAAAAGTAAATTATTTAGATGAATTCCTCAGAATACTTCCTGGTTCCACTCAGAACAAAAGAGCAAATGCAAATGTGCTCATTTATTATTATCAAGATATACAAGATGCCAACACTTTAGGAACAATAGGTTTTTCACTTTTCAATTATTTTTATAAGAATTCTGATAAGGCTATTCTAGTGTCAAACCCTTGGACCTGTGGTTTAGCCAGATTAATTGTTCCTGATGTCTACGTAGATGTAGACTTGTTCCTAGAGCTGGTAAGTCATTATGATGTTTTGTCCAAAATAATCAAAAGGAATGATGGCACTGCCCTACTGATATTGAACATAAATTCATTCATGCAATCCTTTGGCTTATACAACACTATGTCTACCAGAATTTACATGAAAAAGTAGTAACAGAGATATACTTTGAAGTCTGGCATTTCTAGAGGCCAGTTGCTGAAACATATGCTAAAGGAAGTAAGGAAATATTTAGATCCTATGTCTGGGACCATCCCATATTATTACAAGGATTTACACTTCTACATCAAGTATGTTTCCTATGCCCTATGTAGAGTGCTAGGGATAGATGGTGATGCAGAGAAGATCAGTGCAGGCATTTTGATGATGGTGTTGGACCTAAAAGAGGTCCACTCCAATATTAGTTATGATTACATTGAACATATCATCGATGAAATGCATGAGGGTTTCATTGCAACTCATAAGAAGATGAAAGACCCAAAGGAGAAGGACCCCAAGTTCTTGCACTACTCCATTCTTATGCATCTCCTGTTGCATTTCAATTTTGTAATTATGGATGTTGCCAATTTGGCCCCTTAGAGGTTTTACCAAGAAGGACCAAATCCTAACCAATTTTGGGTTAGGGTTTGGAATTACACATCTAGGGACTATGATTATTGTGCTTTTCAGAATTGGATTGTGTATCCAATAGTACAAAGTTTGGGAATCAGCAGAACAAGAATCCCATTGAAGATTTTGCAACTACTTAGGCCATGTGACTACACAGATAGGTGGGAAGGAAAACATAATTGGGGTGATTTCTTCTTGGAAGAAAATTATGCAATCATCAAGGTATATGGGTGTATTCACCCACCTCATCTCTTACCATATTATGTACTAGCAAGAGTGGCTGCAATGGAGTTTATATGGCAGCTATTGTTGACAGAAAATGAGCATTTTGCACCACACAAGAAGAGGACTTTGACCCCTAGGCAATTCAGAATTTTTAACTTTACAATTGGAAAAGGTGCTATTGATGTAGTGGGTCAATGGTTGGAAGGATGCAGAATGGGGGTAGCCCCTTATAGATATATTGACCCAAAAGGTTTTATGGTAGGGGTGAGAAAATTGTATACTCCTACAATCTTCAATACTAATGTTCACTGTGAATGCATAGAGGAAGATGCAATAAGAAACATCTTGGATGAAGATGATATTCAGACAAGGAGATTAAAGATTCAAGAAATTTTAAAGCTTGAGAAACAAATAAAGAGAAATGGGATGGCTTTTGGGGGTTTTTACCTTGATCTCCCATATTTTTACAAGATTAAAGCCATGATAGACAACTATTATGTGCTCATAGAACAACTTGATACTGTTCTTGAAAAAAAAGGTGCCCAAGGACCTGATCATTCAGAATCTAAATATGGTAGCAGTAGTGACAGTGATTATGCACATCCTACTAGGTATGCACCACCACCGCAAGATATTGTTGAAGTACCATAGCTGCAAGGAATAGAGGGCCACATTGTGGATTTAACAATAGTGACACAACCGGATAATGTGGAGCCTACTGCTAAGAGGTAGAAATTAGAGATAGGTCAGCCCTCAATTGAAGGGAAAAATATGAAAAAGGCTAAGGCTAAAGCCCTAGTACTTGGAAATAGGTTATATGATCATAACCTGAGAAAATAAATCAGGGAAGGAAAGAAGCAACATCTTGATTTAGAGGATGAGGTTGAATTTCCTCTTAAGGCCTGTGTTGATGAAAGACTAATTCATCAACAAGAATTTTTGAATGATGACAACTTTGTAAAAATTGAGGAGTTTAAAGACTTCTTGAGATGGTATAAGAAAGAGAAAATAAGAGCTCAACTGACAGTTGATGGTAAGGAGACCATAACAAATGAGGCATTGGTGGCTCTGCAAACTTATGATCCTTAAAGTGAGGACATCTCACAAGAGGATGCCAGGAAATTGGTGCTAGGAAGTGGAATATTGTTGGCTGAGGGTTGGGATTTAGCATCTGCCTTCATAATTGACCAAATTAGATAATAATCAGATCTAAAAATGGCTAGTGAAGTTTAGATGGGAGATGTGATAAAAGGATTTGGGTATAGCCCAAAGTCTCAGGCCTTTGCAATGTGGAGCTTGGGCCCAAAAGATCAAAAGCCGCAAGTGGTAAACATTTAGGAAATTATGGTGGGTAGTTAGATGGTGTGGACAATGCAAAATATAGGGGATTTGGAGATATCCCAAATCATGACACACTGGTCTCACTTGAATGAAGACAAAACTAAACAATTGTTTGATAAGTGTAGCACATTGTTAGTAGAGACCAGTACATTGGAAAAAGATAGAGAATTATGTCGAATACAATTACACTAGCAAGATCAGGTGATAAAGAGATTAATGTTAGAATTGGAAGAGAAGCCTGAGGTGTTTTATGTACCTATGCAACCATAGCCCCCGCAAATTGAAGACAAGGCAAAGTCTGAAGAGGTGGTTGAGGAAAAGGTTGAGGAAGAGAAAGGAAATGCAATTGCTTTAAGAGCATTAAGAGGAGTGTTACAACATAGAATTGAAATTCTGAAAGATAAAATTGATGTTGTACTCAATGCCTACAACAAGTTGCTAGCTTTGCATACAGAGGTGATGGGGCATCTGACTATTCTAAACCCCTATTTTACTAAGTGGTCTACTAGGGTGAAATTATTTGAGAAGCTAGCATCTTTGCAAGCCCTGAGATCAGATTTGCCAGAAATAGTGACAGAAGTTGAAGATGAGATCAAAAGATTTAATATTGCTCTCTCATTCTTTAAAGGCAAATTGAATCAAATTGGGGTAAAATTAAGCCTCTTTTCTGATAATTTTAATAGATTTATTCCTTCCTTAAGGGGAGATGATGATCAAGTAAAGGCCTTAGATATCTGGAGGAGTGAATTTGATAGCAAAATGCCTAGTGATGAGGCATTTATTTCAGGGACAGATGTGGATGTAGAAGGGTTCAATAAGATATTGGATGAAGCTTTCAAGGCAGAAACTAACATCAATAAGTTTCTAGTAGATGTCAAGAATATCACTGATGCAAGATGGGATAGACAAAAGGTCTAGATATAGAGTACTCAGGACTTCAAGTGGCCATCAGATGATGAAGTGAAAGCATGGGAGTTGATGACCATGCCCAAGAGAAAGAAGCCAGTAGTTGAAGAAGAAATCTTGGACGATGAGTAAGGGTGACTACTTGGCGCCTCACTATTGAAAATGAAGAGGACAATTATTGAAAAAGGAGAATGTAGGTGAATCTAAAAGCATGGTCATCTAGACTTGACATAACTACTGCCATCTACTATGTATACTATCAGATTCAAGTTGCTAGATCAGGAGAAGAACAAAGAATATCTGTTTCCATATTTTTGACTTGGTCATTCCACCACTTCTTCTCTCTCTTTCT
>MU226615.1:2104390-2130011 GCA_018584345.1 Thuja plicata
CAATTCAAAGAGTAATTGCTCCAAAAAATTTAAAAGGTGTTCAATCTTTCTTAGGAAAGATAAATTTTGTCAGAAGGTTTATAGTCAATTTTGCAGAAATTGTTAAGCCCATTGTAAAATTGCTAAACAAAGATGCTAAGTTTTCTTGGAATGAGGAAGCTCAAAAAGCATTTGAAAGAATTAAAGAGGTAGTGCAAGAGGCTCCATTTTTGAAATCTCCAGATTACACTAAGCCTTTCTCTTTGTTTTCATTTGCCTCATTTCATACTATTGCTGCGATATTGCTTCAAAAGGATGAACAGGGATTTGAACATCCCATAGATTTTTATAGTAGATCCTTGCAGGCTACAAAGCTTAACTATGAAATAATGGAAAAGTAGGCTTATGCATTGGTAAAGGCTATAAAATATTTTAGGCCCTACTTGGTTTGTGCTAAGGTGCAGGCCTATGTTCCTCATTTAGCAGTAAAAGATATCCTTACACAGTCAGAGGTTACTAGTAAGAGTTGTAAGTGGATTACAAGAATTCAAGAATTCAATCTTGAAATCAATATCACCAAAATAATAAGAGGATAGGGCCTAGAAAAGATTATGACAAAAGAGAATCTAGATTTAGTGCAGTTGAATGAGACATAAATACATGACCAAGCTATTACTAGTATAGAAAGGCAACCATATTATGCTGATATTGTTTTCTTTCTCAAAAATACTGAGTGCCTTGATCATTTGTCTGAAAATCAAAAGAGGAGTTTGAAATTACAAACTCAAAGGTATATTCTGATCCAAGGAGATTTGTTTTGGAAAGATAAGAATGGTATACTATTGTTGTGCCTTGACAAACACCAAGCTGAGAAATTTTTGACTGAGATGCATGAAGGGGAATGTGGAGGTCACTTTTCTGCTAAGACCACCACCTATAAGATTTTGAGGTCAGGATATTATTGGCCTACCTTGTTCAAAGATACATATATTCATGTCAGGAAATGTCAACCATGTCAGAGGTTTTCCAACAAATTAAAATTTGCAGGTGCTCTGTTGCTGAATCCAGTGAGCACTGAGGCTCCTTTAGCTATGTGGGGGATTGATTTTATTGGTGAATTTCAAGAGAAATCTAGTGTAGGATATAGCTAGATATTGCTGCCCACTGATTACTTTACTAAATAGATTGAGGCTATCCATACCAGGAGAACAACAAGCAAGGTGGTTACTGAGTTTCTCATGGATAACATTTTAACCAGGTTTTGTGTGCCTAGTAAATTAGTAATGGATAATACTATGAGTTTCAGATCAGAAGAAATGACAAGTTTCTATGAAAGGTATGGGATTACAATATCATACTCATCCCCATATCACCCACAGGCTAATGGACAAGCTAAGTCTAGCAACAAAAGCATATTGAAGATATTGAAAAGGACTCTGGAACAAAATAAGAAAACATGACATACAAAGTTGAAATTAGTTCTTTGGGCTGATAGGATAACACTTAAGAAGGAAACTAGTAAGTCTCCTTTTTAATTGGTATATGGTTTACAAGAAAGGTTGCCAATGAATAATTTACTACCTGTTTACCAATTCATACAAGAAGAAAATTTAGATATCTCTGACCCAATGCAAGATAGGATGATACAACTGATGGAATTAGATGAAACAAGGAGAGATAGTCAGAGGGAGAACATAAGGTTACAACAAAAAATGAAGTATTTGTTTGATAAAAGGGATACTAACACAAAAGTTTCAGGCTGGTGACTTGGTTCTCCAATGGAATGCAAGGGCATAAGATAAAGGTAAGCATAAGAAATTTGAGTCTTTCTGGCTAGGACCTTATATAATCTCAGATCATTTTGGCAAAGACTCATATTTGTTGAAAAATATGGAGGGAGAAAGTTTTGAGTTGCCTGTGCATGGGCAATTTTTGAAGCCTTTCTTCAAGTAAAAATCAAAGCAGTGCACAAATAAATATGTATCATATGTAGTCTTTCCTTCCCCTATTTGTAAGTTCTGTAAATATTCCCCTTCTATTTTTGGTGTTCTGCTATATTTTTGTGGTGGTCTGCAACCAGAGATTTTGTAGTTCTTTGTCATAAACCATGTTTAGCCAATCCTCATCAGAGCCACTATTGGTAGTATTCTAGGTTTTGTCTGGTTTCCCTAAGCCTTGTGCTCTTCCCTCTCTGATTCTGTGTTTAATTTAGAAGTCTCTCAATCCTTATGCCTTATCACTGTAAAAGTTTTCAGGTTTTCAAGTCTGAACCTCTAAAAAATGTGCAAAAACCTTTAAACCCTGAGGTCTTATTCAGTGTTCAAATTTGAAAAGAAACCCTTAGGTCTTTTTCACTTATGTTTCGCAGTTACCTTTTTGCTTCACTTAAGTCATGTGTTATATTCTGATCGCCTAGTCGCATAACCTGAATGACATATTCCTTTTTTCTCCTAGACTTAGCGATTGGCTTATGTCGCATAGTCTCATGCAACATTAGAATATCCCTTTATCATTCCTAGACTTCATGATTTACTTTGTATTGCATGGTCATGGGATCATTAAACAGGCCAGCAATAAATGAAGGGGCCCACAGACAGGTCGGGAGGTCACAAGAAATTTTTAGCAGTCAAGGGTTTATTAAAAGATATTGCAATCTCTTTGTGTCATGCAATTGCTAAATGGGTCTAAGGTTAAGTATGATGTTAAAGCTTTAGTTGTGTAGTCTCTAGAAAGGATGTCAGTTAAGTTAAATCTTCCGAGACCTTGCGACTAACCTTTTACGGTTTGGGATAAACCATAGTCAGGTTGTCACAAGATAACTCAACTTTCAATATGCAATGAGACATGTGTCAAGAGGTAAGTGGATTTTAAAGAATGATCACTTGATTTCTTAATGGTAAAAATTCATTCAGCGACTATGAGACTCACTAAGGACTTCTATTTGTCACAAAGTCTCAGAATATTTTAAAGGTATAAGTGATTTATTGGTGATTAAGTGACAGCCGTTAGATGAAGTCAATAAATATCCTATGGTGGTCGCCAAGTCAGAGAATAAAAGAGCCTAAAGAGAAAATTCCTCGCAACTCAACGGATAAGGGTATGTCGCGAGGTTGTCAGATAAAGTAAAGGGAAAGATGCCTATCGCGTGGTCTCAAGAAGTTTTAACACTTAGTATTTGTATTTCAAGATCGGGGGACTAAGGGCAGTCATGTAGTTTGGCAAAGGAAAGATGACATTTGGCGACTGAGAGATAACCACAAAATTTAAAAGTGACAGTTAGTCGCATAGTCTCAGAAAAGAATGTGGGTTAGTGATAACCATTGGCGACTTTGATTTCTTCATTGTCACGTGATTGCCAAATGATGACTGTGGTTAGCAAAAGTAAAGAAAGTTGTGTAGTGACTATGTCTCTAGAGAAATCACAGGTTAAGGATTGGGGTCAGTGACAAAGAAAATATATGCAGTCGCATGGTCGCTTGATACCAAATTTTGAGAAAAGGCACCAGTCTCAAATATGACAGTGTGAATCATTCATCGACCAATCAGAGGCTTAGATTTTGATTACTGTGCAAAAAAGGGTAGCTGAGATGTATGACAGTTGGCCAATCCTAGGAAGACATGTCAGCTCATTTGAATTTTGTAAGGTTTTTCTGAGGATTCAGTTTTATGAATTTGATTTCCTATCACGCTCAGAGAACTACGGCTAGGTTTTCAATCAAGTTCATAGTATGTTGAATTAAAGACAAAATTGATGTTCTCAAAATCATGAGCTATGTACTTCAAACAATTACTATAAGGAGCTATTATGTATTTAGTTGCATTCACCTTGCTTTCAAAATTCCAAAATGTGAAGAGCTAAGTAATCCGACAGAGAGAAAATTTAGAGAATTGTAGGGTTTTATGTTGTTTAAAGCTCATTATTTTCAGAGAATTGTGCACAGGATAGTAAGTGAATTTTAGTGGTAGATTTGTTTCAATATCGGTAAAGAAAAGGAGATTCAAGTACTATAAACATGAGCAGAGTGGTTAGTGTAGCCTTGACCAGTGGTGGAAGTGAGAAGGTGGAAGACGAGGCCAAGTGAAAAGTAAATTATTTAAATGAATTCCTCAGACTACTTCCTGGTTTGACTCAGAAAAAAAGAGCAAATGCAAATGTGCTCATTGATGATTATCAAGATATAAAGATGCCGACACTCCAGGAACAAAAGGTTTTTCACTTTTCAATTATTTTTATAAGAATTTTAATAAGGCTATTCTAGTGTCAAACCCTTGGACCTATGGTTTAGCCAGATTAATTGTTCCTGATGTCTACATAGATGTAGACTTGTTCCTAGAGCTAGCCAGTCATTATGATGTTTTGTCCAAAACAATCAAAAGGAATGATGTCACTGCCCTACTAATATTGAACAGAAATTCATTCATGCAAGCCTTTAGCTTATACAACACTATGTCTACTAGACTTGACATGACAAAGCAACAACAAAGATATACTTTGAAGCCTAGTATTGCTAGAGGCCAATTGCTGAAACATATGCTAAAGGAAGTAAGGAAATATTTAGATCCTATGTCTGGGACCAGCCCATATTATTACATGGATTTACACTTCTACATCAAGTATGTTTCCTATGCCCTATGTAGAGTGTTGGGGATAGATGGTGATGCAGATAAGATCAGTGCATGCATTTTGATGATGGTGTTAGACCTACAAGAGGTCCACTCCAATACAAGTTATGATTACATTCAGCATATCAATGATGAAATGCATGAGGGTTTCATTACAACTCAGAAGAAGATGAAAGACCCAAAGGAGAAGGACCCCAAGTTCTTGCACTACTCCATTCTTATGCATCTCCTGTTGCATTTCAATTTTGTAATCATGGATGTTGACAATTTGGCACCTTAGAGGTTTTACCAAGAAGGACCGAATCCTATCCAATTTTGGGTTAGGGTTTGGAATTACACATCCAGGGACTGTGATAATTGTGCTTTTCAGAATTGGATTGTGTATCCAATCATACAAAGTTTGGGAATCAGGAGAACAAGAATCCCATTGAAGATTTTGCAACTGCTTAGGCCATGTGACTACATAGATAGGTGGGAAGGAAAACATAATTGGGGTGATTTCTTCTTGGAAGAAAATTATACAATCATCAAGGTATAAGGGTGTATTCACCCACCTCATCTCTCACCATATTATGTACCAGCAAGAGTTGCTGCAATGGAGTTTATATGGCAGCTATTATTGACAGACAATGAGTATTTTGTGCCACACAAGAAAGGGACTTTAACCCCTAGGAATTTCAGAGTTTTTAACTTTACAATTGGCAAAGTTGCTATTGATGTAGTGGGTCAATGGTTGGAAGGATGCAGAATGGGGGTAGCCCCTTATATATATATATTGACCCAAAAGGTTTTATGGCAGGGGTGAGAAAATTGTATACTCCTACAATCCCCAATACTAATGTTCACTGTGAATGCGTAGAGGAAGATGCAACAAGAAACATCTTGGATGAAGATGATATTCATACAAGGAGATTAAGGATTCAAGAAATTTTAAATCTTGAGAGACAAATAAAGAGAAATGGGATGGATTTTGGGGGTTTTTACCCTGATCTCCTATATTTTGACAAGATTAAAGGCATGATAGACAAGTATTATGTGCTCATAGAACAACTTGATACTGTTCTTGAAAAAAAAGGTGCCCAAGGACCTGATCATTCAGAATTCAAATATGGTAGTAGTAGTGACAGTGATTATGCACATCCTACTAGGTATGATCCACCACAACAAGATATTGTTGAAGTACCAAAACTACAAGGAACAGAGGGGCACATTATGGATTTAACAATAGTGACATAATCGGATGATGTGGAGCCTACTACTAAGAGGTAGAAATTAGAGATAGGTCAGCCCTCAATTGAAGGGCAAAATAAGAAAAAGGATAAGGCTAAAGCCCTAGTACCTGGAAATATGTTATATGATCATAACCTAAGAAAAGCAATCAGGGAACGCAAGAAGCAACAGCCTAATTTAGAGGATGAGGTTGAATTGTCTCTTAAGGTATGTGTTGATGAAAGACTAATTCATCAACAAGAATTTTTGAATGATGACAAATTTGTAAAAAATGTGGATTTTAAAGACTTCCTAAGATGGTATAACAAAGAGAAAATAAGAGCTCAGCTGATAGTTGATGGTAAGGAGACCATAACAAATGAGGCATTGGTGACTCTGCAAACTTATGATCCTAAAAGTCAAGACATCTGGCTAGAGGATGCCAGGAAATTGATGCTAGGTAGTGGAATATTATTGGCTAAGGGCTGGGATTTAGCATCTAACTTCACAATTGACCAAACTAGAAAATAGCTAGATCTCAAAATGGTAAGTGAAGTTTAGATGGGAGATGTGATAAAATGATTTGGGTATAGCCCAAAGTCTCAGGCCTTTGCAATGTGGAGCCTATGCCCAAAAGATCAAAAGCCCCATGTGGTAAACATTCAGAAAAATATGGTGGGTAGTCAGATGGTGTGGACAATGCAAAATATAGGGGATTTGGAGATATCCCAAATCATGACACACTGGGCTCACTTGAATGAAGATAAAACTAAACAATTGTCTGATAAGTGTAGCACATTGTTAGAAGAGACCAGTGCATTGGCAAAAGATAGAGAATTATGCCGAATACAAGTACACCAAAAAAATTAGGTGATAAAGAGATTAACGAAAGAATTGGAAGAGAAGCCTGAGGTGATGTATGTACCTATGCAACCATAGCCCCTGCAGATTAAAGACAAGGCAAAGTCTGAAGAGGTGGTTGAGGAAAAGGCTGAGGAAGAGAAAGGAAATGCAATTGCTTTAATATAATTAAGAGGAGTGTTACAACATAGAATTGAAATTTTGAAAGATAAAACTGATGTTGTACTCAATGCCTACAACAAGTTTCCAGCTTTGCATATAGAGGTGATGGGGCATTTGACTATTCTAAACCCCTATTTTACTAAGTGGTCTACTAGGGTGAAATTATTTGAGAAGCTAGCATCTTTGCAAGCCCTGAGATCAGATTTTCTAGAAATAGTGATAGAAGTTGAAGATGAGATCAAAAGAGTTAATATTTCTCTCTCATTCTTTAAAGGCAAATTAAATCAAATTGAGGTAAAATTAAGCCTCTTTTATGATAATTTTAATAGATTTCTTCCTTCCTTAAGGGGAGATGATGATCAAGTAAAGGCCTTAGATGCCTGGAGGAGTGAATTTGACAGCAAAATGCCTAGTGATGAGGCATTTATTTCAGGGACAGATGTGGATGTAGAAGGGTTCAATAAGATATTGGATGAAGCTTTCAAGGCAGAAACTGGTATCAACAAGTTTCTAGTAGATGTCAAGAATATCACTGATGCAAGATGGGATAGACAAAAGGTCCAGATACAGAGTACTCAGGACTTCAAGTGGCCATTAGATGATGAAGTGAAAGCATGGGAGTTGATGACCACACCCAAGAGAAAGAAGCCAGCAGTTGAAGAAGAAATCTTGGATGATGAGTAAGGGTGACTACTTGGCACCTCACTATTGAAGATGAAGAGGATAGTTATTGCAAAAGGAGAATGTAGGTGAATCTAAAAGCATGGTCATCTAGAGTCATCATAACTACTGTCATCTACTATGTATACTATCAGATTCAAGTTGCTAGATTGGGAGAAGAACAAAGAATATCTATTTCCATCTTTTTGACTTGGTCATTCCACCACTTCTTCTCTCTCTTTCTTTTTTGTCTCTTATATAGTTTTAGGGTTAGGTTTTCTAAGACCATCCAAAGCTTCTAGCATCCTTTTGAAAAGGATTCCAAGATGGTTGAAGACCTATATATATATAGAAGAGAGTTTTATTTTAAAGAGGATGAAATATATTGTAAAAATCAGTCTTTCTAAATCTGTGTATGTGTTCTTTCAAGCTTCAAAGCTTTTTCATGTATGAAAGAAGGATTACATCAATAAAATACGGTGCAAGTTTACTCTTCTTTATTGTTGTCTCTTTATTTCCTGTGTATGTTTTTTATGCTTAAGATTGTAAGGCACTCTGAAGCATTTTGGTTACAAGGTGACAATCTAATTACTTGCAAGTTTCTTTCATGCAAAGAACTAAGTTTTGTGAGTGGTTTTAGGAAGAATATTAGTATTTAAAGATTTGATACAGTATTTTAGAGGTAATGAGATAATTTGTAAGGAAACTTATCCTAATTGCATGTAGGTTGTAAGGCAGCTTACATTGTTTTGTTTTTGTGAAACTTCAAGATTTTGACTCTGTAACCCAAAGGATAGGCACTGATCAAGGTCTGGGTCTGATAATCTATCATCATCTAAGTTTTCAAAACATTCAAAATTATTTCAAACATATCTGTTACTAAAACATATGAGCTAAACTCATCAAGGACTTATGTCAGCAGGACAGTGTCCATTTTAGTGATTCCTTTGAGAGTGAATCATTAAGTTATCCCTCCTAAAATAAAAAGGAAGAAGGATGCAAATCCTTGTCTCATTGGTTTATGTTATCAAAACCATAGCCTGGCTTATAGTGCTCTATTTCAAAATAATCATTGCAATCTCTCAAGTGTTTTATAAGTTGTTACAGTGAGGTTTTAGGTACATAATTAGTGAATGAAACAATGCACCAAATACATAGGCTGAAATATCAGTAATCTTTGAAAGGTAAAACCGTCTTGAGTCTGTAGAGCTCAAAAATGAAGAAGGATATTATCCAATCCTTAGAAATTAGCCTTTCTCTTTCCTAAAAGAGGTTGCATCCAAGTATACAAGGTATACTGTCATCATTAGGTAAGTGTTACAAGAAAAAGTGCTAACAGTTTCCACAACAAAGTTTCCATCAATAGTCACATTTTGACCTTTTATATACCTAGCATTCCAAAAGATAACAGTTCCTCCAAAGGTTCCATCTGAACTGCTACCCAAAACTCCACAATCCTTGAAAATTCTAATCTTTTTAGCTTTCTCCTTTTCCATCTTAGTTTCTTGGATTAAAAATAGATCGGTTTTATGTTCTCTAACCATATTCCTAATAATATCTTGTTTGTGAGGTCTATTAATCCCCCTTATATTCCATGAGACTTCTTTATTTCTTATTGTACACCTCCTTTTGTGATTCATGGTTCCCAAGATTTCCAAAGGCTAGGGTTAGTAGAACTGGTTTGCAATGAGAGATATCAAATACAAAAACAACTAATAATGAATACTTAAATGTAACCAATAAAATGTACAAGAAAAGAAAGGAAAATAAATGAATGCAAACCCCAAAGTGCTCGAAGCTTCTATTGTCTCTCTCTACTCCTTCCGAAAAGCTATTTTTGATGCTCAGTATTGGTGTGGGTAGCATCTATGACTTGAGAAGTTTCGAGAATTTGCTAATTGAAATGTGTGTGTGATCGCAAGATGGCTTGAATGCTAGAACCAAACTGACGGAGTAATGGCGCACAAGAGCTTGAAATCCTGGATCCTTCAAACAGGTATGGAGGGTTTATTATATAGGAATTAAGGATGATATGAACGGTCAAGATCAATTCCAGAGATAGGGAGATGAATGCTTGAGATGAAAGGGAACTGGAGAAGCCATTAGTAAACTCCACCTCTTCAATTGGTAAAGAGGAGATGGATTTTGGTTGACTAAAGAGCTAATTATGAGTTACCTTTTTAGAACTGAATAGGTGGGTTGAGTTACCCATGTGATCTAATTAAGGATTATCTCTTTGAAAATAAATAAATATTTAATTCATTTATGTAATTAAAGTTTTCAACATGTGAGATAGTTGAATTCTTTTTGATTTAGAATTTCTTTATTGAATGAAATTAAATTAATTTAATTAAAATTAATTTAATTGGAAGAATTTAATTAGTAAGTTTAAATATTTTAATTTAAACTATAGGAAATTGAATTTAATTAATTAATTATTGGTAATTAATCAATTAAGGTTAATTAATTAAATAAAATTAATTATTTAAGTAATTCTGTGAATTTAATTAGATGATTTGGGGAATGAATTTAGAGGAAAATAGATGATTAATTAATGATTAAAAACCATTAATTAATAGATGAAAATTAGCTTTTTTAATGTAAAGTCACAAGCGTGTCCATTTTAGGGTGTCTATATTTGCCCCTCTTTAATGCAATGTGGCTTGTCACAGTGTGTCAAAGATTCTCTATTTGTATCTTGCCCCAGCTTCCCCTGATGATAGTAGGTATATTTATGCCTCCTCCACAAATTTGAGAGAAAAGTCACGACGTGAGCGTTAATTTGTTGAAAATGTAAATTATGAATCTAGGTAGCTGACTAATTTTGAAAATGTTGCATTATGCGCCTGATATTGACTGTTGAAGTTTCCAGGGATTGGAAAAAATATTTATGAAGTCCTGGAGGAATTAGGGTTTATAGAAATCCCTATAAGTAGCCGAGAGAGCCCTTCATTTCTCATTTTTTCATTCTTGGAGCTCTGGAGATCTTGGTGAGTGTGCTCTTTGTTTACTTTGTTTTTCTTCTTATTTTGATGTGATGGCGGACTTACCTGGAGTCACCCACATTTTTGACTGAGTCTAAATGTATCAGAGGCCAACTGGTGTAGGATGTCTCATGAGTGTTCTTTCCTTGTGTGTCATTAATGTATTTATTTCTCATTTTGAAAAAAAAATTGTTTTTTTGTCCTGTTGTAAACGTTGCCACAATCGCCTACAGTTTTGCCACAATTGTGGTTTCAATACTGTAATTGTCAGCTATGAGCCAAAATTGATAAGTGGCCCACAATTTCCAGCTTTAATGCCATGATTTCTTTTTGACTTCCATATTTGTATCTTTTGTTCTACAATTGCAAAAAAGTATCGCATTTGAAGTGGTTTTTACCAGAATTGCCTGTATAGTTTTGCACTTGATTTGGATGGTCTCATTTCTAATTTTGATGACTTTCTAACACTTGTTTGTTTGATTTGTTACTGATAAATTTCTATTTTTTCTTGTTGCAGTTCACTGGAAGGATTCTACGCTGCTGAGAGTCTAGACCGTCGAAACTTGTTTATAGATTCCAACTATCTGGGGATGAGAGGTTAGTGCTTAGCGAGTTAGGATTATATTGGGTATGTTATATGCCAGAGATTATGACCAACATGGGTTTATTCTCAGCTCTTGTAGAGTGATGGCATTCTGAGACATGTACTTTCTCATTACCTACTAGAGAGTGTACTGTTACATTGGAGGATGTTTATCGCATTCTTCAGCTTCTGATTCAGGTGGTGCTTGTTGAGTATGCCACCTGACCTGGCATTGTAGCTTTGACTAAGTTATCTAGATTTCTGTGAGATTAGCTGGGTTTGTTTGGCCCATATGATATCCCATGGTCCCAATTTTGCATGGGCCTTGATAGATTGTCTACTTTATTAGGTAGATTGATATGTGGAATCTTATGCCCTAATCAATGCCATCACGGGTTTTCTATAGCCTTTGATATTGTGTTGTACAGTATGGTCCATGATCACACCATATTTGCATTGGGGCCATGTATGTTAGCCCACATGCACTTTCATATGTTCTACATGGCTTACCTAAATGGTAAGTTTCTCAGGTGTGGTGCTACCCTTCTTCAGATATGGGCGTGGGAGCACATTGATGTGTGTCGTCTTGTGGGTACTCATGATTTGCATTCGGACAAGCCCTATGTATTTATGTATGATGAAGCCATTATTATGACTCACATGGGTCATTTGATGTATTGGCATCAGTAGTTAGATATGATCCCATATTTTATTTGGAGACCATAAAGAGAGTGCCTCGTATGGGTTGGAGAGGATGTCTATCTCCCATTCTATCATCAGTGGAGATTTTTGATTAGGCGTGTCACACGCCTTGTGTGTATGACTGATTCCCACAACACCGACAAGGTGTTGTAGTAGTTCAAAGATCATCAGGATGTGTCTGACACTTATTCCTATTTTGCATGTAGATCACAGGACATTGCGCTATGGGGTGCTATTGTTTCACTTGATGCTACACAAATTGAGTTTGTAGGTTTACTTCCTGTTCCTTGGACATGGTGATCTACCACTATAGATGCAAGTATATGTTTGTGCTATGACTTTTTTAGTTTCATTACTGCTCTCTTAGAATATTTGATTTGTGATATTTTTTTCTTTATCTGATGTGGTACTGATATTTGAATTGGATCATTTTGTAGGCACCACCACCCAGTATGATGCTTGGTGGGTACAGATTCATCATGTTTCACTTACTAATGTTTCACATCTCATTGCTAGCACTATCATGAGGAGGTGCTGACAGTTATGACAGGGTAGGGGTGGGCAAGATGGAGGGAGAGATGGGGGCCGAACACCTGCACACAAATGACCTATTACAGGAGAGAAGCCAAAGAGACAAAAAAGCAGAGCTTGGAAAATCTCAATTGGTGTGAGAAAAAATGTATTCCAAGATAATGAAAAAATAATTACAAGTTCAACCTATAAGGTGAAAAAAACCCTAAAAAGGTAAAAAGCTAGGTTGCGCATAATAATTAATACAAATATTAATTATAATGCACCTAAGAGATAACTTAAGTAAATAGAGTATTAAACAACTTAATTAATTAAACCGATGTGATCTAATTAATAAGTGTAGAAGTATAATTACTCTAACACCCCCCCTTAAGCAAAGCTCAGGAGGTAAGCTAACCTAGCATAGCTATGAAAGTAGGAAAATAGGTCCCAGCAACAAGGCCTAATCAAGTACCCAATATAAGGAAATCTCTGTAAATTGGAGGCAAAGGAGAAAACCCAGTTGGAAAAACCCCTCTCAAAAAAGAGATAGAACAAACATGTTGAAAAAACATGAAGGAAGGAAGGCCTCAAGAAGACCCCCCAAGGACAACTTTCATCACCCCAAGCATAGAACACAACTAAAGATAGCATGGAGATGCAAACGGTTTAGTGAAGATGTCAACAACCTGTGTGTTAGTGGGAATGTACTCCAAAGTGAGAACACCATCCTGAATCTACTAATAGATGAAATGCATATGAAGCTCAATGTGTTTAGTGCACTGATGCTCCACCGAGTTGTAGGAAATGTGAATAGCACTTTGATTATCACACCGTAGAATAGTGGGATGATCAGGGGGAAAAACAAACTTAGTCATCAACTACCGAAGCACATATGGACAGTGTGGTTTTCACCATCAGAGCACCTATTTTTTATTCTTTTAATTTTATTACTAAGATACTTGATATCAGCCTCGGTCATGTTGACACTTTCTTCACTAGTGGAGGACATTACAGGTTCAACAACATGAAGGTAATAGGCTAGAGCATAGTCACTCTGGAATGTGACAACTTCATTGGATGAGGAAGGAGAATTCCAATCTATTAGCTTAGGATGTTGGAGTGAAAGAGAAGTGATGGATTCAAGTGCATTCACGGTATAATAATCAAAAGTGCTGACTAATAAGCTAAGACCTAGAGCGATCTCATCCAAAGGTTTATTCAAATATATTTGACTCCTAGCGACTGTAGTAGAAGACACATTAACATTCATGGACTTGGAATCATTGGACCTTTCACTAGACGTTTCACCCATATCGAGAAGATTTTCATAGGATCCTTCTAAAAGACTGTCAAACTCATATTCATGGGAATCTATGTCTAAACTGTGACTGGGATGTTTGCACCATGAAGGTTTGGGAATTCTTGTGACATTAGCCTATTCTTGTGCCAACTATTCTTGAAATTCTGGTGGTATGTACCGTTCACCTTGGAAATCAGGATCTTGTAATGCTTTCCATTGCTTGTAGGTTAATGCATCAAATGGAGTGGTTTTATCAGAATTGTTGTCAGTCTAGACTAAACTGACATGTGGTACAAAATTATCTGGCTCAGCAAAGAATGCTTCTAGGTCTGGAGGAATGGGATAAGGAAAGAAATCCTTGTCAGAGCTATCCTCTACAGTGTCAACTGTAGTTGTACCTTTAGATTTAGGTGGAGGATCCAGTTTTGGCACAAATTTGTTAATCCCTAGATGTAACAGGATCTTCTTGAAGCCTAAACTAGTTGTGTCTTTCCTCTTTTGACTCGTAGCTTTAATAGGTTCAACTAACCCATTATCATTCACCCCTATTGGACCACTCCCTTTGTATCCAAAGCATTTCATAATTTTAAGACCTTCACTATTAGGATCTAGTTCATGAGCTGGGGTAGTCTATTCAGATATGTTCTTTTCTTTGTAAATCCAAGCTCTAATAGCTCTTTCCTCATCTTCATCTTCTAGTGGAATTGAAGCTCGTACAAAGAAAATATCATAAACTATCTCAGGAGGAGCAACAAAAGATTTATTATTCTTAGAATGTCTCTTGTAAGAACAAGGAGATGAAGGTAGAGATGCTAATGATAACACAGGTTCTATTAGATACCCCCCCATGCCTATGTCTTTGATTTTCAAAGTTTGTTCCATGTCTCTAAGCTTGGCATCACAAAATTCTCTCTGTTAGTAAGAACAAGACTATCAGTTGACTGTGTGAGCACATTACAAAAATATCCCATACTAGCAGGAATGGTCACCTCCACACCTTGGAAAGGAAACTTAATGCACTGATGATACATAGAGGGAATTGCTTGCATTTCATGGATCCACGGTCTTCCCAGAAGGATGTTATAAGAAAGAGGAAGGTCTGACACCTGACATGTTACATCTCTTTCAATAGGTCCAACCCAAATGGGTAGCACAACCAAACCTTTAGACTTTCTTTCTTCTTCATCATAGGCCTTGATAGTAATTCTCTTGCAGGAATCTATGCGATCTTTATCATAACCTAGCTGAGTGATAAAGTGAGCAGAGAAAATATTGAGACCAACACCATTATCAATAAGGACATGGTGGACTAGTTTTTTTCCAATCATGACCTCTATATGCAAAGGAGCATTATGCGGGTGACTAATCAAATTATCATCTTATTCTTAGAAGGACGAATAGTGCGGTGAAGTCAAGTGACCCACCATGGATTGAAACTGATCAATATTGATGTCTTTGGGGATATTAGCCTCTGCAAGGGTTTTATCCAAAATCTGCCTATGAGCAGGCGAGATCTTCAATAGCTCAAAGATGGTTATTTGAGCTTTGGTTCTTTGCAGCTAGTCAAGAATGCTATAAGTAGCCATAGGAGGTGTGGAGACAAATTTTGTAGTCTTGTTGGTAGGACAAATAGTAGTTTTATCTGTAGGTTGTTTTGGTGTGGATGTAGTAGCAGGAGGGTTAGGACCCTTGAGAGTGATCTTAGCACAAGATCTAGTAACAACATTTGCACAATCCTAAGATGATTTAGATTTAGATGAGTGATACCCAGGGCCTCTCAAGAAAAATGGGGTCTTAGACTTAGGGACATCCCCACTCCCCTTAGTAGTAATCACATCACAATACTCCACTCCAATAGGTTCAATCATGTTGATGACATTGTCATAAGTGGTATGTGCGTAATTAACCTTGGCATTGTTGTTCTTGGTATTGGAAGACTCACCTTTCTCATGATGAGGAAATGGATCTTTAAATGCCTTGTGATCTGAATTATTGTTATGATTATCCATAGCAATATCACCATTATCAATCAGATCTTGGACCTTATAACGCAACTAAAGACAAGTAGCATTCTTATGACCCTTGTTTTGGTGATAGTAACAGTATGCATTGTCATTCCACCAATGGGGTCATGTTTGTGGTTCATATAGATGTTTGTCCAAAGGAGTGAGAGTCTGATTTTGCACCAAAGTCTTGAAAACTACATCAAGCAGTTCTCCCAAGGAGGTAAATTCATGCTTGGGTCGAGGGGCCCATTTGTTGCCAGAGAATCTAGAAGGTGGTTGAGTGTTTGTTGCAGCCTTTTCAATAGCTTTGGTCACTTGTATACTAGAAGTAATATTGAAAACTAGTTTTGAAGGAGCCAAGGTCACATTATCAACCACTCCATCATTCACAATGTCCCTATTCTTGTTGACAAATTTCCCTTTATCTTTGTTGGAAGAGGAGGGACCTTTTTTGTTGTCTTTATACAAATTCAATTCACCTTTCTTAACCATAAATGCCTCTATCCTCACAGCTTGTTTAAACATGCTTTCAAAATTAAGGGGACCTTGAAGTTGTACCTGATACCCAAAATCAAGGGTGAGATTATCCAAGAAGATATCAAGTTTATCAGATTTAGGGAATTTGCGAGGATACTTAGTACAAAGTTGTCTCCATCTCTGGAGAAATGTCAGAAATGTCAGGATTGCAAAGGTCCCTGATGTTGATGGGATGCTGTATGTTGTAAGAGTAATGTTGCATAAAGATATTTGCAATCTCATCAAAAGTCTTGATGCCGGTGGGTAGTCAAGAAAACCACTCCATGGTAGGTCCACCCAAACTTCGGGGAAAGAGATGCATCAAATAGGTTTGATCATGAATAAACTCCATAGATAGGGCCCCAAATTCTCTCAAATGATCCTAAGGATCAGTGGTACCTAGATACTTATCATACTTAGGGAGTTGTACACCTTTGGGAAAAGGTGGCATATGAAGACTCCTATCAAAAGGAAAAGAAAAGATGCTCTCCATCATGAATTATTGTGTGGGTTTGTTCTTATCCTTCATAAGTTGGATAATTTGATTTTGCATATCTTGAATTGTCTTTTGCAATTTAGTAGTCTCAGTCTCTTCTTCTTTAGCCACAAGTGTTTCCACTTGGAAGTTTGGGGGTAACTTAACTCCTTGTTTTTCCAAATATAGAAAATATTTCTCTTTATCTTGTACAAGGAGAATTTACATCATCTTGACGAGAGCCTTATTAGATTTTGTAGCATCTATGTCATTTTGAGTTATTGTCTCATCATCATTACCAAGGATCTCATAAATGCTTTGACCCTGATCTTGATTCTGGTCATGTGGAGGAGGGCGATGGTGATGTTGCTCCTCTTGTTGACCCTGTTCATTTTGAGATTGGTCATGGACCCTGATATATTTAACTTGTAAGTAATCAAAAGGAGTTGTCATGTCGTTGACGTGGGATTATGTTGTGTGCACAGCTTCAGTATGAGTGTGAGTATTGAGCTGAGAATTCATGATCAACGTAACTTTTGGTAGATCAAAGGGATTGATAGGACCAAGAAGATCAATATGTTCAAAAGGATCACTAAGTCAGTGAGGATCGTCAATAGGGTCAACCCAAATCGGTGACTTTCTGAATCTTTGTTGATCTAAAATAAATGGATTATGTTGATCTTGAAACAAGGGATTATTGCACAGCTGGAACACTGGTTTTTGATTTAGACTGGTATCTATACTAAATGGTGATGAAGAGTGTGAGAATACCTCTTGACTAATAGATTGAATAATAGGTTCAAAATGACCTTTTCCTTGATTACAAGGTTTACCTCCACCTATTCCAGAACTACAAATGGGAAATATATTGTTGCTTCTAGTCGTAACAGGCATAGATGAAAATGAAACAAGAGAGAACTTAGGATCCAACTCAGAACTCTGTCTCTAGAAATAGTAGAAATGAGATAAAAGCTAGAACAACCAAGATGTGAAATGCACCTAGCACGAATCTTTGAGAGTATGGCTAGAACAGCCAAGATGTGACTATCATGTCGCAAGGTACAAAAGCACAGAAAAAGAGGACAGAGACAAAGAGACAAGATGAGTTTGAGAAAGAATCAATCGGTTTGCAACTTGAGACAATCAATTTTAGACTGTAGACAATAGGGAAACAGGCAATCAGAGCTCAATAAAAAATTAGATTAGGTGAAAAACTCATCAGTTAGCAGGAAATAACTCACTGTTTAAGGACACCAGAGCAAAGTTTCACATGAGAAAGTGTTGTTTCACGTGAGTAAGTGCCAATTGCGCATGAGAAAATGAAATCTCATGCAAGGAAGTGCTCAGTTTCTAAAATCTTATGTGAGAAAAAACCAGGTTTCGATATATCAACTCAATTTTTGAGGCAAAAATCAGATTTTGAGACACAGTCAGGAGTATTCTCTGACAAAATTTCTAGATTTGGGGCATTTTATGATAGTTTAGATCATAAATCTTGGTTTGAATGTGGAAAGAAATCGTTAACAAGCATAGAGTTTTGATCAAACAACAGTGACACAGCAAGTAGTCGCAAATAGTTCTACCAAGGACAAGGAAACTTGGTAGAATCATGGGAGTCTTTTTTTAATCATGATTGGATAGTTTAAGACTCAAAACAAACACTTAGTTATCCCTACAAAAAAATGGTAGAGAATACAAAATTTGTGCCTCACTGTCTTATGCGTATGTGTACACCTCACACAGTAGTGTCACCCCCGAAGAGCGCCTATGTTTTTGGTGTTTCCAAGGACTCAAAAATATATGTTTGAAGCTTACCCTTAAAGCAGGGGCCAGCATCATATACCACCTCAAACATCTAGGTGCATACCTATGTTGAGAATCTAGGGGAGAGATTCTTCCCCCTCCCTATGCATAGATTATGTCTTCTTTCAGAGGTGATCCAGGTAGGCATCTAACTAAGAGAGTTTTTAGTGGGCTTCCATTCACAATAACCTTTGGTGCTCCTGATATAGGGCTGGGACCTTGCACCCACACCAACACTTGAAAGTCATACACCCATGCAAGTAGGGCTAGGAGTGGCGCCGCTTAGTACAACAAGAAAGGATTTCTCAAGATGATAGTCAAAATCATGAGAAAGAAGTTACAATGGCTTTGGAGTCTTTGGAATCAACAAAGAAGACTTTATTATAGTGAGGTGGAATCATCGGTGATAGGTGTGTACTCACTTGGGTCGTTCCCAGAGGTTCAAATTCCATGAGGCCCTCTAAAGGTGACACAACTTGGCTTCAATTCAAGGGTTTTATTTTCTAATTCTCTCAAAGAGAGAAGAGCATACTTCTCTACCTCTTCACCTTACCCAAACACATCAAGAATATTCATCACTGAGCTAGTTTCACTCCACCAAATCCACAAGTCTTTGTGTTTGTAATTCTCTCAAAGATAGAAGAGCATAATCCTCTAACAAGTAGATGTGTTAAAGATTCACTACCTTGCTCTGCTTCCCTAGGTATCCATCATTCTAGCAACATATGGGTCTTAGTTTCATCCATGGGCATCACTTCCATGTAATGAAGAGCCTATTCCCCTACTTTTCTATCAGGATCCTTAAGAAATTTTAACAAAGCCCTAATTAAACTATGTGAATGAAAAACACTAAACAAGCACAACATTTTTTTTTAATGTGTTTGACAACCATCCTGCAAGTAAAATATTAGAAAGTTTTCATGATATTTGACAAGAGACCTACAGACCACTGTTATGTTGTCAGAAAAATTAGAATGATAAGAAATAGTAGCATGTTAGAATATAAAAAAAATAGAAACTGTACTCGCAAACAAGTCTCACGTGAGACAGAACCAGGCACTGCACAAGGAAGTGTAGCAGCTGGAATGAGGAAAGTGTTTTCTTGCATGACAGATTGTTAATAAAAGAAAAACTTCACATGGTATGCTTAGAAATCTCATGCAAAAATCCATACTAGAGAAGTATGGATGTACGAAAGAGTACATAATTTTATCACAAAAAATTCAAGAGTGAGGTCAGGAATTAGTTTTCTACCCCACGGTGGGCACCAAAATGTATGTGCTTGAAATTGACCTCTAAACCAGGCACAAACACAACATGGTCATTGCTCAATCATCAAATTTGTGAAAATGAACATGAATTGTCCATTTCACAAATTTGATTGAATCAACCTGTTGCCTCCTATTTAGCTGGGGTGTTTGAATTTACTCTCAGAACAAGAGCCAACAACCATGACCATTGTTAAAATGGAGGATTTAAAATCATGAGATATGAGAAAATTTCCATTAATCTAAGATTGAAAATGTGATTAATCTATTAATGAGATGCAGATTTAATCTAGAATGAGATGCAGATTTAATTGAATTAAACTAGAACAATAATCAAATTACTCTAGCCATGCGAATGCAATTACACTAAATGAGATTTAAATTAAAATGCAACAAAAGCTATGAAATATGAAATAAGTGAGACAAAAATTAACTATAGTTTTGATGCTCTAAAAATTTCTCCTCTCAAATGAAGAAAATGAAGTCCATAATATAGAACTTGGAAAGAGGATGAAGAGTTTCTTGGAAAGAAACGATTGACTTTTCATCTCCATAGAGGAAGGTGAGACAAAATTGAAATATTTATTTAATTAAATGAAGGAATTATTGCCACATGAGTGACTTTTCACATGGAATTATGGAATTCTTTTTGAGGATAATTCATTCAAATAACTAAATAATCATTCAATTCCTTTTGATGTGTATTAGATAAAGGGGGTGGAATTAATTTAATTTAAAAGCACTTAGGACTTTAGAATTAAATTAATTAATCATAGGGATTTTTTAGCTAATAAATCTTGGAAATTTAGTAATTAAATATGGTGTAAGATTTATGTAAATTTAGGTTTTCTACATTTGAAACTAAGTCAATTAAAGACAATTAGGAAGGAGAATTTGCCTAGTACAATAGGACTTTGATGATGAGAAAATGCACCAAAATTGATTAGAATTATAAGGTGCCAATTTTGGGGTGTTAAACAAACTTAGTACAATACAACCACTTGTATCACACTAACTTTCTCCGCTTAGGAAGAGAACAAAGATCCCAAGTGTGATTCTTCATCAAAGAAGAATACTCCTCCTCCATATCACTGTCCCACTCAGGATGTCCTGTCACTACTGAAAATGTCTGAGGATCACCACAAATAGCATGAATCAGAAGGCTAGAGCCCGCAATATGAGACTGGGTGTGAAGGGAAGATGAAGGGTCACCAGCCAAAGATCCTGTAACATCAACTATAACATGAGCCCATCCAAGAATCTGTGGAGGATCTTGTGGTGGAGGTAAATGGGGATCACTAAGATCATCATCCTCATCATCCTAAAAAGAATCTGGAAGGGATAAGGGAGTAGTGGTAAGTGAAGTAGACTCTGGAAGTAGGGTATCTATTGCAGGAAGGTGCTCATCAAACTAGATATCCCATCAAAATAGGACCTCTCTAGAATCAGGATCAAACAACTTGTACGCCTTAACATCCTCATAGTAGCCAAAAAAATGAGGTGTCGACTCTTTTGCTCCATTTCTCTCCTCTAAGCATCAGGTACAAATGCCCATGCTTCACTACTGAAAACTCAGAATGAAGAAACATTAGGCTTGACATGAGACCAATCCTACTCAAGAGTCATATGTCAAACTGCCTTGTGAGGCATCTGATTCTGAATTTAGTTGGCACAATTGACTTCCTCTGACCAAAAGAATGAATCCATGGACCTAGACTGAATCATAAAATTAGCCATCTCCCAAAGTGTTCTATTCTTTCTCTCTGCCACACCATTCTTCTAAGGGGTGTAGGGAATTGAAAACTGATGCTGAAGACCATGTTCATAGAAACAATCCCTGAAATCTTGGTTCACATACTCCCCCCATTATCTGTGTGTATCAGCTGAATAGAATGACCAAATTGCTTCTCCACAAATATCTTAAAGACTCAAAATGAATCAAAGACATCAGACTTGTACTTTAGAAAGTACATCCATGTGCACTTGGAGAAGTCATCAATGAAAGTAAGCACATATCTGGTACCAAAAAAAGGAGTAGGAAATAACATGAGGTCAGTATGAATCAACTCCAGTGGTGCCAAAGAACAAGTATCTCATCCCTAAGGAAAAGGATCCCTATGTTGTTTTCCAAGAACCCAACTCTGAAAAATACCATCAGTGCAATAAATCTAAGCCCAAGAACAAGTGCATGTGTGCTCATCTACTGAAGATATCTGTAATTGACATGGCCCAAATGCTCATACCAAAGTCTTCTCACTAAATCTACATGTGCTATAAGACATGAACTTGTACCATTAGAAGGCTCAAATCCATCAAATTTGTATAGGTAGGATGTAGAGTCAACACTCCCAGTAGCCACAATCAAATTAGAATCATGTAAGTCCTGAATAACCACATCATGTGGTGAGAGATCAACTATCTTACCAGATCCATAGTGGAAAACCTGATAGATGAACAATAGGTTCATTGAGATGTTAGGGACCAGAAGAACATCTTGAAGAGAACCCCCAGCTAATGCAATAGAACCAAAACCCAAAAATGAGCGATGTGATGAGTTCCCAATAGCAATCTATGAAGTAGCACAAGGAGCAAGTGAGGTGACCAACTACTGAGTGTGAGTCATATTGTGAGAGGCACCAAAATCTAAAATCTAGGTCAGCCCAGAAGTCATTGCTTGTGCAGTAAGAGCATGACCTTTCCCTATAGGGGAGGATGTGGACTGAGGAGAAGAATTGTGATGCTCCTACATGACTTCCTCTAAATCCTCCAAATGTTCCCAACACCTAGAAATGGGATGTCCATCCTTGCCACAAAAACTATAGGTTTCAACTAATTTCTTCTTAGTCTTGGAGGTAGACTCAACAAACTTTGAAGAAGATTTACCCTTTGAAGAGTTAGCTAGAGGTTTTGAATCACTTTTTTGTGCAAGTTTGGAGGAATACTCACTGCCTGCTAAATCTTTCTTCATTTTGGATTTCTATTTTGGTTTCCCCTGTGAAGACTGAGAAACCAATGGTTGGCTTGAAGAGCTAGAAGCATCTATTTGTTGGATCTCTGCCTATTCCCATGTCAACCGATCACAAAATGTCTCAAAGGAAGGCATGGTGTGCCTGACACCCAAAGCATCCATGGTGGAGTAGAAAGTGGAAGAAAAGAGCTGATACTGTCCTCTCAACTTTGAGAGTATTAGGAAGATACACTCATCATCTATCTTGTTCCTCCCACATCCCTGCAAAACTAAATGTAGAGATTTGAACTTCATCAAGAAGTCCTCCATAGTGAGAAAGCTGGTAGGAGTCAAAGTGGTCAGCTATGCATCAAGCTGTAGTGCCCGCAACACATTCACTATGCCAAACAAATCTTCAAACTTGCCCCAAATAGCCCAAGGAGTGGTCAAGCCATCCAAGTAAAACATGAGACTAATAGAGATGTTTAGTGCAATCAAGCCCATGGCTTCATCCATTTTGATTCTATGTTGAAGAACCTCAAAAGAGAACTACACAATAGGTTGGTTCTCATCTAGACATGACCGTAATCCACGTGACATGAGCAGCCTGGGCATGTGTGCTTTCTAGGTGTGATAGTTATGCAGTGTCAGTCAGGACACATAGGGGTCCCACATTGAGAGAAGAAGATAGGAGAAGAAGGTTCTTTTTTGAAGTAAATTACAGAAAGGAAAAATCACCCCCCACAATGTATAATTCTATTCCCTGTACACCAAATAAATAATGAGAGAAAGCATGAAAAATAAGGAGAAAAACTAGACACCAGATGCAAAGATGGAGGAAACTGAAGCCTCTACTTTGATGGCAACAAAAGGAACTCAAACACCCAAATCAAAATATGAAAGAAGCATCATAGTCTCCGGCTCAGAAAGTGATTTCTAGTGATATTTTTTTTTTAAAAAAATGATATTGTATGCAAAAGTTATGGCCAAAAGACTAACAAGAGGTCAGGAAGAGCAGCTCATTGGAAAAACACAGTGACAGGAAAAAATTTGATGGTCAAACGACCGTCGCCCATCCACTCCAAAAAAATTGATGGCCATATGGCTATTAGGAGACTATCACTGATGTCATTGGTAGAGAATATTCAGGTGCCAACAAAAAATTTTTTAAGACCAAAAGGTGATGTCACTCCCCTAGAAGATGACATCACAAGGGGCTGAGCTGACAGCGGCGTGGGAGCGGAGCAGCCGGGTGGCGGCGGCACCGGGGTGGTGCTCTAGTAGAGCAGGAGTGATGGTGGTGGTTGGGCTGCATGATGGTGGCACACTGGTAGGGACTGGGCATAGGCCAGGCTAGGGCTGTATGGTGGTGGCGCACTAGACAACACTTTAAAAAAAGCATTTTGGGCATGGTTTTTGAGGTTTTAAAAAGAAAATCTCAAAATGTGTTTCATATGACCTAGTAGGGTGCTTTTTTTTCCTAGAGGTCACCGTGGCCAAAAATGGAAAAATTTATATGAAACTTGAATCTCCCAGGCCTTCTGAGCGTGATGGTGGTGTCTGTTTTTGCTCAAAGTGCTTTAGAAACCCTAGAAAAGTTGTGATTTTCGTCCTCGAATCACTGCTTCAAGACCTTCAGACTAGGTAGTAGCAATGATGCTCTGATACCATATAGGATTTTAGATAGACAATTCCATATTTCACCAAGAACACTTGCATGCAAATGACCTGTTATAGGAGAGAAGCCAAAGAGACAAAAAATAAGAGCTTGGAAAATCTCAAGTGGTGTGAGAAAAATTATATTCCAAGATAATGAAAAAATAATTACAAGTTCAACCTATAAGGTGAATGAAACACTAAAAAGGTAATTGTGCATAATAATTAATATAAATATTAATTATAATGCACCTAAGAGATAGCTTAAGTAAACAGAGTAATAAACAACTTAATAAATTAAACTGATGTGATCTAATTAATAAGTGTAGAAATATAATTACTCTAACAGATAGATTCTCTACGTTATTAGGTAGCTTGGTATGTGACATCTTATGCCCTGATCGTCACCATCATGGGTTCTCTATAGGCTTTGGTGCTGTGTTGCAGAGTATGGTCTGTGATCACACTGTATTTGCATGGGGGCCATGCATGTTAGCCAACATGCACTTTCATATGTTCTACGTGGCTTACCTTAATGGTAAGTCACTTGGTTATGGTACTACCCTTCTTCAGATATGGGTGTGGAAGCACATTGTTTTGTTTCATCCTATGGGTACTCATGATCTGCCTCCAGAAAGTCCCTATGTCATTATGTATGATGGATCCATTGTTCAGACTCACATGGGTCATTTGATCAATTGGCGTCAACAGTTAGATATGATGCTATATTTTATTTGGAGAATGTATAGAGAGTGCCCCGTATGGGTTGGAGAGGATGTCCATCTCCCATTTAGTTATCAACAGATACTTTTGATTAGGCATGTCACACACCATGTGCATATGATTGATTCCCACAACACTGAAAAGGTTTTGTGGAAGTTCAGAGATCGACAGGATGTGCCTGACAATTATTCCTATTTTGCATGAAGATCGAGGGATGTTGTGCTATGGGATGCTATTGTTTCACTTGATGCTGCATAAACTAAGTTTTTAGGTTTACTTCCTATTCCTTGGACATGGTGATCTGCCACTATTGATGCACATATATGTTTGTGCTATGACTTTTGTAGTTTCATTACTGCTCTCTTAGGCTCTTTACTTTGTGATATTTGTTGCATTATCTAATGTGGTACTGATATTTGAATTTGATCATTTTGTAGGCCCCACCCCTGAGTATGATTCTTGGTGGGCACAAACCTATCCTATCTCACTTACTGATGTTTTACATCCCTTTGCTAGCACTATCATGAGGAGGCGCCGACAGTTACCGTGGGTTAGGGGTGGGCGAGACGAAGGGAGAGATGGGGGCAAAGATGGAGGGAGAGATGGTGGTCAAGATAGAGGGAGACATGGGGGAAAGATGGTAGGAGGGGG
>MU226615.1:2130050-2182279 GCA_018584345.1 Thuja plicata
GGGAAAAGTAGTACTTGGAGAGTAAGATTGAGTGATGTCTTGGAGGATGAGGAGGAGATGGAGGAGGAGGCACCACAATTGCATCATAGAGTGCATTCTTGCACTACTATTGTGTTGACTCTGAGAGTGGAGGAGAGATTTATTACAAAGGATGTGGATGTGGAGATAGGAGATATAGAGATTAAGGCCCTGGATGTAGAGGGTGCCGGTTTGAGTTTGTCCACTTGTAGTAACAGTACAGGCAACAATACTAGTGATAGTTCTGATAGTGAATATTCTTGGGTAGTGATGGGGACGGGTGATGAGGGATTGAGGGATAGAGCTGAGGAGGGGGAAATGGATGTGTCCATGAGAGGGATGGACATAGATCCATCTGATCTAGAGAGACTCACAGAGAAGGTTGTAGATTTATAGGCCATACTTGCTTCCTCTGATGTGCGTGCCACTACTTTGGAGGCTAGGTTTTCTTCTTCTAATTCTTGTGTCAGTACCTTAGAGAAGAGGGTTACAATAGCCAAGGATAGCACAAATGTGGTGGAGGCTAGAAAGTCACAGTCTTGAGCTAAGGTCCAATCTTTTATTGATAGTGTATAGGAAACCTCACATTAGGATGTATTAGACTGTTCTTATAGATCTAGGTGTGATGCCCAAAGAGAGATTGAGTACTAGTGGTGCCACTATGAGGGCGTTGTTCCTGCATATCAGAGGGTTCCTAGTTATATGACCTTGTAGAGATCTAGTAGGGCTCAGAGCTCATAGAGTAGTGGTGTTGGTGCTTCTGTGCCATCTCAGAGACATGTGTCTGATATGCCTCCCCCTTGTTCATATGGCGACGAGGGTGGGGGTAGCTCTTGCTGACAATTGTAGCCTTTCCTTTTTGTGTCCTGTACCATTTTTGTAGTGATGTTCATTTTATATACTCTGAGGCTTATCCATTATTGTATCCCAACACACTGATATTTATGATATATATGTTGATCACTTCTTGTGTTCAGACTTGAGACCATTCATTGTACTCTAATATTTTTATTTAAATGAGATGAAACTATTGATTTACTTTATATATGTATGGTTCTACATGATTGTGTTTAGATGTTGAAATTTTTATGCAGTGCGAATCTATTATGTAGACTCTTAGATGGATGATTTACATTTCCAATGATACTGACATGTGTATGTTGGATGGTGGAAATGAGATGCATGCTTATATGATTTGTTTATGGATGCATTTGATTTATGATTTACCATGTATGCAACTTCTATTTTTTTTTATTTTTTGGATGCACTTAAGTAGAACGGATGCAGTTTATTATGCACAAAATATCTGAGTAATGCATGTGTTAGTTAGAAGATAGTTAGTGGAAATGTGTTCTCTGGGATTGGATTTGATAGATGTGGAATGATAGAAAGAAATTTTTATTTTTTGATAGATATGAATTGATAGAATGGATAAGTGACCCAAGTCATTGCCCCTGTTTCCAATATTTGTCATCATTGCATCTTTTTATGAAATTCCAAAGAGTGTCCAATGCATCCAAATCACATACCATCTGGATACTGCCATGACCTCTTGATAACTGGAAGGAGTAGAGAAATTGAATAGAAAGAGAACTTTAGTGCACCCAAATATTGACCATCTAGGTTTAGCTATGTTCCCTATTTGAAAAGAAAGAGAGCCAAAAGCACCCAGATATTGACCATCTGGATACCGCTTTTCCCTCTGAATAAACCAAAAAAAAAGAAAAAAAAGAAAAGAAAACCAAGATAGAACTCCAATGCTCCCAGAGTTCATCTGGATAACATCGTGAGTTCTTGATTTTAAAAAGAAAGACCAAAAAACCAAGATAGAATTCCAATGTACCTAGAGTCCATCTAGATAATAGTGTGAAATCTTTATTTTAAGAATAAATCCCATAAAAACCAAGATAGAAATCCAATGCACCTAGGGTCCATCTGGATACTGCTATGATTCTACTAGGTAAATAAACAAGCATATAACATAAAGTAATGTCCTATTCTTTCCTAGGGTTAATCTTAGATCATGGAACTACGTGGATACAGATAAGTGACAACACCTACTGCATTTATCCTAAATCATCATGTCCCTAGAATTGAAGTGAACATTCAATAGAAAACAATTAAAGAAAATAAGTCATGATCTATCATAGCTACTATACTCACGTGGTGGATCCTAGAGTAGAATAAAAACATAACCACAAAATATAGACTAACATCTAACCAACTGACTGACCTATTCAACATTTTGATTGTTCCTTGATTCAATTTGATTCTCTTGATTGGCTTGACTCTTTTGACAGGCTTGATTGCATTGATTGATTTGTTGTGTCTGGTTTTAGTAATTGATGACACATATAAGAATGAATTGTTTGGTTTTGAGTGTATCCATCACTGTATAAGATGATTGATATGATTGATTGATTGATTTTGATCATTTTTTATGGCTGATCAAGCTGTGTTAGATGGGCACAATGCTGATTCATAAAGCTCATGATTGTGACATTTGATAGATTGGATTGGTCACTAGTTTTCTTGCTGATAGATTTGATAGATTGATAAAGCTGTTTCATATGGGCCTAATACTGATTTGCAAAGCTCATGGTTTTGACATTGATTGACTTGGCATGATTTCCCTTTTCTTTGTTGTTAACCGAGTTGGTTTTACTGCTTGGGATTTTGCAATTTTTTAATTATTTTTTATGAAGATTGATTTTCACTAGATTTTTGATGAGTTTTATGATTTTTAGGGATTTTTTTAGGACATTTAGAATCACCCCCTATTCTAGTGGACTGGTACTAACCATGGATAAGTGTTTTCTCTTTACTTTTTTTGATTTTTTTTGTTGTCACCAAGGCGCCTGATTGCCAAGTTTTCACCAAGGTAACATTTTTTATTTTTTTGATATTTTATGTTGGTAGTTTCCTTAACCATTGAGACCTCAAGCCTAACACCTCTTGAGGTGCATGTTGTTTATGTATCTGGGGAGCTGATCTCTTTCTAGTGTCACTAGTTGGTATGCCCCACTCTGGGTAGAGTTGACAATGACATATGGTCCTAGCGAGTTAGGCTCAAACTTTCCTGGTTTCACTCTTTCTGCTTGGTTCTTTTGATTTTCCATGAGGATGAGGTCTCCTCCCTCAAATGTTCATGGCCTTACCTTCTTATGATAATTCCTTCTAAGGTGATTCTAATAGCCTTGTAAGTGATTGAATGCATTTTTTCTTCTTTCATATAGTAGTTCCAATTCACTGAGCCTTGCTACTCTATAGTCTTCATCTAAAATTAGGGTCTTTAGTGATATCCTTAAGGATGGGATTTCCACTTTGAGGGGTAGGACCACCTTTGATCCATAAACTAGGGAGAAAAGAGTGGCTCCTGTAGGTGTTCTCATGCTAGTTATGTATGCCCATAATGTGGGACTAAGCTATAAATGTTAGTCTCACCCTGATTCGTTAACTATTTTCTTTAAGATTTTCAAAATGGTATTGTTTGCCACTTCAGCTTGACCATTCCCTTGAGGATAATAGAATGAAGAGAACCCTTGTTTGATTTGGAACTATTCACATAGCTCTTCAACATCTTTTTTTTGGAAGGGTGTGTCATGAATTGTCAGGATGGTTTGAGGAATCTCGTACCGACAGATGATATGGTTGAGTATGAACATTGATATTTTATTTCCAATTATGTAAGTGAGGGGAATTGTTTCCACCCACTTAGTGAGGTACTATGTTACTACTTTGATGTATTTGTCTCCTTTTGCTAAAGAAGGTGCAATTTTTTCAACTAGGTCAAATCCCCACATAGAAAATGGCAATGGTGAAGTGATAGGATTTAATTTTTGGGCTGGTGCATGGATGAAGTCTCCATGAATTTGACACTGCCTACACCTTTGTACATAGTTGTTTGCATCTGTCTCTACCGTGGGCTAGTAGTATCCCATGCGGATGATATTTTTAGCTAAGTTGTTGCCACCTCTATGGGTTCCACAAATTCCTTCATGTGCCTCGTACATAGCTCTCTCAGATTCTGTGGAAGTGAGACATCATAATGGCATTCCTTCTAGACTTCATCGATATAGAGTAGTTGAGAGGATGTTATACCTAGAGTCTTGGTGGATGAGGGACTTTTTCTAGTTTCTAGACAAGTTGGGAGGTAAGACACTAGTTTGGAGGTAATTATACACATCATGGTACCATGGGGTTTCATGACCAAAAAGGACACATGTTGATTCTATGATTGGTGCCTGATGTGATGGCATCATGATTTGCTCCACTAGAAACTGGAATCATGTTTCATTACCTGGCATATCAATCAGTGATGCTATGGTAGCCATCATGTTTGAAGATTTGTTTTGATTCTATGGTATTTTCTCAAAGAAGATGTATTGGAACTTATTTTGTAATATGTCCATCTATGCTTTGTATGGTATTAGCTTCTCATCTTTTTTCATATAATCATTGGTGACTTGGCTAATGACCAACTGTGAATCTCTGTAGACCTTAAGGTTCTTGATTCCCCATTAAATTGCTATCTTTATTCTGATGACTAGTGCTTCATATTATGCTATGTTGTTTGTGCATGGTAAGTTAAGTCTAAATGATTTTGGAATGGAATCATTATTCAGAGTGATGAGAACTATCCTTTCCCCTGCACCATGGTTCATGCATGACCCATCAAATTATATTTACCATACCTCAATTGCTGGTTGTAGTGTCATAATAGATTCATCGAGAAAGTTGTAAATGATAGGTTGATGATCCTAAATAGGTACCTTTTCTATTTGATCCACAATCACTTGCCCTTTGATGGCCATTCTATCTATGTACTCAATGTCAAACTCACTTAAGATCATTACCCACTTTTCAAGTCATCCAGTGAGTGCTAATTTGCTTAGGAGGTACTTTAAAGGATCAATATGTGCTATCAGCTTTTTTGGTGACTCAACATGTAATGCCTCAGCTTCTGGGAAGCGAAGACAACTACAAGGCATGATTTTTCAATTGGCATATAGTTGAGCTCATATCCTACCAATGTTCTTCTTACATAGTAGATGGCTCTCTCCTTACCTATGTCATCATGTTGTGCCAAAAGTACACCTAATGCTGATTTCATCATCGAGATATATAGAAGTAATGGTCTACCTTGGAGTGGAGGCACCAATATAGGAGACTTGAGTAGATAGTCCTCGAATATCTGGAATGCTTGTTTTCATTGTTCTGTCCATATAAATTTGATGTCTTTATACAGTAGATGTTGGAATGAGTGGCACTTATCTACTAGCTAAGCTATAAAGTTCTTGTTTAATTGGAGCCTTCCTTGTAGCCCCCTTAGTTGCCTTAGGTTGGTCAGTGGAGGCATTTCCAATATTGCTTTAAATTTCTTTGGGTCTACTTCAATGCCTCGATGTGATACTTTGAACCCTATTAGCTTCCTTACTGTGACCCCAAATGCACATTTCTTCTAGTTTAAACAGACCTTGTATTGCTGCATTCTGTCAAAGATTGGTCCCAATACTTGTAGATGATCCTTTCAAAGTATTGAATTGGATAGTATGTCATCAACATAGTCTTCCATTGTTTTGTGGATGAGATCATGAAAGATTGTTGTCATGGCCCTTTGATATGTTATTCCAACATTTTTTAGACCAAAAAACATGACATTCGAACAATAAGTGCCCCAAGGACATGTGAAAGCCTTTTTATGTTGGTCCTCTAGCGTGACCCTTATCTAATTATTCCCTGAAAAGCCATCCATAAGTGATAGAATTTGATGTTCAATAGTTAGATCTACTATCGTATCAATGTAAGGCAAAGGAAAGTCATCCTTGGGATAAGTTTTGTTAAGATCTCTAAATTCTATACAAATTTGATTCTAACCACTGTGCTTTGTAACTAGTACCAGGTTAGATATCCAGTCTATGTATGGGATCGGTCTTATGAACTTAGCATCTAGGAGTTTTTTCAATTTGACCTTTACTAGCAATGCAACATGGGGATGCATCTTTCTTAGTTTATGTTTAACAATTTTGGCATTGGGTAGCAATGGGAGATGATGCAGCACAAGCTTAGGATCTAATCCTAGCATATCTAAGTAGGACCATGAAAAATTGATCATCCTTTCCTTGAAGAAACTGGTGAACTATTCTCTCTCCTCTAGGTTGAGTGATTTTTCCAAGTAGATGTTCTTTGGGTTCTTTTCATCTCCCAAGTTGACTTCTTCTATTTCTTCTATTAACAATGCCGAATTTTCCTCTCTCAAGGGGAGGAGTTCCTTCTTTCCATCTTCTAGCGCCACAGTGAGGTTTTCACTAGAAGATACATCTTGTTTTTTCTTTTTATTATTTTTTGTGTCAGTAAGCGCCTTTCAATTTTCACTTACTGATGATTCTTTTTTATTTTTCAATATGTTTTAATGATTGGAAAGAGGGGCTTCCTCCCTAAAGTATGCTAATCTATTAAGGTCAATGGAGAAACCTAATTTATGGTCTCTTGATGTCATTCCCTCTCAAAGTCCCATAAAATATATGATAGCCTCATCATTCTCAAAGAAATCTAGATCAGGTGATCCTTGTTGGTCCCACTCTATTTTTTTTGGGTGTATAAGACATAGGCCCTCAGGTTGGGTTGACCTAGTTTGGTTGAAGGGACTATAGAGATGGTTCCAAAAAACCTAGACTATGATGTGGATGCACCACCTAAGGAATTTTCATCGAAATGTTTATCAATGTAGGGTTGGTCATCAATGGATTATTGGTCAAACATATCATCAAGGTATATGGTGCTAGCTAACCAAGGGGAATAGTTTGTGATCAAAGGTTCAGAGTCATGAAAGGATCTCCACTCCTAGTCATGGGAGTCAATTTTTCTAGAACGCTTGTCAGATGTCTCACTTCCTTCATTATCAGCAATTTCTTGGTTGAGGTTTATTCGGGATTGAGAGGTCCCCACTTTGGTAGGCAATAACTGTTGAAGTATGTTGCTGATTAAGATGTGTTCTAGATTTTTCCCCCAATCTAACTTTTCTATTTGTTCTTGATCAACGGGTATGTCATAGATGATAGGGTTGGTTCTTTGTTTCCCATAGCCTAACCCTCTCTTGTTTCTCTAGGTTGGTAGGAGAGATAGTTTCATTAAGCCTTGTTGTCTTTCCCCTAGACCAATTGTACCATCATACCAAAACCTCTATAGCATTGTATAGCTATTTCCATAGTTTGATATGGGTAGGGGTTGTTGAAGTGTCTCTTGTGGATCTTGGTACAACCATGTATTGATATCTTGATCAAATGGGTTTTCTTCTGCAATGTCTCCCCATCTGAAAAAGGTTGTGGGTGGACCCCTGAATAGAACAGGCTCTAGGGTTTCTGTTATAACAACTGGTTGCAGCATGCCATATGTTCTTGGGATCTGAGGCATGTTTGTGATAGTGAAAGCTTCCTCGTAGCTGTATTCACCACAACCCTTGTCAGTGATGGATTATTTTCCAAATTTTCTTGTGACATCTTAGGGAATTGAATTTGATGTAGATGGGATACTTGCCTCTTGGTTTGAGGGAACCTGGTTTTCAGTACTAGTTTGAACCACATTGTAGTATTGGAAAGGATTTGGATCTCCCTCAATGATGATTTCTTCTCTTTGGTGTGGGAACTTGATGCACTGGTGATATGTTGAAGGTATGACTTGCATCTCATGTATCCATGGTCTCCCTAGTAACATGTTGTATCCAAAATCAAGATCTAGAATTTGGAAGGGAGTGTTCTTAACAACCGGACCAATCCGAACAAGTAGAATGATAATACCTTTAGAGGATCTTTCCTCTTCATTTTAAGATTTGATATTGATCCTCCTTGTGACATCAAGACTGGACTCTGAGTAGCCTAGTTTCTTGATTACCTTTAAATTAAAAATGTTTAATCTAGCCCCACCATCAATAAGGACTCTATGAATTGCACTTTTATGGACTTGGACAAGAAAATGCAAGGGATCATTATGGAAGGGTTTGTGCGGTGACACGTCATAGTCTATGAGTGTTGCATGTTTGTTTTCTATGATATGATTAACCATCATTTGGAAGATTTCAAGGGTTATGTCCCTTGGGATAGTTGCATTCTGAAGGGCTCGGTCAAGTGCTTGTTTATGTTGCAGAGATATGCACAGGAGGTCAAATATGGAGATTTTGGTAGGCGTGCACTTTAGCTAATCTACTAGGCTTGTCTGTGGATCTGAGTTTTCTTGAGGGTTGGCTGGTGTAGTAGATGATGAAGGTGCTCCTTTCAAGAATACTTTGGTATGACAGGTGGTTACATCACATTTTCTACCTTGGTCCTTGATAGTGATCGTAGCCCTATGGCTATCTCAAGGATTTAGGCAATTGATAACATTATCACTATTGGCATAAGTGTAGTTGAATTGTTTGGACTATCCACCAAAACTGGAGGCTTTCCCTTTATTGTGATCATGAAATGTATCATTGAATATTGTATGATTAGTTGTTCCTTTATTTTGCGTATTTGTTACATCGATGACCCCCGTGTCAATTAGATCTTGGCTAGCATGTTTCAATTGGTAATGGTTGGGTGTTTTGTGTCCCTTCACCTGATGAAACTCACAAAAATCATTTTCATTATACCACCTTGGCTTGATTGGCCTATGTTCATATTCCCCAATTTCTAGGAGAGTGATATTGTTTGATTTTATCAACTTTCATTAAGTTGATTCTACTGACTCTCCTAATGGTGTGAAGTCTCATTGCTGGAATTGAAACCGTGGTTTGCATTGAGTCTGTTGCTGAATCTTTGACACATCAGCCACTTGGATAGGGGGAGGTTGAGTTTGAGTGTATTCTTGTAGAGCGGGCACTATAGGTTGTTGGTTGGCCATAGGTGCATCTTGCAGTGACACCTTGGGTTTTGCATAGTTGACTTTCTTCACATCAATGACACCATCATTGGTGACATTTTTGTTTTTATTCCACCACTTAGCTTTGTCCATTGTAGTTTTGTTTGTAATATTTTGGTTAGGATCTACAAGGATTCCTTGTGTAACTAAGTTCTGCTCATAATGAACTCCTCATCCGATGAGTTGTGTAAAGTTTTGAGCTAACTACAATTCTATTATGAATGACATGTCTGGAATCAAATTTTTAATGAACATGACTATTAGGTCTTTCTTAGGTACATCATATGTTATTCTGTTTGTAGTATTCCTCCATCTCTGTAGGAATTTCACAAAAGATCTCCATCATTTTGTTTGATATCATAAAGGTCCTTGATGCTGACCTTGCACTCAATATTATGATGGAAGTGAGCGATGAACTTTTTAGCCAACTCACCCCATGATAGAATGCCATTACGTAGATGTGAGAACCATTCCATTGCTGGTCTGACTAAGCTTTGTGGGAATAGTTGCATTAAGTATGTCTCATCATGTGTGACTTCAAAAAAACTAGAAAAGAACTCTCAGATATGTTCAATGGGGTTGTTATTGCCCCTATATTTGTTAAATTTTGGTACAGAGAAGTGAGTTGGGAATGGAGACATATGAAGAGAGTGATCAAAGGGATATAGGTACAAATCTTCTGCGATATAGGATTTAGTTTTCCCTTGATTTTTCATATTCATAATTTGGGTTTGAAGGTTCTGCACTTGTTGGATTAGCATGTCTATTTGAGACTGAGGAGGATTTGTGACATGGTACCTCTATGTTGCAGTAGGTATGAGGTTGCTTCTCAGTTCCCCTTGAGTAGGAACATAGGACCTCATCCTTGGGGATTGATATTGATTTCCCAATACATGATTCTAAACTAGGGGTATGTGAGTGGCCCAAGGTTGGTTCTGTTATTTTTTTTTTGGGTTGGAGGTACTATTATTGTTGAAGTTGTGGTTGTTGCAGTTGAAACTAGGGTTGTTGTTGCTGGAGTTGAGGTAGTTGTAGCTGAAGCTGGGGTTACTGCTGCTGGGGTTGAGGTAGTTGTAGCTCAAGTTGTGGTTTTTGTTGTTGGGGTTGAGGTTGTTGCACCTAAATTCAGGGTTTCTACTATTGGGGTTGAGGTTGTTACTACAAGATTTGGGTGAGCAAAGGCGTAACCTTGGGTGGGCATTGACTAAAAGTCAGACCTACAGAGATGGATCCCTATGAGAATGATGTGTTCACCCCAAGGCTAGTAGGGATTTACAGTGGTAGAAGGATGGTGGAAAAAAGGTTGCTTCTTTTTGATGGGATGGAAGGCATAGTATGAGAGCTTGATTGACCAGGCCATAAGACCAAAGGTGGAGGCATACTAGTGACCATGGGTAAACTCAGTTGGGAGCCTGTCATGCTCTGTGTGGAAGATGTGCTTGCTTATTTTGCGTAATTGGTTTGATTGGGTATCATCTGTACTAATGTTGTTGTCATCAAGGATAGGAAGGTTTGAGAAATAATAGGTAGTGTTTGAGAGGGCTGGACTTAGTGTTTTGACCTCAGAGAAGGTTTTCGGGCGATATTGTGGACACATTGAATTCAGTGGGGAGTTTGACTCCTTTTTTAATCAATATGGCTAACAAACATTTAGGGTCCCTCTCTACAACAATGTTAACCACTTTCATGGAATGGGAATCTTGCTCTATATCTTTGAGCTCATCTTTTGTGATATTTTGGAATATGGATGACCCGTGAGGATTCTAAAAAAGAGAAGGACTGGTATTCTTGAAAGGATCATCCTCTTGCTCTATTTACCAAGTGGGGAATCTATTGATGTATGAGTCCTTAAGTTGAGTTCTAGCCATCGACCTTGTGTAAGGCCCTCTATGGGGTGTTTGAGACATAGTGTGGTCCAAATTTTGTGACTAAAACAAGTGATATAAAGAAAAAAGAAAAGGATAACCTTTCTAGGAAAGTCTAAGTTATGTTTGGACAAGGGTAATTATAAGGACAAATGTTGATATATCTTGATCTCAAGGTTTTGATGATGTAAGAATAAGATTTTTCAAACTTTGCCTGGGACAAAATCATTGATAGAGAAGATGATGTTGAGATAATGGGATCAAGGTATTTTGAGCCTGAAATTTTGAACTAACAATGCCTAGACAATAATCACGCTTCCAAAGATGGGATGATATTTAATGTTTAGAGATTCACACAATGTTCTCCACATTTTTTTGGGATAGAGACTGGTATTTTGACACCAAATGGAGAGTATTTTCAATGCTCATATTTTTTCTATTGCCAGGTATTGTTTTTGTGGAGTGAAGATTTCTTTCACTACACAAGTACCTTGGAACACATATGTTGGGAATCTTAGGGGGAAATTCTACAACCCCTTGCACTATAATAAGGTATTTGTTTGTAGGTAGATCGGGTTGGCCTCTAATTAACAAGGTTGTAGTAAGGGTCTGTGGTGTCTATCCAATTGGTTTGTACATGTGTGACTCACTTAAGAGCCTAGTTGACCATGCTGGCTCCTTAGGGATATTCACTCTATCCAAAATATTATCAACACACCTTGCCCGATCTTGGCTAGATAAGATGGAACTTTGGTTCATGCCTTGTTTATATACTAATCAGAAGGATTACTGGTTTAAGGTTGTTCTCTAAGGAAGAAGTGAATTCCATGGACAGGCCTTTCTAAAATATATAAAGGTGTCTAATCTAATAGATTGTGCAAGTGCACCCAAAACTCAAGACATAAGGTAAATTGTTTAAGCTCTAAAATTTTTAAATGTGAACTAAGCTACACCACCATACAAGCAGAAGTGTTCAGTTTTAAGCCCAAAAGTTGGTGTTGATTTCTTGTTCAATTTTAATGCACCAAATAGAGAGATTCTTTTCCTTTGTTCAATTTTGGTCTCCATGTCAATTTTAAGCACCAAATTCTGAAATGTGAGATGTGATATGTGTGAAAAACACTTTTTTTTTAAAACCCAAATTGACAAGTGACTGAATTTTATGTTGTATCCTCGATTCAAACTTGTCAAAGAAAGTGTTTAGTATCTCAATAAATGAAATATTTTCAATCCAAGACAACAAAATATCTAAAAACTATAGGATTATTGATATTGCTAAGATTAATGGTGACTTTATACTTACTTCCAAATCTCTTGATTGAATCAATGTACCTTGTGTATGCTTCATTTTGATCTTCAGCTGTGATTGTGAGAATATCCCTTTGTTGTGATCGATAGTTGGTGGTTCTCCTTATTTCAACTCTTAATGATCTAGCACCTGGTATGTGTTTGATCACCTTCTTTGTCATTCACAATCATTCAATCCTACATAGAAACCAAGAAAAATAGCCAAAAATGTGTCTTTTATGTCAATTGCAGCACTGGTTGTTCAACTACAACAATCTCTTGTCAATTGCGGTAGAATGTTGGCAATTGCAGAAAATAACATTGTTCTATAGTAGAATGCTTTTGTTTGTGGCATGAATCAGTAAAGCACAGGTAATTGCAGTAAAATATAGGTGATTGTGGCAAAGTGCTAGAAGATATAAGGACATAAGACGATAGAATAACGATGTGAAAGCCTACAATCAATTGCAATATTAAACCAATCAATTGCGGGACTATTTCATCAATTGTGGAAAAATACCAGCAATTGCAAAATTACACAAATATTGAGAAAATGATGAAAATTAAGGTCTACAACTGTATAGCCATGGCTGTTTGATTCTGTCTGTCATCTGCAAGAGATATTCAGGCTATTTGTTTCATGTCAATTTTACCAAAATGTACACCTCCTTTCATGATTTGTGGTTCCCAAGATTTCTAAAGGCTAGGGTTAGTAGCACCTGTTTGCAATGAGACCAATCAAATAAAAAACTACTAATAATGAATACTTAAATGTAACCAATAAAATGTACAAGAAAAGAAAGGAAAACAAATGAATGCAAACCCCAAATTTCTTGAAGCTTCTATTGTCTCTCTCTACTCCTTCCAAAATGCTATTTTTGATGCTCAGTATTAGTGTGGGAAACATCTATGACTTGAGAAGTGTCAAGAATTTGCTAATTGAAATGTGTGTGTGATCGCAAGATGGCTTGAATTCTAGAATCAAACTAACAGAGTAACGACACACAAGAGCTTGAAATATTGGATCCTTCAAATGGGTATGAAGGCTTTATTATATAGGAATTAAGGATGATATTAAGGGTCAAGATCAATCCCAAAGATAGGGAGATGAATGGTTGAGATCAAAGGGAATTGGAGAAGCCATCAGTAAACTCCACCTCTTAAATTGGTAAAGAGGAGATAGATTTTGGTTGACTGAAGAGCTAATCATGAGTTACCTTTTTAGAACTGAAGAGGTGGGTGGAGTTACCCATGAACTAGAGGGATGGGTGGAGTTACCCATGTGATCTAATTAAGGATTATCTCTTTGAAAATGAATAAATATTTAATTCATTTATGTAATTAAAGTTTTCAACATGTGAGATAATTGAATTTTTTTTATTTAGAATTTCTTTATTGAATGAAATTAAATTAATTTAAGAATTTAATTAGTAAGTTTAAATCTTTCAATTTAAACTATAGGAAATTGAATTTAATTAATTAATTATTGGTAATTAATCAATTAAGGTTAATTAATTAAATAAAATTAATTATTTAATTAATTTTGAGAATTTGATCAGATGATTTGGGGAATAAATTTAGAGGAAAATAGATGATTAATTAACGATTAAAAAACCATTAATTAATAGATGAAAATTAGTGCTTTTAATGTAAAGTCACAAGCGTTTCCATTTTAGGGTCTCTACACTTAGGTGTGAAATCTAGAATGGTAGCCTGCTTCCCATCCATAATATTCTACATACTTTCCATCTCCCTAGTTCATCTTTCTAATCTTCTTCCTTGTGAGCCCTTTGGAGGCCCCACGTCAGCTTTAACTCTTCCCCTAGTAGCCACTCTAGAGGAATTGGATGAGGATGAAGATGAGGAGTTTGTTTTTTGCCTCCATTCTTCTCAGTGTTTCCCTCAAGATTGTTGACTATTTTATTACCTGTGTAATAATTCTTATGCATCACCCTAGGGGTTTCCTTCTTTTGGAGGGAAGATAACACTATCTTCTCTCCTCCCATTTCTGAAGGAAGACACTGAGAAACATTTCCCATGGTAACACATTCTTTCCCATAAATGAACAACTCCTATGTTTCACTATTTGGCTCCATGGAATATTCTACATGAGAAAGAGGCATAGATAGATCACCTTAAGAAAATTCTTCTTCCTTTATTTCCCCTTCCTCCATATTTTCTTTTTCTTCTTCCTCCTGGTGTGATTGTATCTCTTCTTAAGCCTAATCTTCTCTGTTTACATCCTTAGTCACTTCTCATGCCTTTTGAGATGCAGCCATTTCTTCCTCCTGTAGGCTAGGGCTAGAATCTAAGCTTTCTTTTTCCTTATCACTTTATTTTTCCTTGGACTTTTCTAGTTCATATCCTCCTTCCCCATCATTTTTTGGGTCCTCGCCTTTGCTAGGTTGTTCATAAAAAGGGAGACCCTCCTTAGAAATTTTCCCAACTTCCTATGTAATCCTTCCTAAGTAATCCTCCCTAATTAATCCTTCCTATTTCTACCCTTCCATTATCCACAATAATTGGGTTGGGTTTAGGTTTCCAATAATGTTGGGTTTCAAGAGATTTTTTTTCTGAAGCTTTCTTATTGTTTTATTGCCCTCTCTTTAGACAACCTTTTTCTTGGTGACCAATTTTTTTAGTAATAATAGGCAAAGGGCAAGGCTTTGAAATCTACTTCTTGACTCCATTTACCTAATTTAGAAATAATATCTATTTTCTCTGGGAGATCAATAAACTAATGTGGATTTAGTAGTAGTTATAGGATCAATCGATAACAGTTCACTAAAGGAAGATGCAAAAAATTTCAAAAAATCTTCATTCCAGAACGCCAAAGGGAGTCCCAGGAAGCGAACCCAAACTAGAGCCAAGAGAAAACAAGAATCATTGAAGTCCATTTCTAGCTCCCATTTTTTGAACACCAAGGCTTGTTTCCCAAACATCCATAGTCATCCACACAGGACAAACTCAAGATCTTATTTATTTGAGAAGACAAAGGAGAGAAAGCTCTTAGGGAGAGCTTCTATGTCAACTTGGCCCTTGAGATTCCATTTCCTTCTAATCATGGCTATCACAATCTCAATATTAGGTATTGGGACAAGAAATATCCCTACCAGGATATGCCCCTTCATAGATATAGAGTGATTAATAAGAGGATCAGGGACAAAGATTGAAAAATTACCTTTTGAATAGTCAAACTTCACAGTGACCGGTAGGAAAGAGGATTTTCCAATTGGTTTTATACCAAACAAAGAAGACCATTTTTTTGGAGAAACATTTTTGTCCTTCCCATCATGAGATCCACTTGGGACCTCCTTTCCAAGACCACCAAGTTGTATGGGAAAACTATCTCCCAGTGGGTATCCATTAGACTTTGACTCCTCTGATTCTTCCCTTCCCACCCCAATCTCTACACCCTACACTAGGCTACTATGGCTCACATCGACTGAGCCCATTCTCTCCTCCGCATGGTTTCCTGCCTCCGTAGGGATTCCTACATTTGCTGGTTTTCCCACTTGAACTCATTCCCCTATTACTGTAATTGTTATTGGTTAGAATGACATAAATATTATTGTATGATCAGACTTGTTACAAAGAAGAAATTGATGGACTCTAATGGTGTATTTTTGTATGGTACAAAGGTATTTTTGGTGATTTATATTGGTATTGGTAACAAATAGAGTTGAGGCATAAAATATTGTAATAAGATTCAAATTGACCTTGAATAGGTGAATGGAATGATTTTGTAAACATGATAAATTATTAACTATATTTTAATATTCCTTGACAAGAATTTTGGGTGAACTTGAAGTTCCTAATGTTGTATATATGCAATGATAAAATTTTATGGGTATGGTGATGCCTCTTGGATGGGTGGTGCACATTCACATTGGAAAATGGATTATTTTCATTTTTAATTTGATTGGGAGATGTAGCATAGTGAACTACCTATCATTTAAAGAAGATTTGAACAATTTTCATGATGGATGGTAAGAGATCCACTAGGTTTTGTAAAAACTATCTTAAAACCTTCAGTAACAAACTTGTTTTCATGAGTTTGTTAATATATTTCCTTCTAACTATTGAAAAATCATGATTTTTTAGAATTTGGAATTAGACTCAAGGGGATTTAATTTGTAATTGGTTTCATGTTGAGTGGTTTTGTATCTTGTGAGATATTTGATGCCCTAGCATGAAGAATTAGTAATTTTCTAGGTTTGACTGGGAAATTTGTAATTTATGAGATCTGTTAATGTTTATAAGATTAAAATTCACACTTAATGGTTGCATGATAACAAAAAAGTATGTCTAGACCATTTGTAGACACGGATGGTGGATTAGTGAAGAGTTTGAAGATCTTATTGGAAGTGATTTGAAAAACATAAATAATTGTCTCAATGAAGATAATCCTATAATAATCACCATTTTTTACTAATCCTTGATATAAGGTTGATGGAAATATTTTGAATAGATGACACTGAGGAACTAGGAAGGAAAATTTGATCTCTCACTCATTCTTGTGGATTAGATAGATGACTGTCCTAATAGGACAGTGAGTGACAACATTACAAAGTTATTAGAAGCAATTCTTGAATTCCAAGAGTGTGATTTTGGGTAAGTTGAATGATTTTGTAAAGACAAGTGTTTGGGTGTTGATAGTGTTTGTGAAGGTAAAAACTCATTGAGAAAGTTTTTATTCTTGGATTAGAAATGAGTTTTGTATGTGACCTTGAATAATTTAATGGGGTGATGTTGCAAGTTATTGATTGAGCACTAGTGATATCTTAATGAAGAGGATGTCTTGAGTCTTTGGGGAACGATAATCCTATGATTATAGGATGTTAGTGATATTGACACAGAGCATCATGGAACAACAATCAAGAAACCAAAATCAACCATGGAGTTTAGTCTTCAACACACTATCTTCAATATATTAGAGGCATAATCAAGTCACAATCATCATTATAGGTTAATATATACATCTTATCAAGACACCAACATCCTACTAATCCTTTATACATTACTATTTACAAGGCATTACAAAAAAATTCCATCATATCTCAGTATATTTCTTCCAAGGAACAAATTACTCTAATTCTTCAACTCTTGCCCTTGGATTCCAAAATAAAAGCCTATTAGGCCTTGTGGTAATAGTCCATCCATAATACTAATTCTTTCAACAAACTTCATTAATCAATAGAATTTCAAGGTTATACGTTTCTCAATTCATTTCACTTCTTCTCCAATGTCCTAATATGTTGACCATTCCATGAAAAATCCTTTAATATAATCATCCATAATTAGTTTTCCTATCATCATAATTCCAACTTAAAACAAAATCCATTAACATGATCTTTCAACATTAAAATCTTTGCTTTATCTCAGGGTCATAGCACTTTAGATTGTTGTCCTTACTGTCACTATCACAGTCTCTAAGTATGATCACAAAAATAAACAAATCTTCTAAACCTATTATTCATGCTCACTTTATCAGATCAATGATTCCATAGTAGAACACATTCATTCCCCTTACAACACATTTTTTTTGGATACTCAAACACCAAAGAATACCTTGACTATGATTGTTCTTACTTTTGTAAACTTGGTTATAATAGATTGAAGAATACCCATTTCTTTAATAGATCTATTTAATCATGCATGTATTTGGGTCTACACACTATTACTTATCCTTTTCCATCCTTCATATTCCAATAGAAATCATTAAGTTATGAATATAAATTCATTTAATACAATTTACTATAAAAAATAGAGACTTCCATGTGTTCTTCCCGCTATGGCATTTCTTTTCTTACACATAGCTTAACCATTAGATACAAGACCAAATAAATTTGAAAGAACTGTGAATCTACTTTAAAATGAACCAAGGATTAGATTTTTCTACCGAGTAAAAAAAAATATATAAGAAAACCCTTGCAACAGACTGTGGGTTTTAAGCAGTTTTATGAAATTCCATTTGTATCCATGTGACCATGCAACAAATGGCACATGGATGCAATAAGTGGAATGTATAATTTTTGTCTCAGACTAGACAAAATTGCAGGAAGTTAGCCTGTTTAGGGAGTTTGACCAATGCATGTCATTGGTAAGAGGGATGTTATTTTGATAATGTGTAAAGGAGAGTTTTAAAAGTGTCAAAGTGATTTGTGAATAAGGGGCACTTCATTTGTGTTTAAGTTGTGACTATCTTTGTAGAATGGGATAGACTGTCATAGTTGATTGAGTTGATGATTAGATGTTTGATAGTTAGAAAATGTTAGACCTTATGGTTTCTTAGGGTGTTATGTGAATTGAGAGAAGAGCCTTTAGAAGGGGGAAAGAGTTAGAGGACCAAGGTCAAGAGCTGGTCCAAGATGTAGTGTAAGGGTTTTGTTGAGAATTTCTGAAATGGGACAGTCACACTAGATGTCTATATGTTGAAAAAATTGGTGGGAATTTTGGAATCCTAATTTGTGAGTGGAGAATGTCATTTATAGAATCAGTGAGTTTATGGATCCTATAAGTAGTTGAGAAGATGCATAAAGGATTGGTGAGCAATTTTGAAGAATAATGAAATCAGTAATGATATGATCACAGTTTGGTGAACCAGTGGGTAAGTATTGGTTGGATAAAAGAATAGTGTTGTGAGGGTTAGTGTGTTGTGAAGGCCTAATGCTTGAAGCCTAACCAATGTGGGTCATTATAAGAAACAAATGTGTTTTGATTGATAATGAGATAAGTTGTATCTACCACAAAGAAGTGGGGATTTGTCTTGGAAGACATTGTTTTGTTGAATGGAAATAAAGGAAATATCAGAGTTTTAGTGTGATTTTGGAAGGGCCCATGATGCTCTTTGCACTCTAGCCCTTCCAATGGACAAATTACCTCCTCCTTTACTAGGATCCAAATATTTTATATTTTGTCTTGATATATCCAAATGAAGGAATTAGGTGAAGAGATAAAGTTGGTTTCAAGAAGTGGAGGTTAGATTTTTGGTTATGAATAGAATGAAGGTGTTGGAGACTCATTAACTACAGTAAGGTGTTTCGTGTTTTGAATATTCTTAAAGGGTATTATGTGTTGTATTATTTACCTAATTTTTGGAATGTAAAGGTGAGCGATTGGAGCCTTATGATCAAATATATTATTATTGTCCTTAGAGATGATTGAAGTTAAAACATGGGTCTTATACAAGTATTGTTACAAAAAAAAGTTAAAATATTGAAGGAAGAAATTTGATCCTTATGCCTTGAGGTCAAGAATGACATGTTCCTAATCAACTTATTTGGGTTTTCTCCAATATTCAACAACCAATATTTCTTCATGATAACCAATGGGAACACTAACCTAATATGTTTGTCCTAAATATCTTACTAGAGTGGTCCCAATAGGAGCAGCCATAGGGGTTTGGATTTGATTATGGAAAATGAGCATGGAATGGATTTTGAGATGATGTGACTGCCCTTTTAAAAATTTAAATGAATATTTTCCTATTTAATCAGAAATATTAATATAAACAAAAAAAATCTAAATCAAGGACCTTACCTATGATGGTCTCCACTAAGTAAGTTTTTGTGTTGTTCTTTGTGTTTTGATTAAAGGTAAAATAAATTTTTGAAGGGGACTCGAAACCCTTTATGTCACAAAGCTACTAAAGATGAGCATGAAAAGATTTAAAATAAAAAAAAAACAACAACAACAATGAACTTTCCAAAAAGGGACACCGAGAACAGCCAAAAAAGAAATCAGAACACCCTGCAATTAAAATTCAATACATATTATTTAATAATATTAACAATGGAGCATAATGAAATATTGAATTTAGTGTGTTACCTTATTGATATTCTCTTAGTTTCAAGAATAGTTTAATATTCTCTACTTGACAGGGCCAACCATGTGAAGGTGGAAGCTAATTTGGGCCCCCCCCTCCTAACATCATTCTAAATTCCCCGTTAACATATGACATTCATTCATTCTTTTATCCATTAATAAAACATAACATTCATTCATTATCACATAAAATTCGTTAACACATAATTACATCCATTAAAACATAAAATTCATTCACTAACACATAATATGATTAAACTCATTTATTTTTTGTTTTTTTAAGCTAAGAAAAGACTAAGTGGAGCATCAACTTCTTCATCATTTTCCCCCTCTTTAGGTGTTGTGGCCTATGTTCATTCCCTATGCCTAGTCAAGTAATCATGATGTGGAGGCCTATGCAAAGGGGGGTTTGCTAAAATAACAAATAAATAGGTTAAATTCATAAGATTTTTTTATTATTGTTACAAGTATTTCATTAAATAAAATAACATTACATGGGTGCTCTTTAACTGATGGGGCCACATTATCTTCTTGATCGTGTTGTCTAGCCTCATCCTCTTTACCTGATGAGGGCATATCATGTTCCTAATTTTGTGTAGCCTACTCATGCTCCACTTGTTCACCACGTTGTACATGCTCTAAAATAAAAATAGAAAAGGTTACATTAATTGCTACACCAATTGCAATTATAGATGTTTAATTATATTTATAGTTACATTAAAAAAATTGTGTAGCACATGAATACCTCCAATACTGGGATACACACCAGGACCTTCATCATGTAAATTTTGTGCTCCAATCTCAGTAGGATGCATTCCAATGTCATGTGCACTGTTATCATTGCTTTCTTATTTAGAACAAATATAGTTATTTTATGGTGGAAATTAATATTGAATAGATGATTGCTCAAGTATTAAATTTAAAATAATATTGATTTAGGTTATTTACCTGCGTGATGGATGCACTAGAATCTTGTCTTTCCCAATCAATTCTCTTAGGTTTTCACCCATGACTCCATAGCTTTGGTGGATGGAAAGCTTCATTTCATCTTGTGTGGGAGCTCTATTGAATTTAGAGCCCTTCATTTTTGCATAATATCATGAATTTTGCTTCTATTGTGTGATAAAAAAATTTTATTTGCAAACTATTATTTTGGTACAATATTTCATTTATTAATACTTATAATTTGTGTGGCAACTTTCATATAACCACCAAAGCCAAGTTTGTGATGCCTGTGTTTTTCTGGTCTTGCCTTAATTGCCTTTGATGTGTCGAGAAAACTTTGAAAACTTTGAAATATGTTAGTTTATGTAAAAATAAAATGTAATCAGTACATAATTACATTGTTGATAGTATCACATACCTTCTTTCGTCTTGTGGCTTATGTTTTTTTTTTTTTTTTCTGGTTTTTCCTTTCCATCGGAAATCAAGTCCTTCCACTCCCTCTCTAGAATCATGGGGGATGCTTGTAATTTTTTTTCTTCTCTAAATGTGTCCTATATTGGTCCCTCACATACTTTAGATATATGTTAGCTTTCTGAAGGACCTTAGTTTTGTTGAATGTATTTCCAAACAATAGAACTAAATGGATTATGAGTTCATCTTTTAATTGTTCTTTTTTGGGCATTCCACCGTCTACGTATGGTGGGAAAAAAGATTTCCAATGTATGTCCATTTAGATGTTTGTAAAAAGAATTATTTTCTTTCAAAAAACCTCATGGGATTATTAGTCCAAACAAAGTGATCAATAAGTAAATTACAATTGGACTATATATAATAATAATTTTAAAGTACCTGGAACCTTCTCTATCTTTATGGGAATAAAATCATCAGTCACCACTGATGTGACCATAAATTTTCTCGTACTACCAATATAAGAAGATCAATGAAATGTTTCTAAAACATCACCACTAGTGGCCTCTGCATCTTTAGGTACATGTTTTGTTGCACAAGCCGGTGCACCTGATGCATAGGTCCGTGCACTAGTTAATGCTTGGATGGTGCATGTTACAGATGATGGGGTTGGCTAAGGTTGTGTATGCACAAGATCAACATGGAAAACACATGAATTACCTTAAATAATACATTAAATATATAATAAATAACACATTAACAACATTATAGGAACACGTAAAAATATAAGGTGGTGTATGCACATCAACATGGCCAACATCTGAACTACATGCAACACTCTTATCATGACCATCAGTATCATGAGGATGCAAATTTTTTTGTAGATAAAACACCTACTTATTTTATTTAATGACATAAAAGAGTATAAAATATAAACCATGAATGAACTTATGTTATAATTAATTATTTCATGACAACTTACTTCAAGTTTTTGTAATAATTTTTCCAATTGTTTCTTCCTCTCTTGTATCTCATCAGTTTGAGGCTCTATGAATAACAATTTTACCATTTATTGATTTATTTATTTTTGCAACCTTTTTGTCATTTTAGAAAAGTTTGGGGAATATGTGATGTCATCATCACATAATAGTGTGTCCAAAACTATTTGAAGGCTGTCAGGTACTGTAGGTGTCTTTCTCCAAACATCCACCTGTGACAAGAATATTCGTAACCATAAAGAAAATTAATCCAATACCATAAAGAAAATAACATAATAATATAAAAATTACAATGAGGTTTACCTAATGGGAAGAAGTGTCTGGAGGTGCATCCACCTGTGATGAGAATATTAGTAACATTATAAAAATTAATACAAAACCATAAAGAAAAGAACATAATAATATAATATTTTGTTTGTAATCTAATTTGTACAATTACAATGAGGTTTACCTATTGAGAAGAAGTGCCTAGAGATGCATCCTGATATGTGGTATGGATCAGATCGTCCCCCCTATGATCAATGTCGCTCTATGACAAAAATTATATATAAAAGAACATTAGCAAAATGAAACCAATAGACTTATGAAATTTGTTTTATAACAAAATGGTATATTGGGGTCATTAATTGGAGGTTTGATGTAATGGTAAATATTACATACCCCTCCCATGGTATTAAATTTATTTATATCTATGCGATTCAAATTTTAATTGATTAGAATCTCTTCTCCTATACTTATTGATTTTATCACACATATGAATACGCAGTTTCCCTCGCATGCCTCAAATAAGAAATTGGGTTTCCTATTAGTTGAAATAGGTCATGTACTATTTATAAACCCTGCAATATTACCTATTTCTTTTCTCCTTCCATAAATTTACATTGCCTCTCTTTTGGTTTGATAATTATCTTTCAATTGTATATTATTTGATGACAGTGCATACCTACGCATACTTTGTGTATATAAAACAAGATGCATCCAATCTTTGTAAATGCAACATGGCCTGACATACTCCATCAATTCAACAACTTTTTGTAATAGAATTTTATGTCGTCCATGGAAAATAGGCCCAAACCATGTAATGAGGATGGTTCTATGCGATACATCCTCTCATTAACACAAAATCAATGTTTATTGGATGAAGTTCCTTAGGTACCCATTGTTTGTGTAGATGTTTGTACCTGAAGGGCACCTTGATGTTTCCTATGCTCTCATCATCATATCACATGACCTCACTTGAGCAAGAAAAAATTCAACGCATTCATGAAATTTTCTTCTAATCTGTTGACCTCTAATTGATCTCCCTCTTTTCAACCTAATACATGTCTCACTTTCCTCTTCTCTTCTTGAATTTCCCTCGCTCGAGGAAGACACATCTAAAAATACCTATTTTTGGTACCTGCACTCCATCAAATGAGGGAGATAGTTGGTAGAGGGTTGATTTTTATTGTGAGAGGATATAAATTTTATAATTCCATGGAAATAAATTTATGGTCATGTTTTGAAAGGTCCATTGCATGGATTGATAAGAATGGCTCATGTTTTTTCTACAAATTCATCATTGAGGGTAATGTTGATGAAGAAGTCAGCCCTAAATTTGAGGTTGAGATTTAAATTCAAATGAGCTCTACTTGGGCCTTAGGTGCTGATAATTGTAATTAAATAAGCCCAACTTAAAGCATATCAGATGGCCAAGAAAGTGGAATGAGCTATACCATGTGGATGTCAAGGTGTTTTATGTGAGTAAAAATTTAAATTTTGACAAAATATAGTTGCTAAAATATGGCTTATTATTAACCCACTCCTAGATGAGTGTAAAGAGAAAGCATACAAATAATAAATGGTTTTTATAGGGTGTATTGACTTATACCTTCCAATCCACGAGAAGAATCATCACCTTTCCTTTATGTAGACTACGCAGGATCCTTGCCAGAGGGGGCTTAGGTTCCTGAATACAAAATTCATTTATCCAATGTTAGCTTACATCTTATATGAAGGTCAATCATAATCATATTTACATAAGTCACATGATACATATGCTAAATATGACATAGTAGAAAATAAATAGTTAGAGGTAGGTAAAAGTAACTTATTTACTTATTAGAATAAGGTACATAAAACTAAATACAACATGACATGGAAGTAATGAGTAACCCACCCTTGAAGAGTGAGATATGGTATTTTTTTAATGTAGAAAGTGGAAGTTGTTCTGGGTCAATCTAGATCAGCTGGGTCCACTATAACCTCATGAGATAGAGATTTTTTTAAGGCTATGATAAGGACCGCTCACCTTTTTGTGGTAGGACAGAGAATATATGATCCCTTGGAAATGCTTTTCGTGTAGAAATTGTAGGATAACATCTTTCTATTTTGAAACCTCTTTATCCAAAGGGTATCAATGTCATTTCTCTCTTCACTAGAATTGAGGGTGCAAAAGGTGTTTTTCATCATTTGGTTATACCACTCAATTTATATACCAAATAGAAGTAAATAACCCTTTTGCACCCCTTATTCTATTGAAGAGAAAGGACATTGATCCCCTTTCAATAAAAGGATTCAAGAAAGATAGATGGTATCCTATCATTTCTACCTGAAAAGAATTTCCAAGGGAGAAAGAGAAACAAATGATTAGTAGTTGACAATGGTAAGAAAGATACAAAACCATAATTATAAATATAGTTTAAGAGTGCTATTACAATGTAGGAAAGTAATCTCAAAGGAGATATAATGGAGCCACCATTTTTTAAAGATGTAATATCTGAAACCATTTATTGTGTCGATAAAAAAAGGGAGATTTGCATCAGCATAATGTATAAGGATTTAAAGTTCATTAGCTAGATAATTGTTTGTAATGAAGATGAAGTCATCATAAGGAAGAAGCCAACAATTTTGATTAAGATAAGGAAAATATCATTGACATGATGATACATAAGTGAAAGGTATGGTGCACGAGCACCCAAGAACATTGATGCCTCCATTGAAATTTTCAAAGTATGTTTTGATTAGTATCAAGAGAGGTTTCATGGACCATATATAGTTTTTTTAATCAAAATATGTGAGGGGACACACTTTTATGTTCGTGACACAAATTTTTCAAGTAAGTTGTCAAGGTTGTCATATGGTTCAAAAGTTGTCAAACTATTCTAAAATGGGTTTAATCATGTAATAAGGTCAAATACACCATTTCATAGAAGTTTGAATTTTTTTGAGACCCTATAAGGTCAAATTTTAGGTTAGATTTCAGTTATTGAAAAAAAAATTCAAAAGTTGTCATAATGACAAAAAAATGTTATCAACATGAAAGTAAAAAATTGCAAAATTATTAAGGGTTCTGAGTCTAATAGCTAGGGAGGTCAGTTAGAATAGCTATAGATATTGAGATATGTTTATAAGACCTTGTGAGGTTGAAACATGGGTGATGAGGTAAATTTTGTAAGTTTTTTTATAAGAAAGTGTAATAAAAGACATGATTGTACCCATTTTTGCAGCACTATGACTGTAATAGTCAAATGAAATGATGTTAGATGATTTCAAAATACTCAATAATTTATGGAAGATGGTGTTAAATGTTTTTATCTTTCATTTGATCCTAGTGATAAGGCATATTAATGCAATATTTAAGAAGCTCTAGTATAGCTTTTACTAAGATCTTTTTCTTGCTTTCATCATACTTTTCCAAATACTTTTTACTCATATTTTCTATTATGTGGCATGCTGCCACCAGACCTATGTTATGGTTAAGACACTTAAATACACTATGCTTGGATGAAAATACTATATTACTTACTTTGGAATTATGGTTATGTCTCTTTGAAATGAATTACGTATTTAAACATGAATGATGTATGTGTATTTTGGTGTTTGTTATCATGAATTTCTCTATGCTAACATCAGGAGTGTAGCACATTAATTTAGCAACCATCGCCTTGACCAGGTAAAATGCGACCATGCACTAGACACTTGACCCGGTCTTACAATAGGTGCACATGAAGAAACCTCAAGTGCAAGACAAGAAAGTGGATTTAGGTTGATCAAGGTGGCATTGGTTGAGCAAAGACTGAGACATCATTATGAATTCTCTAAAGAAATCTAGGAGAGAGTGGGAAGTTATATTTGTTGTTAAAAACTGTTCTTTCCTCTTTCCTAGATCTATTCTATCTCCAGTTTTATACTTTCCATTCATGTTTAATAGGATTGTAATAAAATATTTGCCTATCTCTATGGTATGATTAGGTAGCATTTAGGTGTTTTTCCTACTTTAAATAATTCCTCGCTCCTGTGTGAGAAGGAAGGGCATTATCAGTTATAGTTTACATTCTATTTCTTTAAAGTTGAATCTTGTAATTTGTTTTTGATCAATACAAAATGAAGTGTTAATCAAGGGGGCCCACTTGGTGAGGAATCTATGTTAACTAGTTAGGATCATTTTCATATAGTTAAAGTTTCCTCCATCTTGGTATCATAATTCTGGTGTTAACACAGTTCCTGCAGCCAAAGTCACAGGATAGTCCAGTACTTCCTATAGCCAAAGAGGCAGAACTGTTGAAGCATTATAATTGTGTTTCCAAGTTGTAGTGTTCCTTTCAATGCTTTCACTTTTGCATTTCCTTTCCAACATTCCTTACAGCTATAGAATAATTTCCTTTCAAAGAAATTTGTTTCCTGTAGCTATAGAATAGTTTCCTTTTAAATAAATTTGTTTCCTACAGCCATAGCATGGTCTAAGAATCCTTCATGCATATACTTTTCTGGCCCTTATCAATTAATACATACCTGGGTTGATAAATTATACGTGTTTCTATAAAGGAGGATAGCTCATCGTCCTCATAATGGGTTGAAATATACATAAGAGCCACATAAGGGACACATAGGCTTGAAGGGATGGCTAATTTGAAGTCAAATATAGATATAAATATTGAGTGGCTCAAGAATTCCAGGTGGGGGGTAAAAGGAGTAAATAGCCTTAAAGAGGAATGGGTGCCCATTTTGGAGAGAATTTCCACATATGGGTGAGCATTCCATTACCCTAAAGAGGGTTAGGAATCAACTTTTTAAGTATGATTAGAGGGTGATAAGGTAGGGAAGTATGCTTAGGAAATGAGGTGATTGAAGTAGAGTGGGAATAGGGTAGGCTTAGGGAAGGTCTCTAGATTGGATTAATAGGTTTCTAGCTAGGGTTTAGATTATTATTAAAATTAGATTTGAATAAATCATAGTTTAGAAGAATTAGGGATATGGGGGAATTTTAATAAATATCAATTTATTAAAAAGGGGATTTTGTGATTCTAATGTATTTAAACAAAATAAATTAGGATAGTAGTTGATCATTAATAAATACCAACAATGAAACTATTTAATTGATTGAATTAAATAGTTAGAGGAATAAAAGGAAATTTAATATTAATAATAATATTAATGTTTTTGGACGTCTATATTTTTCCCCTCTTTGACATGGCGTTGCAAGTGACATTATGTCAAAGAAAAGAAAATAAGTTGCCCCAGAGGAAGAAGGTTTATAGGAGTCGTGTTGAAGCAATGATGATATAGGGTTGTGCCCCCTTGAGAAAACAACACAACAAAGACAATGTTGTGGGATTTTCTCAAAAAAGAACACAACAGGAAGGAGAAAGGGAGAGGAGGGAATAAATAGAAGCCTTTTGAAATGCAATTAACAATGAAAATGCAATTAAATGCAACTAACACACCTTGGGGATCCATTTGTGTGAAAAATATGCAGAGCACATTCGACTATGATATTGCAAAAGGAGGTATGCATCAGGTGTTAGAAAACACAGATGACAGAATTCCTTTGCATGGACTAGATGCTCAAAGAAAAGCACACTGAAAAAGACATGTGTATCAGTAGTCACCAGTCACAATGCACCAAGATATAGCATATCGATGTAGTGGTGAGTAGGTTTAAACTAACACAAAAAGATAAAATCAATAAAGAAGACCTCATGACCACATAGTCATTTACTCGAAAGTTCTTTCCATGAATAGGACTGATGTGATGAATGATTTGATAAGCCGACACCGGAAGGATGCATCCTGACAAGCCAAGATTAGATTTGATTGGATTGATCGATATTCATTGGAAAAAGATGTGAATAGAATGAGGAGCAAGGATAGTCGGTCGCAAAACTGATTTGGTGAAAAACCATGATCGCAGTCGCAGGAGTCAAAACAACACTGAAAATAAAAAAACTAAACAATGTGGAAGGAAGGAAAGGTTTATTGCAATATTTTTGATAATTTTTTTATTTTTTGTTATTTTTTTATGTTTTTGCGATTTTGAACTATACAATGGGATTATGAAGTTGTTAACGATAATATGCACAAGGGCTTGAGATGATGGATGGGATGATGTGCATGATGTTGCCCCATTCAAGATAAAAATCCAAGATGGATGGATGATGGGTGGGGTGTTTGAGGATAAATGGATGTTGGAAGAAGGAAAGTGATTATATTGATATTAAAGGATTGGATGTATAGATAGAATATATTGAATTGGATAGGAAGGAAGAATAAATGGATCGAAAAAAAGGATGAAGGATAATATGGAATTCAATTAGAAGATAGATGCATTGGACAAAAGGGAATATGAATGGATTAGAAGATAAATAGATTGGGTAGAAGTGAAGTGGAAGATGGATGTTGGGACCGATGACAAGGGAGCACCAAGGAATGGTGGAGATGGGGAGATGGCTCAAATGGGAAATAGATGGAGGGAATGGGTGGAGAGATGAATTTTATGGAAAAAGGATGCCCCCATACTAGAGGAGGAAGGATGGAGAGATGAATTTTATGGAAAAAAGATGGAAGGAATGGATGGAAAATGAAGGGGTGGTGATGGATGAGATGTGGGAGGTGAAAGGTGGATATGATAGGTGGATGGGAGAAGAGGACTAGGAGATAAAAGGTGGATATGCATGATGGGAGATGCAAGGTGGATATGCTAAAATATCTAAGGAATAGAATGCCACCACTTAGGATAGGTCATGTGTGAGGAGGCATTAGGATGAGGTAAAACAAGATGATAAGGGAGGTAGGTGGAAGACAAGACGGTGGTTGAAGGATGGAGAAGGATGGAAGATGGGGTGGTGGATAGGATAGGTGATAGGAGTAATGACTTAGAAGCATGTTGAGCAAGAAATTGTGGCTGTTTATAGTGAAACCAAAATGGAAGGCAAAGATGTAGATGGAATGGAGAATTAAAATTATAGGTGGATGAAAAGGGTGATGTAGAAATGGATTCCAAGAGGGGTCCAAAAGCATGTATATAGTTCAGATTTTTATTTTTTATTTTGTATTTTAGCAAGATCCAAAGGGGGATAGAGGAGGGGAAATGGAGAAAACATGATAGGCATTGTAGATGAATAGGATGAAGGGAGGGATGGAGTGGTGGCTAGAAGAACTTGTCTCCAAGTGTGGAGAGCACCTGGATGGAGGGATTACACATGATGCCTGTTTACCAGGTTTTCATCATGGTACTTGTCCAAGGTGCTTGTTTTCCAAGTTTTCACCATTGGACGCTTATTTCTCTTTTTTTTTGGACTTTTGACTTTTTGACTGTTTTGACTTTTGAAGGGAGGTTATGGATGGAACAAGAACAAGGAGATGGATGAAGGAATCAAGCATCAAGTGTGATATCAAGGTAATAGGAGCCCATTTAGAATGATCACTAGATGTTGATACAACCTTATTTGGGGTGAGTGGCTTATGCAAAGGCATGGATGAGATGGTTATGATGGTTGATGTATGTGGGATGGCGATAGGAAGTGTTCAGATGAAATGGTGGAAAGTGAGTGGGATGGAGGGATGCACTCAGGATCAACATTGGCACATGTTGTGAGGAGTGTGAAAAAGTGGATTTGAAGGGGATGGTAGATGTGGATGTGATGAAGGAAGTAGGGTAGGTATTTTTGGGACATAAGGACCCAAAATAGATTTAGGTGATGGCAAAGAGGAATGCAGAGATGGAGGATTAGCAACTTCAGATGCCATTGTAGATTTTTCTGTTAGATGCATTTCATCTTTTTTCTTTAGGATCCACATAGTTTTTTCTTTTGCTTTTGTGGGCCTTTGCAGCCAATGGGATGTAGTCTATTTTTTGATCAAATTTGTGTTGGAGCATGTTGTTTGAAGTGGACATGACAATCTTTAGATTGTGGATCTTTAGCAGCTCTATGCACTTTTCTATTTGCATCCAAATTATAGTGAGTAGAATTGGAAGAAATATGAGAAGTTGTATGAGATGGAGAGATAGAGGTAGGATGGTGGATGGGGTGTGTGGGTATGTGCCTTTGTTGATCCTGATTGGGAATGTAGGGGGTGGGATAAGATGGAGGATGAGATTTTGGGATATAAGGGCCCAAAATGGATTTAGAGGATGAAAAAGGAATGTGGTAGGTTGTCTTGGGTTGCAATGATGGAGGAGGAGGGATGGCATTAAATTATTTGGGGAAACAATTCAAAGAGGTAATGGTGGGTTTGAAAGCACACTTGGACTTTGCATTAGTTGTACCAACATTTTGGGATGAAGGGCCTTGAGATGTGCAACCAAGACCACAAGATTGTGGATGTCTTTTGATAGAGATGGGCTCTAGTGTACCTTGATCATTTAGGCCTAAGCCTTTGCCTTGATAATTCCATTTTTTTAGCATTTGATTCAAGATAGGATACTTCTCCCTTAGGGAACAAGATGTGAGTCCTTTATTTGGAGGAGTGTAAATGGTGGACATGAAATTTATTTCTTCTACTTCAAGTGGACCACCATTGATGAATGTAAGTGAACCAAGGGGATAGAGTGATGGTGGTGGGAAATTTTTTATTGGAGGTGACAAAGGATCATGAAGTGGAGGGAATGGGATGCTATGATCTTGATTTGGATAGAGGGATTAATCTTGATATGGAGTAGGTAGAATGACAGGATCTAGATTGGGAGGAGTGCATGACAATGGAATGTGAGGTAGAGTGGGTGACAATAATGAGTCATGTAATAGAGGAAGTGGGATGGTAGGAACTTGAGATGGAGTAAATGGAATGAAAGGATCTTGATTGGGGAGAGTGGATGGAAATGGATTATGAGATGGAGGAAGCGTGATGGGAGAGGATATTTCAAAAGGCTTTTGGACAAGATCTTGACATGATTAGATTGGTGTGGATGGTGTGATGGGGGATGTATGGATGGAATCTTTAGATGGAGGGGATGGAAGGATGTGTGATTATGTAATTGGGATAGAGGGAAGATGGGTGGGCTTATGAGATTCATTGGATGGGGTCTGGATAATGTCAGGAGGAGAAGATGGGGATGGGGATTGGATGGACTCAATGGATGGGGGGACTTAAATAGTGTTAGGAGATGGAAGAGGATCAATACATATGGGAGTTGGAAGGGAAATGATAGGTGTGGGAGATGGTTGAGCCTCATCACTAGTGGATTCACATGAGATACTAAGATGTCATGACTTGTCAAACTTAGGAGAGGGATTTTTTGTTGGCTTTCTTGTGAAGATTCTTGGAGATTTGTGTGTTTGAGGTTTGGGTGGATGGTTAGCATATGTAGATGGTGGAAAGCTAGGATAGTTTATGGATGAAGGTGCTGTAGTGGATTCATGGCATGGCTAGATAGTTTAGAAATAGGTGTAGGAGATGGTGTGGCTAGATAGTTCACATAAGTAGGCATGGAGGTGACTTGTGAACTAGTTTGACTAACTGATGGGGGAGGGGGGATGGATTGGGGTATGGCATATGAAGTGGATTGAGAGACGTAGGTGGATTGGGGAGGGGGATTTGTGTTGATGTAGGTAGGAATGGAAGATGGTAGATTGGCATAAGATGGAGGGGATGGAGGGAAAAGGTAGGATAGAGTGGATGGTGGAGTAGTAATAGCATGGGGGTTATGGTGATTGATTAAAGGATCTAGAGGAATAGGATTATGGATTGGAAAATAAGTTGGATGATAAGGGCATTGAGGATTTAGATTAGGGATGTAGTTAGTGGTGTTATTGTGGAAATGTTGAGCTTGGGATATGACTATGGAAGAATATGGAGGCATGGATGATGTATGAGGGAGATATGTGGGTGAGGGATGATGAGATGGGTTTCCCTTGTCAAAGGAAGAGGAAGGGTAAGAAATGGGAGGTGGATTAGGATTGGGTATATTATTTTGAGGTAGAATGGATGGGGATATGATAGATGGATGTGGAGTTATAGAATTGACTTGGTAAGTTGGTTGGGATGAGGGATATGAATAGTTTGGAGTTGGGTTATTGTGAAGCATGCATGAGTTGGATGGATTTGGTTGATTGGTTGGTTAATTTGGAGGTATGGTTTGAGAGATGGGACTTGAAATATATGCTTGATGTTGCTTAACAATTTTGTGAAACCAATCCATATTCATGATGTTTAGATGAGGGGTTTTGGAATAGGATTAGAAGATGATGTGGAAGAAGTTTTAGATTAAGAGTGGATGACGTGACAAATTTGAGGATGGATGAAATATGAACTTAGGACTTAGGAGCAATACTTGGACTTTGTTTTGATTTAAGAGGGAAAGGCTTCAATGATTTTGATTTGATTTGATTTTGATATGAGGGAAGAGCCTCAAATTTGGATTTGATTTGATTTGTATTTGGATTTAAAGGTTTGAGACAAACCTATGTGAAACAAGACCCTATGATGGTGCAAACAAAGGATTGGTTTAGATGATGATATCTTCTTGTACTTGGAGATAGTCTAATGATCCCAAGAAAAATAGGATATGACTTTGAGACAGACTGATGTTCTCAAAGCAATAAGATTAAAATAGATGTTTTCTAATGATGAGGGTCTATGCAACACTTTGATAAATGTTTCAACATAAGATTTGAGATGAAAATCTATGATGAAGGTATGAAATATGAAGCTTGATTTGATTTGATTTGATCTTAATTATAGTTGGATGTGGGTCAATCAAGATAACTAGGATTAAATTCCAAGGATTATGATGGTGCTCCTAAGCCAAAAGTAGAAGATTTTATGAAAATTGGAATTAGAAGGTGATGCAAATGAAGATTTTGAAGTAAGAATGGATGAACTTGAAAGATGGATAAGGGGTATTTAAAGACAAGGGAATAGTTAAGGTGTGATTGGTTTTGGATGAAGAGGAAGATGAATTAGATTAGGATTGGATAGAATGATATGAGATTGACTAGGGGATTGGATTAGAAGAATGATGATTGGATTAGGTTGGAGGAAGATGAATGATTAGAGTGAATTAAGAAAGAGGATGTTGATGTGGATTAGAGGGATGATTAGGATGAGGATTAGGATGATTGCAGATGTTTAGGATGGAATGATTAGAATTATTGTGAAGAATTAAAATGACTTGGAAGGGGTGATTAGGATAAGAAGTATGATGATGATGAAGAAGTGGGTTGATGTGGAGATGACAATGTAGGATTCTGATTGATTTTGGACTTTTTAGGTCAATTTGTTCATTGGAAAGAACTAATTTTCAACATACATCAAAGGCATTGACTACGCTAAGTATACCTTGACTCATATTTTGGGCATAACTGACAGTTATTGAAGAGACATGTCTAAAAATAGTCCTGGAAGGGACAAAGAAACCTTGTAGGAGATAAGCAATTGTGACAAATTTGTTTGTTGGGAATTTCATTTGTGTTTTGGTCCTTTGGATTTGTCAATGTTCTTCAAACACTTCAAGCACAAGTCTACCTAAGGAATTGGCTTCACATGAAATATTATAGGCCCATTGCTTGGTAGTCCTTTGGCTCACACAACAGTGTCACCCCCAAAAGGATGCCCATGTTTTTTCCTTTTTCTAGGTATTTTTGTCATTCTATGAAGATCTCTTTTGCAATACAATACCTTGGGACACATGTGATGGGAATCTTGGGGGGAGATTCTTCCCTCCCCTTTCACTATAATAAATCACCATTTAGAGGTGAATCAGGTAGCTTCTATTCTTAGAGTGTTTAGTAAGGGTATCCATTCAATTGTATCCTTTATGTTTATGTAATCATGATTCAGGTGTATATCCCCATAGAGATTATTGACAAAAGTGGTCACCTAAATGTGATTGAGACCACGACGGTGCACTTAAGTTAGATAAAAGCCGAGTATAAGCTCAAATGACAATCGAATCCTGAGGCTTTAACCCCAAGGAGTAAATTTTATTAACATGAGTTGGAGTGGTGTGGCTTACACCTCATTCTCATGTGGGTCATTCCCGGGAAATTTTTCCCTAAACTGGCAGGCCCATCTAAAGGATTAACTTGTTAAAACAAATTGGATTGACGACAAAAAGGAGTCTGGATTTTTTATTTTCCCACAAGGGGAAAAGAGCATACTCTCCTATCCAGTATCATTTTCTCCACAAACATGCAAGAAAAGTTTATTTCATTCTCAAAGATTTAATTGCTTAACAAAGAAAATGTGTCTAGGTTTTTTATCTTCCCAAAAGGGAAGAGAGCATAGTCCCCTAACACTTTCTTTGGACTAGACAAAAAGATCTTTCTGATTAGTCTAGGTGCCTAAGAAAATGATAAAAAACATGATCATTTGGTTGATTTTGATTTTGAGGCAACTTACAAGACAAACGTGAGTAATCTTTTGAATTTGTGTCTTTGGCAAATGGTGTTGCAACACAACTAGTTAGTAGTTTTAGAATATTAGCCTTTGGTAAGCATTGAAAACACAAAAACCACTTAAAAAAAATTTGTTAGCAAATGACTGATAAAATTTTTATAGAGCACAGACGCTGGTTCAGGGTGCAGATGCCAATTTTGTGTTTAATAAGCCTAAAATGACAGAAAAAAAACTTACCAAAGTGCTGATTCATGAATTAGTGTCTACGCAGATGCTGATTTGTGAATCACTATCTGTGTAGATGTTGATTCATGAATTAGTGCTTGCGTAGACAATGATTCATGAATCGATGCTTGCACAGACACTAATTCATGAATCGGTGCTTGCGCAGATGCTGATTCATGAATCGGTGCTTGCGCAGATGCTGATTCATGAATTGGTGCTTGTACAGATGTTGATTCATGAATTGGTGCTTGCAGAGATGCTGATGCATGAATTGGTTCTTGTACAAACACTGATTCATGAAGCACAAACATTGATTTGTTAATCGGTGTCTACACAGATGGCTCTTTGAAAAATCGAGACATTGATCTATGATTTTGGCAAAAATGAGAGAAGAAGACACAAAGTTTAGAAGGATTTTAGGGATGTGGGTCCCATTGGGCATGCCAGAATGTAGTAGGATGAAAATCTACAATCTGTTGGGAGCAAGCTCAAACATGAGAAGTTAGTGGGTTAGCACATATAATTCATAGAATGAAAAAGAAACCAACAAGACATCATCATAACATCAGATTGAGCTAAAAAACAAGTTAATTACACCCTATTCTACTTGTTTGTGTTAGGAATAAGGTGTCTCAACCTTGGATAATTCCTATGCATATTATTTGTTTTGTAAAATGTATTTCTTGCAAATAATGTAATTAAGTGTGAGTGTACATGTCTAGTTGGCATGTTGATGTGTCACTCCACTTGATGTGTCAGCATCTTGAATTGTGTGTAAGGAGATCATGGCTAAAACTGTTATGACATATTCCTATGACACGTAAGAGCTATTTCTAGAAGATTCAATGATGGGTGAAGATATGCAATGACATGTGGCAACTAATAAAGTTGAGTACTATACACTCTTCCACAATCATGGGGTAAAAAATTTTAGGGTTCCTATTTTCTTAGAGAATGGTAAAACCCTAATATTGCTATCTTTGGAAGTTGCCCTAAAAAGGAAAGTGCATGATATAAGCATTTTTTAGGGTTGCAGATAGATATAGAAAAAGAGTGTATTGTTGGTATGATCTGGTGCTATTGGATTTGTTTTTGAGTGTCAATTGTCTCCTAAAAGAACTTGCATTGCAAGTGTGTTGTAACTATTGTGTTGAAGACAATACATTATGCAGGTTTTGGAGTGCTGGGGTTTTTTACCGAAAGGTTTTCCCCAGGGTAAATTATTGTGTCATTCTCTATTTTCTATATGCATGGTATATGTTTGCAATATCATTGTTAAAGTAGTTAATGAATCTGAAATTGTAAGGATTTAAAAGAATTTGCACAATACTTTCCTTTAGAGATATAGTGTAGGAAGTTGTTTCCGCACCTGAGTTTCCTTACAAGTGGTATCAGAGCCTGATCAACTTTTGATCCTAGTTGTTGGGTATGGTTTTTTGATCTAATCTCAAGTTGAGTGGGAGTTTTTTGTGTAGATAATTCTGAATCTTATTTGCAGATTGAGATGGCAAGTTCTTCATATAGTAGAATGGAGGTGGAGAAATTTAATGGCACTAATTTCAAGTTGTGGAAACTAAAGATGGAAGACATGTTTGAAGACCGCAATCTATGCGAGGATACTTCACTTGATGTGAGACCTATAACGATATCTTAAGTGGATTGGGAGATCAAGGATCAGAAGGCTAAGGGTCTCATCAGACTCTGTCTAGCAGATGTCATTCTTGTGAATGTTCTTGTTGAGACTACTGCAAATTCTTTGTGGAAATAGCTTGGGTCTGTGTATTAGGCCAAATCTCTAGTGAATAATTTGTTCCTAAGAAATAATTTGTATTCTTTAATAATGGAGGAAGGTGGATCCATAACTGATCATCTCAATGCATTAAATTTATTGATTACACAGTTGGCATCATCTGGTGCAAAGATCGAGGAGGAGGATCAATGTATGACCCTGCTTTGTTCCTTGCCAAATTTGTGGGACCATCTTGTGATGGCTCTCAGAAGTACTATAGTCACATTCCATATGGATGATGTGGTGTCTTTGCTTCTATCTAAGGAGATGAGAAGAAATACTTTGGATTCATCTAAGGAAGTCCTTGCTTTTCGTGGGAGATCCAATGACAAAGGAAAGCAGAATGACAATAAGTCAAAGAAGGGTAGATCCAAATCCCGTGGGAGTTCTAAGACTCTTGGAAAGTCCAAGGAAAAATGTTAGAATTGTGATAAATTTGGGCACTTCCTGAGGGATTGCAAAGAATCGAAGAAGAAGAAGAAAGGCTCGGATTTAGCTTCCAAAAAATCTCAAGAAGATGGAGATGATTTTATTGCAGCTTTGGAAGCCCATGCATCTGATGATGTGTGGTTGGTAGACTCAAGTGCTTATTTTCACATGACCTCTCATCAAAACTGGTTCTCAAAATATGAAGAGTTTGATGGTGGAAAGGTGTACTTGGGTGATGATTCTCACCTAAAGATAGTTGGATGTGGAAGGGTCACTATCAAATTTCCTGATGGATGAGTAAAGGGAATCAACAAAGTTATGCACATTCTGGGTTTGGAACAAAACCTATTATCTGTAAGCATGCTGAATGATGTAGGTGTGCAAGTTGTCTTTTTGAAAGATGGATGCAAGATGATGAGAGGTTCTATTGTGCTCGCTAAAGGTACTAGGAGAGGTACTTTATTTCAGCTTGATGCATGCATTACTCAGTGCAATAGTTCTTTTGTTTCAAAGAAGAGAGCTGCTATCACTTTGGTTGCTCTATATAATACCTCTTATAGCTAAGGATTATGCATCCTTTCTACTAGAAACAATACATTGAACTCATTAAATTGTGACCAGGGGCATAAACTTGAAATGGCGACATCAAAGTATATGCTCTAATCTGTTTTGAAAGACATCATTAGTAAATAGAAAATACTTGAAAGGAATTGAAATAGGGAATGAAATACCAATAGTGTAGTCTAAATATGAAATGACTTGCTGAAATATTAAGTTTTAATCCTATGCTGCGAAAATGAGAAACTAACTAACTGCCTTTGCTGCAGGAACAACCACTAGTAATATCACTAGTGGCTAAAGGAGAAACAAAGTCCTACTTGCTTCAAATAATTTGTAACCTACTTACTCAAATAACTATGAATTAGATTCACCTCCTGTGTGGGCCCCCACGGAAGTGTGAATAAACAAGATCTCAGAAACTAGAAGTTAAAGATCTCATAATTTATTCATAAACCATGGATTAAACATGATACAGAAAATAAGATTGTATATCTCTTTTTGAATTAAAATGGAGTACTGTAATAACAACTCTCTATCTATCGAATGACTACTGGGAATAAAACTTCCAGCTTTATTTAACAATAACTTGAAACATACTCCTATTGACTAGGACTTTCCCAACACTAGGGATATGGCAGTCATTAAGAACATGACCAACAACTTAAACCAAAGGAATAAGCTACATTTATACATTCATGAATCTAGGAACATGTTGCTGCTAGATTTACTCCATCATGACCACTTCAGTTGTGATTTAACCGTAACAGGACTCTTTCTCACCCACGGTAGTAGAACCTACTACGAGCTCCGCAATGGTTGATTCTTTCAAATTGTTTACTCTATTCCTCATATGTTGACTCCCTCCTTACTCATGGATCTATTGCCTCTACAAAAAGGGTTAGCACGTGAACATATCCAAGACAAAGAATTCATAACAAGTTTATTTACTACTTCACTCTTCATCATATGGCTACAGGAAACCCACCCAAATTTTAGGTAAGAAAGAAAGGTATCAGATTTAATTCCATATATCCATACACACATAGATGGCATATTATAAACTTTTTCAAAAAAAATTCACATATATCTGCATTCACCCATAGATATAACAGTTCTAAGATATTCAAACAGTCTTGGAAAGTATCATGAAAACATATAAAGTCTTTCAAAAGTAATCATAAAACATATGAAAACATAGAACTATCAGGCCCTATCTTGGCCTTATCATTCCCCCCAGCTTAATCCTTTGCTGGCCCTCAAGTAAAGAAGTAGTTCTTTAGCCTGGTGTGCATTCTAAGATCCACAATTGTTTTCTGAGCAACCCCTCCATCAGCAAAACTCTAGTAGAAACCCTTTTTGTCCCTGTATGCTTCCCACCTTCTGACCTCTACTGCCATGTCACGGTTTTCCAAGCTTCCTGAATTAGGGAAAAGAGGTGAAAGAAGGAGAGGTGGTTGGAAAATTAATGGGAGCCAGTAAATTTTCCTTTCTCTGCCCAACATGACATACTAGGGAGCATGCTTATTTTCCATTGCAAAATTAAGCGGTGAATGGGGTTCCTTATTCCTCATATCTGTGGTCATAGTGATCCAGTGCCATTGAAGGGATTTTGTGGCCTTAGCTAATGTTGTTTCGGCCATCTAAGTGTACTCATTATAGGTTGCATCCCTGAGAGGGTTGATGATCTTTTCCCCTGGGTCTGACTGTGCTAACTTCATCCAATGGTAATAGCATGTTTTGGGATCTTTAGCCCCTGGCCGTAAGTGTAGAGGAACTTCATCCTCTAATTCCCTATAAATTTTAGCTTGAGACTCCCTACTAATCTCATTCTATATCTAGGACATAAGTTCCCTAAGCTAGATATCTCTGACATAGGGTAGTGGATTCCAAATCCTATCGTTAGGTACAGCTAGATTATGCAGGAAGAATTCACATAATAAGTTTTATATGGCTGCAGGAGAATTATGGAAGGCTTGAAAAAACTGATTGGGATCATCTAACAAAGGAGACTTGCCCCTAACTATATTGGTCAACTGATAATTCAATAATTTTTCTTTAAGAAAAATGGCATATACTGGGGAAGGGGACCTACAACTCATTAGGTTAGGGATAACTGACGTTACTTTAGTCAATCTTTCTTGGAGCTGTGCTACCTCTTCCTTCTTTTCTACCAACTCTTGAAAAGTTTGATCAATAACCTGGTTTAAATCTTTCTTCTACCTTTTCTATTGTTCTCATTCCATGATTAACTAGTTAACTAATCAAAAAATAATAGAGAATGGAGTTACAGGACAAGGTACCTCTGGCAGATCTCTTTCATCATTTTTTTCTCCTGCTGATCCATTATCTCTTGTAACTACATTTCCCAGAAACTCTGAATGAATGATGATGGCCCTCTCTGGATTACTATAGTGCTGAGCTATAGAAACTAGTCTATCCAACTCATGATCTGAAACTTGTTCGACCATCATGTCAATGCTAGGGTTTTCTTCAAACAGATCCTCCCCTTCTACTACAAGAGGTGTATTCCCACTCATAGCAACATCAGAATTGTCTTGAAATAAATGTTGTTCTACTATTGTGGGGGGTGAGTTTGGCATACCTTCACTAGGAATAGTGTCCCCCTTAAAGAATTCATCATTATTATCTACTTCCATGAGATCATCACTGATTTGGGTTTCATGGGTAGATGAATCCCTTCTCTAGAATCTAAATTCTTGCTCCTCAGAGGTGGAATCATCCTTAATCATTACACATTCCTTGTCCCCAACAACCTCAAAATATTGCTTTCCATCTTATGGTTCTACTAACTCAGAGGAATCAAGGTTGACTGCTGTACTCTCTGGCAGCATATCTGTGGGTATACCCTTCTTTTGCCTACTACTTCTTCATAAAGGAGTTTCCTCCTTATTAGTAGTCTTTCTCTTCCGTGAAGTACCTAAAGCTGTGGGATCCGCTTTCTTATTAGAGGTAACAAACTTCACCTTTTCCTTTCCTTTCCCAGTAGGGGTAGTAGTTGTACCGTCAGAAGGAGGAATATTTTTCTCTTGGGCTTCTCCCTCAAATTTTTCCTGGATGCCCTTGTTCTGGGATGACCCAGATGTAGAAGCTTCAGGAGGGTGCCTAATTTTTTAGTCCTAGGCTTCCTTGCTGAAGATGAACCTGCTCCTAATTCTTCAATGGCTTTAAAAACTCCCTGCTCTATTTGGAGTCTTCTGCCAACCCTACTCCCTAATGGTCTTAGGGTTTCTTCTAATTTCCCTTCTAAGAGTTCTTCCCATGTGACATTAGGGTAGTCTCGCAATGCTCTCTCTACTATAAGCTTGATGAGACAATTATGGGAGACAGTGTTAGGCTTACCTTCTTGCACTACTGCAACTCTTTTATACAGAATGTTGTAGAGGAAATTTGGCACATTGATAGGTCTGTTGTCATGCCTCAAATAGCTCAAAAAGTTGAAATGTATTGCATGTAGGTAGGCTTGTCGACCCTCATAGGTGAAATATTTGATCACAAAAACCACACACTGCTTGAAAGTTTCTAGAAAAGACAATCTGTGGGTGCCTTGTTTCTTGTCAATGTCTAGCGGTGGGCCTGCGTGCAGAGTAAACTGTGCTCTTGCGGTTGTTAGATCAAAATTCTCTAAAAACTCCTCGCCTTCCTGTGGTAACCCCATTACATCTACTACAATTTCTTGTGAAAATGGTACCCTTAGTCCTTTAAGAGTGGCTACCCCATCACAAAGTGTGCTCAAGAATTGTGATGCTACCTCCTCATTCTGATTAGTGAGCTTCAGAATGTAATCCAGCCATCCTCTGGCCTGGAATAATAGCCTACAGTCTTGATTGTTTAACAAAATTTCATGAACCATGGGTTTAGAATAGATTAAATCACCACCCATGTTCCATAGAGTTTAGAGGATACACACCACAAGAGTATAAGCAATGCAGAGATGTTTTACTAGCTACACAAAGAAATTTGCAGAGAAGGTCAGAAAAATAGAGTTGTAGAAATGAAATGGAAAGTTCTGGACTTTGAGATTTCAAATGCTAAATGAAGAAATAAATGCATATCTATCATATCTTGAAATATTTAACTATTCATGATTACTCAATAGACGTCCATATGGACACCTTGGCTGGCTTATTTGTGCAAATTTAATCACTCATTTGGAGGCTGTCCAATCAAGGGTACATGTAATATTTGTGACAAGTGTTTAAAAAGTTTGAAAAATATATCATACAATATGTGCATAGTTATATAGGACAAATCATAGATTTTCTATCCCCCCAACTGAAGTACGCCAAGGGTCCCACCATGGTGCATATGACAAGAGCGAAGTGAAAAAAAAAATGTATTAATGAATTAAATGCCAAGGAAAGTACACATACCTAATGACGTAGCGGCGACTTCATGAAATGAATAGAGTAATTTCCATCTGATGTTGGGAAATGATGAGGTGGGAGGGTGGCAGAAAAGAATGAATGAATGGAATGTTTATTGTGGAGAAAGGTACTTTCTGAAAGAAAGTAATTATTATGGGGTGATGCGACCAGCGTTTAAAGTGAAGACTAAATATGAGCGAGGTGCTCACATTCTTGTTCTGCAAGAGGGTCGTGAATCGCAATGCTGGAAAAATGCTACAAGAACTCAGCTTTTCTCTGTGGTTTATGGTATAGCCTGAGTTGCTAGCCATTAACTAGTACCTTGAACCGAACAGGATCAACAGTCAACAACTACACAGCACCATTTGAAAATCTAGCAATTATTTCATAGGGTCCTAACTAGCGAGTTTGGAACTTACTAGGGGTGTGTTGATATCTGGAGTCGTACAAGAGAGCCCAATCACCGACAAAAAATGTTTTATCTTTTATAAACTTGTCATGCCACTGCTTCCTCTATTTTTGAAAACTCGGTGTTAGCTAAAGCAGATTTCCTCCACTCATCCAGATGGTTCAGGGTGAGAACACGGTCCTGTTGGGCTGTAGTGAGATCAAGATTGAGCTCCAATGTTGTTCGCAAGGTTTTATGTTCAAACTCGACTGGCATCATTGCCATTTTTCCATAGACTAGTTGGAATGGGGTGAATCCTATAGTAGACTTCCACGTAGTGCGGTAGGCCCATAGTGCTTCAAGAAGCCCAACTACCCAATCCTTTTTATGAATAGCCAAGGTTTTGGTAAGAATGGCCTCCAATTTGCAGTTAGTGAATTCAACCTAACCATTAGCCTACGAATGGTAAGGAGAGGACTTGGCATGACAAATGTTGTATTCTTCCATCAAAGTAGCAATGATGTTGGAAGTGAACTGTGCCCCTTGATCGGAGACAATTTCTCTTGGAACACCAAAGTGGGTAAAAATGCACTCATACAAGAATTTAGCAACATTATTGTCTCATGGATGTTTCATTGGTTTAGCTTCGACCCATTTAGTAGCATAATCTATACAGACCAAAATGTAAGACTTACCTTGAGAGGAAGGGTCAATGGGGCCAACAAAATCAATGCCCCACTTATCATAGGGTGTGACCACCACCTATGGCTACAAGGGAATCTCATCTATCTTAGTAGGCCTTCCCATTCGCTGGTATTGATCACATTTCTTGGTGTACTGAGTGGCATCTTTATGGAGAGTCGGCCAATAATATCCTGTAGTCATAATTTTGAAGGTCATCCTTTTGGATACAAAGTGGCCACCGCATGGTTCATTATGACATGCTTAGTTATGTCATAGGTCTCATCCTCACAAATGAATCATCACATAACTTGGTCTGGGCCAGTGTAAAACATGAAACCAGTAATCCAAGAAAAGTTAAAACTTTTCTCAGCTAACAGCTGGCGTTCCTTGGAAGAGAATTGGGCCATAGTGCAACCAATTGTGAGATAATTGGCAAGATAAGCGTACCATGGATTGTGTGCTTGCAATAGGAACAAATGTTCATCTGAAAAAAGGTCATTGATGGCTGCAGGATCCTCAGGAATGTGTAGGCGAGAGAGAAAATTAGCTACAACATTGGCTTTCCCAGGCTTGTCAATTATTGTGATGTCAAATTCCTGCATGAGTAGTAACCAACAAGCCAATCTTCCTAAGATAGCTGGTTTATTCATCAGATACCAGATTGTAGAATGGTTAGTGTGGACAAAAATTTGATAACCAATAATATAATTCCTGAACTTGTTCAGAGCATAAATTACTGCAAGAAGCTCTTTTTCAGTCACGGTATAATTGAATTCGGTACCCTGTAGATTCTTGCTAATAAAATAAATGGCATGCTCAATTGCATCTTCTTGCTGGCCCAATACTACCCCAATAGCATAATCTGAGGTGTCAGTATGAATGTGGAATGGAAGACCCCAATTTGGTCCATGTAGTACTGGTGCAGTGGTTAGAACTTCCTTCAGCTGTAGGAAAGCCTTATCACACTCAGAATTCCAAGTAAAATCAGAGTCCTTTTTTAACAGATTATAGAGGGGAGCTGCAATCTAGCTAAAATCTTTGATAAAATATCTATAATACCCAGCATTGCTAAGGAAACTCTGAACATCTTTCTACTTCTCTAGTGTTGGAAGAGTGTGGATGATTGAAATTTTGGTAGGGTCAACCTAGATGCCATGTAAAGAAATAAAATGTCCCAACACGACACCTTCTTCCATCATTATAAAGCACTTCTCACTGTTGAGTGAGAGATTGTAGTCTTGGCATCATCAGAGGACCTTATCTAGATTTTCCTTGGCTTCATTGAGTGTGTACCCATAGGTAGTGAAGTCATCCATGTAGATTTCCATGCAATCGAAAGATATGTCTGAAAAAATACTGATGACTACATGCTGAAAAGTGGCAAGGGCATTACATAGGCCAAAAGGGAGGATAGAATATGCAAAAGTCCCCCAAGGACAGGTGAAGGTAGTTTTCTCCTAATCCTCAAGAGCTATTTGAATTTGGTTGTAACTACTGAACCCATCCAAGAAGGAAAAACACTTCTTTCCTGCTAGGTTGTCTAGGACTTGGTCTATAAATGGATGGGAAATTGTCCTTTTTAGTGGCGGTAGTGAGCTCCCTGTAATCCACACAAACATGCCATTTACCTCCTTTTTTTGGCATGATGACAAGAGGTGACACCCATTGGCTGTTAGAAATTGGATAGATAAACCCAACATTAAGGAGCTTTTGAAGTTCATTTTTGACTATATCCCTTAGGATAGGGTTGACTCTTCTTTGTGGTTAACTAACAGGTTTATAATCTAGACTTATGTAGATCCGGTGGGTACAAAGCTTAGGATCTATCCCTTTCATGTTGGTGTAATCCCAGGCAGAGGCCTATTGATTGTCCTATAGCAGCTACAAGATATCCTTTTGGCGGGGTAATGACAGGTTAGAGCTGATATTCAATTCCTTGCTAGGGCTGATTTCCAATTTTTTGACCTGATCTGTCATGGCTAACTCAGCAATTGGTGGTGAAGTTAGTTCATGGGGTAAGAGGAGATGAAGATAGCAGGAAGATAGTGAATATGAAGATGTATTTGGAGTGGTCAAAATAGTCTCTAAAACATAGTCTGATTGCGGACATATCTGGGAATCTATGCCGTAGTCATTAGTGAGGATAGATGAAATTATCTCATCTTCTTCCTGAGAGGCTAGAAATGGCTCTCTTCCTATTACCATGAGCTGCTGGATTGTGTTTGTTTTGAGATCAAGCTCATCTAATTTTGGCCACATGACATCCTCATCCTGCAACATAGGTTGAGTAGGGGAGTAGAGTGTCAAGTTTTTGGTGTTGATGCCGTTAGAGATGGTCATCTTTCCTGATCAACAAGCTATGAAGGCATCAGCAGTGGCCAACCATGGTCATCCTAAAATTAGAGGGTATCCACCCATATCAACTTTAGGGGAGAGAATCACAAAGTCTATGGGATATTCCTAGGAATGTAGGGTGACTATCACATCTTCAATTACCCCATCAGGTTTAACAGTGGAACTATCAGCTAATTGCAAAATTGTTGGTGTGTCACGGAGACCGACAATGTTTAGGTTGGACAGGACTTCTTTGGTCATGACATTTATAGAGGCACCTAAGTCCACCAAGGCATTGGGAACTTGTATACCTTGGATGGTAACTGTAACCACAGGACTTCATGGATCGGCATACTTAGGTACAGACAACTTGTCTAACATAAGATCAGAGAGCTGGCCAACGACATGAATGGTCTTGGGATCCTTTTTCCACCTTCCTAGTTGTTTAATGCATGCCTCCTGAATAGCTTTAGTATAGGCAGGGACTTCCTTGATAGCATCTAGGAAAGGAATCTTTACCGTTATATGCTTTAATTGATCAAGTAAGTCTGCTACAACACGGTTTACTATGGGTTTGGCTTGTTGAGCTAATCTCTAAGGAAATGGAGGCTCTTTGGCTACAGGAGCTGACATGTCTTCATGGTCAATAGGAGGCTCCTCTACTTCGGTTATGATAGGGGGTTGTGGTGAAGAAAGGGTAGTTCCTAATCTGAGATGAATTTCATGCAAAGCATAGCTCTGCTGCTAAGCTGGTGACTTTTTATTGGGATTGGGATTAGGTTGTGCAGGCAACTACGGTGGTTTAGGAGGATTATTAGTTGTTTCAAGAGGAGGAATGAGAGCTTTTTGTTGTGGAGGAGGCATTATGGCTTGCTGATTGGGCTGATTAGGCCATTGATGGGGATATTGGCACCCTTGTTGGGGTTGTTTCCAACCTTGCTGGGGCTATTTCCAACCCTGCTGAGGTTGTTACCAACCTTGCTGGGGCTGGTTCCAACCTTGTTGGGGTTGTTTCCAACCATGCTGGGGTTGTTGCCAACCCTGCTGGGGCTGGTTCCACCCCTATTGAGGTTGCTGCCAATTATTATATCCTCCAAAATTATGGGGACCTAAATTTGGAAAACTCTGCCATGGATTATTATTGCTAGGAATTTGAAGAGGGTCTTGAGGCATACCTAGTCGCGGGGCCCATGGCCTACGTTGAGCAACATATAGCACTTCCCCATTCTCATCGATAGCTTTGAACTCCATGGGCATTGGCTGGGATTCTACATTTACAATGGTCTTGCATTTGTAGCTCCTCTTTTTCTCCCTGCAATGCGGGCAGTATTCTGCAAGCACTGCATCAGCATCCTCCTTCTTTTTGCATGCTTGCATGGTATCTAGCTGAGTAGTGACATCGTTGATGATGTCCTGCTTGAAGTTCGATAAGAGATTAGAAAGCTCTATCTTGGATACCCCAGAGCTAGCAGACTTGTGTGGTAGGTCACAGATTCCTCTACCCTTCTTGACAGTGGCTCAGGAGTAGTTTAAGCAGATATTTTTGATATCATCCCAATTTTTTGTGTAACATCACCTCCAGCCATCAGGTCTAGAGCTTCAATACTTCCTTCATTGACACCTTTAATGAAAAGGTGTTTCTGAGATTCCTCATTCAGTTGATGTTGAGTGTTACACTGTAGGTTGTACATGAACCTTGAAACATAGTCTTCTAGGGTTTCATCTTCTTTCTGGGTCGTCCTAAAGATGTCATCACCTTTCAAATATTTCCCTTGATAGTATTCTTTATATTTGGAAAGAAAAATATTGCTCATGGCAGTCCAATCTACTATGGCGTTAGCACCAAGGCCCATGAACCATCGTAGCGTGGCTTCCTTCAGAGTGGATGGGAACAACTTGAGCTTATGTGCATCAGTTGTATAATCATAGCTCCTACAAAGGATGTCAAACTCAAGTAGGAAAGTCTCAGGGTCTTCGGTAATGAAGACATAGAACTTGAGCAAGGCTACAAGGGGTATGTTCTTCAAATTCTAATTTCCTTATTGAGGTGGAATTGGAAAGGGAAAGGTTGGTTGAGCCATCCTTGGAGGTGGCCCTGGCAGTTGTAAGAGATCTTCTAGTTCAGCGAATAGTTCATCTAATTGCAAGGATTTGTCGGATGATAGTAAGTGATCAAATGCATCGGAAAATATGTTTTCAAATGGTTCTTTGACTTCTATGGGTGCAACTTGGGGTTCCTCAAGCTTAGGATGTAATAGAGTAAATGGGTTAGCTTGAGGTTCTTGAGGGAGACAATGCCCAAGATGATCTCTTCTTCTATGCATAAAAAGAAATGCTAAACTAGGCCTATAATGACTCTAGGCTAGATTAGATTGACACCATCCCTGGCAGCAGCACCAAAAATGGTTTCTCTATATAATACCTCTTATAGCTAAGGATTATGCATCCTTTCTACTAGAAATAATACATTGAACTCATTAAATTGTTGACCAGGGGTGTAAACTTGAAATGGCGACAGCAAAGTATATGCTCTAATCTATTCTGAAAGCCATCATTAGTAAATAGAAAATACTTGAAAGGAATTGAACTAGGGAATGAAATACCAACAGTGTAGTCTAAAGATGAAATGACTTGCTGAAATAGTAAGTTTTAATCCTATGATGCAAAAATGAGAAACTAACTAATTACCTTTGCTGCAGGAACAACCACTGGTACTGTCACGAGTGGCTGCAGGAGCAACAAAGTCCTACTTGCTTCAAATAACTTGCAACCTACTTACTGAAATAACTATGAATTAGATTCACCTCCCATGTGGGCCCCCACGGAAGTGTGAATACACAAGATCTAAAAAAATAGAAGTTAAAGCTCTCATAATTTATTCATAAACCATGGATTACATAGGATATAGAAAATAAGACTGTATATCTCTTTCTGAATTACAATGGAGTACTTTAATAACAACTCTCTATCTATCGACTGACTACTGGGAATAAAACTTCTAGCTTTATTTAACAATAACTTGAAACAAACTCCTATTGACTAGGACTTCCCCAACACTAGGGATATGGAAATCATTAAGAACATGACCAACAACTTAAACCAAAGGAATAAGCTACATTTATAACATTCATGAATCTAGGAACTTGCTGCTGCTAGATTTACTCCATCATGACCGCTTTAGTTGTGATTTAACCACAATAGGACTCTTTCTCACCTGCGGTAGTAGAACCTACTACGAGATCTGCAATGGTTTATTATTTCAAAGTTTTTACTCTATTCCTCATATGTTGACTCCTTCCCTACTCATGGATCTATTGCCTCTACAAAAAGGGTTAGCATGTGCACATATCCAAGACAAAGAATTCATAACAAGTTTATTTACTACCTCGCTCTTCATCATATGGCTACAGGAAACCCACCTAACTTTTAGGTAAGAAAGAAAGGTATCAGATTTAATTCCATATATCCATACACACATAGATAGAATATTATAAAAAATTTCAAAAACATTTCACATATATCTGCATTCACCCATAGATATAACAGTTCTAAGATATTCAAACAGTCTTGGAAAGTATCATGAAAACATATAAATTCTTTCAAAAGTAATCATAAAACATATGAAAACATAGAACTATCAGGCCCTATCTTGGCCTTATCACACTTCATCCCCACCATCTGAATGAGCAGTAAAGAAGACTGTGGCAATGGGTTCCGATGGCAGTTCAGTAAGTGTACCTAAGGGTGCAAACACTTTGGAAGGCAAGCTTCCTGCAGAAAAGACAATGTTGTGGCATATGATATTTGGTCACATTGGTGAGAAGAGTCTTAGGACCTTGAAAACTAAAAATCTCATTGAGGGGATAAATGATTGTAATCTCAAATTCAATTTCTGGGAACACTGTGTTTATGGTAAGAAAAATTGTGTTCACTTCTACTCTGGTTCTCACAAGTCTTCTGGACTTTTGGATCTTATTCATTCTGATGTATTTGGTCCAGTAAAAGTTCCTGCTATCTCCAGTTCTATATATTTTGTATCTTTTATAGATGATTATAGTAGACGAACTTAGATATATTACCTAAAAAGTAAGACATAAGTTTTTAGTCAGTTCAAGGAATTTAAGGGTCTCGTAGAGAATCAGATTGGTAAAAGAGTCAAGTGTGTGAAAACTGATAATGGTGGTGAGTTTTGTTCCATAGAGTTTGAATAGTTCTATAAAGAACAAGGAATCAAGAGACATAAGACAACTCCTTACACCCCAAAGAAAAATGGAGTTGCAGAGAGAATGAACAGGACACTGATGGAGAAGGCTAGGAGTATGCTTAGTGGAGCTAGTTTAGAACAAAGGTTTTGGGCCGAAGCTATGGCCACTGCTTGCTATCTAGTTTACAGATCTCCTACATCATCTCTTGTTGGTAAGACACCCATGGAGGTGTGGTCTAGTAATAAGCCTTCAATTAGACATCTTCATGTTTTTGGTTGTGAATCTTATGCACATATCCAAAGGAGAAAAGATCTAAGTTGGAAAATAAAGCTGTCAAATGTATTTTCATTGGATATAGTGTTCGTGTGAAAGGATACAAGCTTTGCAATCCTGTGACTAGTAAGGTGTTGCATAGTAGAAATTTTATTTTCAGAGAGCTAACATCTTCTCCTATTGTGCTACAACCAGATGAAAAAGAAAAGGAAAAAGATGTTGTTCATTTTCCTCCTACCCTTGAAAAGACTGAACAGAGAGACCATGTTGGGTCTAATGATGAGGAGAGCTCTAGAAGCTTTGATAGTTCAAAAGAAGAGGAAGAACAACCTCAACCTCAGCTCTTGAGGAGATCCACAAGAGAAAGAAAGCAACCAGAAAGGTTTGATTATTCTATGTTAGATTCCAGTTGTGCTTTTGCTTTTATTACTAACACGGATGAGCCTAGATTTGTGAAAGAGGCTTTGGGCATGGAAGATGCAGTTTCTTGGATTGATGCTATGGATAATGAGATGGTTTCATTGGAGAAAAACAAAACTTGGGACCTTGTACCTTTTCCTAAAGAGAGAAAATATGTTGGCTGTAAATGGGTGTTCAAGAAGAAATTTTGTGCAGATGGCAGTGTTGAAAGGTACAAAGATAGATTGGTTGCAAAGGGGTATTCACAGGTAGAGGGAATAGACTATGGTGAAATATTCTCTCCTATTTCAAAGTTGACATCCATTAGATATTTGTTATCTCTTTCTGCATCATATGATTTAGAGATAGAATAGATGGGTGTGGAGACAACTTTCCTTCATGGTGATTTGGAGGAAGAGATTTATATGTCACAGCTTGAGCACTACATTGTTAAAGGTAAAGAATCCTTAGTTTGTAGATTAAAGAAATCTCTATATGGTTTGAAGAAATCTCCTAGGATGTGGTACCTTAAGTTTGATGCCTTTGTGTTGTCAATTGGATTTGTAAGATTGAAATCAGATCATTGTGTTTATTTAAGAGTTGAAAATGATCACCTTCTTATTGTTGCATTATATGTTGATGATATGTTGCTATTTGGGAAGGGTAAGGGTATGATTTCTAATTTTAAATCTCAGTTGTCAGCACAATTTGAGATGAAAGATCTTGGGGCAGAAAGGTACATATTGGGTATGGAAATTAGTAGAGACAGGTCTAATAGAAAACTTTGGTTGAGTCAGAGTAAGTATGTGAAGACTGTGTTGGATAGGTTTAGCATGGTAGATTGTAGACCACTATGTGTTCCTGTTTCAATGGGAACAAAGTTATTTGTAGATGATTGTCCAAAATCTCCTAGTGAGAGGGAGGACATGAGTAGAGTATCTTATGCTAGTGTAGTTGGTAGTCTTATGTATGTTATGGTCTGTACTAGACTAGACATTGCCCAAGTAGTGGGAGTCCTGAGTTGGTTTATGGCTAACCCTGGATGGGTACATTGGGATGTAGTTAAGTAAGTATTCAGATATTTGAGGGGTGCATTAGATTACTCCATATGTTACCATTGTAACTCTTCTGGATCTCTGCATTCAGTTTGTATTTGTGGGTTTGTGGATTCAGGTTGGGCAGGTGATATTAACAGTAGGAGATCCACCAATGCTTATGTGTTCACTATGTTTGGTGGTGCCATCAGTTGGATGAGTAAGAGACAACTTTTCATTGCTTTTTCCACTATAGAAGCTAAGTACATGGCTGCTACTCATGCTTGTAGGGAAGCCATTTGGCTTAGGAGATTGTGTTCTAATGTTGGTGTTGATGCAGAATAGATTACTATTTGGTGCGACAGTTAGACCGCTATTTGCCTTGTGAAGAATCCAAATTTCCATGCCAGAACGAAGCACATTGATGTGTAGCTTCACTTTGTGAGAGATATGGTGGAATATGGAAAGGTAAATTTGGAGAAGGTAGATACTGTGAAGAATGTTGCAGATGCATTAATGAAAACAGTAGGCACTATGAAGTTCAGATGTTGTTCAAAGTCTATGGGCCTTTTGGCTTATAGCGGTTAGTTCCTGTTATGTTCCTATTGCTCTTACAAGGTGTTTGACAAGTGGGAGAATGTTAGGAATAAGGTGTCTCAACCTTGGATAATTCCTATTCTTAT
>MU226615.1:2182329-2223340 GCA_018584345.1 Thuja plicata
TATTTCTTGCAAATAATGTAATTAAGTGTGAGTGTACATGTCTAGTTGGCATGTTGATGTGTCACTCCACTTGATGTGTCAGCATCTTGAATTGTGTGTAAGGAGATCATGGATGAAATGGTTATGAAAGATTCCTATGACATGTAAGAGCTATTTCTAGAAGATTCAATGACAGGTGAAGACATGCAATGACATGTGGCAACTAATAAAGTTGAGTACTCTACACTCTTCCACAATCATGGGGTAAAATTTTTTAGGGTTCCTATTTTCTTAGAGAATGGTAAAACCCTAATATGGCTATCTTTAGAAGTTTCCCTAAAAAGGAAAGCACATGATATAAACATTTTTTAGGGTTCTAGATAGATATAGAAAAAGAGTGTATTGTTGGTATGATCTGGTGCTACTGGATTTGTTTTTGAGTGTTGATTGTCTCCTGAAAAAACTTGCATTGCAAGTGTGTTGTAACCATTGTGTTGAAGATAATACATTGTGCAGGTTTTGGAGTGCTGGGGTTTTTTACCGAAAGGTTTTCCCCAGGGTAAATTATTGTGTCATTCTCTATTTTCTGTATGCATGCTATATGGTTGCAATATCATTGTTAAAGTAGTTAACAAATCTAAAATTGTAAGGATTTAAAAAATTTGCACAATACTTTCCTTTAGAGATACAGTGTAGGAAGTTGTTTCCGCACCTGAGTTTTCTTACAATTTGATTTTCTCTTTTTGATAGATTGTGCATGTGCTCTCTAAAACAAAAATGAGATAGATCCTTAATGCAATGCAATTCATGAATGCAAGATTGGAAATAATGAAGAAATTCGAGAGCTAGTATGAGGAACTAGTCTCAAATTCGCCAAAAGATGATCTTAAACTAGCTATGGAAATGATATGAAAAATATGCAAGATTGAAGCTATGATTCATTTTAACCAAAGAATCCTAGCATGTAATATCTATGTGATTTAAGTAAGAAACTAAGAGCATGAAAAAAAAAATGAAAATCTAGAGCTATGCTAGCATAATAACAATACATAATGAGAGATGAAAATGCAAGAGGAGAAGGCCTCTATTTATAGAATTTTGGGATAGAAGAGGAGAGCTTGAACGAGGTGGCATCTATGTGGAATAAACATAAGAGCCACATAAGGGACACATAAACTTGAAGGGATAGCTAATTTGAAGTCAAATATAGCAATAAATATTGAGTGGCTCAAGAATTCCAAGTGGGGGGACAAAGGAGTAAATAGCCTTAAAGAGGAATGGGTGCCCATTTTGGAGATAATTTCCACATGTGGGTGAGCATTCCATTATCCTTAAAAAGGTTAGGAATCACCCTTTAAGTATGATTAGAGGACAGTTAGGTAGGGAAATATGCTTAGGAAGTGAGGTGATGGGAGTAGAGTGGGAATAGGGTAGGCTTAGGGTAGGTCTCTAGATTGGGTTAATAGGTTTCTAGCTAGGGTTTAGATTGTAATTCAAATAAGATTTGAATAAATCAAATTTTAGAAGAATTAGGGATATGGAGGAATTTTAACAAATATAAATTTATTAAAAAAGGAGATTTTGTGAGACAAATGTATTTAAATAAAATACATTAGGATAGTATTTAAACCATTGATAAATACCAACTATGAAACTATTTAATTAATTGAATTAAATAGTTAGAGGAATAAGAGGGAATTTAATATTAAAAATAATATTAATATTTTTAGATGTCTATAGAAACTAAATACAAGATCCTAGTATGGAATGCTAAAATAAGAACTATAAATGAAATGCAAATACCATGTTAAATGCAAACAACTAACAAACATGTTAGTCAAAATCTCTAAATGAATGCAAATAACTCTAAACATACAATAGCATGATAACTCTAATATGAAAATGATGGGTGATTTACTCTTGGAAAGGCTCCTATTTATAGGATTTTAGAGGACTTGGATGAGGTGGATCTCATGTGGCATCCACATAGGTGCCACATGAGGGACACATAATCCATGCAAGAGTCCAATCTTTCTCACACATGTGTGAGAAACTTGAGATGTGATGGGTCAATTTGTACTTCAAGTACACATGTAAGAGAGTTTGTAAGAGATGTCATAAAATTGGTCTAATGATACATTTTAGCAAGTTTAAGAAGTTTTCATCAAGGTTGCAAGAAACCTTGTTTAGGAATTTTTAGAAATTTTGGAAAAGGTTATTTTTGGAAATTTGTTCACTCATTTGTGAGAAAATGATTAGCACTAATGGGTATAGGAATCCAAAAGTTAGCCTAATTAACCTTAGTTAATTATCAAAAATCTTGCAATAAACCTTTCCTTCCTTCCACATTGCTCAGTTTTTTTATTTTTTCAGTGATGTTCTGACTCCTGCGACTGTGATCATGGTTTTTCACCAAATATGTTTTACAATTGACTATCCTTGCTCCTCATTCTGTTCACAAATTTTTCCATTGAATATCCATCAATCCAATCAAATCCAATCTTGGCCCATCAGGATGCATCCTTCCAGTGTCGGCTTATCAAATCATTCATCACATCAATCCTATTCATGGAAAGAACTTTGGACTGAATGACTGCTTGGTCATGAGGCCTTCTTTATTGATTTTATCTTTTTGTGTCAGTTTAAACCTACTCACCACTACCTTGATATTCTATATCTTGGTGCGTTGTGACTGGTGACTACTGATACATGCATCTTTTTCAGTGTGCTTTTGTTTGAGCATCTAGTCCATGCAAAGGAATTCTGTCATCTGTGTTTTCTAACACCTGATGCATACCTCCTTTTGCAATATCACAATCAGATGTGCTCTGCATATTTTTCACACAAATGGATCCCCAAGGTGTGTTAGTTTCATTTAATTGCATTTGAATTGTTAATTGCATTTCAAAAGGCTTCTATTTATTCCCTCCTCTCCCTTTCTCCTTTGTGTTGCGTTCTTTTTTGAGAAAATCCCACAACATTGTCTTTGTTGTATTATTTTCTTGAGGGGGCACAACCCTATATCATCATTGCTTCGACATGACTCCTAGAAACCTTCTTCCTCTAGGGAAACTTATTTTCTTGTCTTTGACATAACGTCACTTGCGATGCCACATGAAAGAGGGGCAAAATATAGACGTCAAAAAAACATTAATATTATTATTAATATTAAATTCCCTTTTATTCCTCTAACTATTTAATTTAATCAATTAAATAGTTTCATAGTTGGTATTTATCAATGATCAATTACTATCCTAATTTATCTTGTTTAAATACATTTGACTCACAAAATCCCCTTTTTAATAAATTGATATTTATTAAAATTCCCCCATATCTCTAATTCTTCTAAACTATGATTTATTCAAATTTAATTTTAATTATAATCTAAACCCTAGCTAGAAACCTATTAATCCAATCAAGAGACCTTCCCTAAGCCTACCCTATTCCCACTCTACTTCCATCACCTCATTTCCTAAGCATACTTCCCTACCTAATCACCCTCTAATCATACTTAAAAAGGTGATTCCTAACCCTCTCAAGGCTAATGGAATGCTCACCCACATGTGGAAATTCTCTCCAAAATGGGCACCCATTCCTCTTTAAGGCTATTTACTCCTTTGTCCCCCCACTTGGAATTCTTGAGCCACTCAATATTTATTTCTATATTTGACTTCAAATTAGCCATCCCTTAAGGCCTATGTTTCCCTTATGTGGCTCTTATGTATATTTCAACCCATTATGAGGACAATGAGCTATCCTCCTTTATAGAAACACATTTAATTTATCAACCTAGGGACGTATTACTTGATAAGGGCCAAAAAATTATATGCACCAAGGATTCTTACTCAGACTATGCTATGGCTACAGGAAACAAATTTCTTTAAGAGGAAACTATTCTATAGCTGCAAGAAACAAATTGCTTTGAAAGGAAAATATTCTATAGCTGTAAGGAATGTTGGAAAGGAAATGCAAAAGTGAAAGAGTTGAAAGGAACACTACAACTTGGAAACACAAAGACTTGAAAACACAATTATAATGCTTCAATAGTTCTGCCTCTTTGGCTGTAGGAAGTACTGGACTATCATGTGGCTTTGGCTATAGGAATTGCGTTAACACTAGAATTATGATACCAAGATGCAGGAAACTTAAACTATATGAAAATGATCCTAACTAGTTAACACAGATTCCTCACCAAGTGGGCCCCCTTGATTAACACTTCATTTGCTATTGATCAAAAACAAATTACAAGATTCAACTTTAAAGAAATAGAATGTAAACTATAACTGATAATGCCCTTCCTTCTCACACAAGAGTGAGGAATTATTTAAAGAAGGAAAAACATCTAACTGCTATCTAATCACACCATAGAGATAGGCAGAGCTTTTATTACAATCCTATTAAACATGAAAGGAAACTATAAAAATGGAGATAGAATAGATCCAGGAAAGAGTAAAGAATAGTTTTTAACAACAAATATAACTTCCCACTCTCTCCTAGATTTCTTCAAAGAATTCATAATGATGTCTCAGTTTTTGCTTGACCAATGCCACCTTGATCACCCTGAATCCAATTTCTTGTGTTGCACTTGAGGTTTCTTCGTGTGCACCTATTGTAAGACTGGGTCAAGCATCCAGTGCATGGTCGCATTTTACCTAGTGAAGGCAATGGTTGTTAAATTAATGCTCTACACTCCAGATGTTAGCATAGAGAAATTCATGATAACAAACACAAAAATACACATACATCATTCATGTTTAAACAACTAATTCATTTCAAAGAGACATAACCATAATTCCAAAGTAAGTAATATAGTATTTTCATCCAAGCATAGCGTATTTAAGTGTCTTAACCATAACATAGGTCTAGTGGCAGCATGCCACATAATAGAAAATATGAGTAAAAAGTATTTGGAAAAGTATGATGAAAGAAAGAAAAATATCTTAGTAAAAGCTATCTTAGGGCTTCTAAAATATTTCATTAATATGCCTTATCACTAGGATCAAATGAAAGATAAAAAAATTTAACACCATCTTCCATAAATTATTGAGTATTTTGAAATCATCTAACATCATTTCATTTCACTATTACAGTCATAGTGCTACAAAAATGGGCACTCAAATAGGAACACTCCCCAAGACAACCTCTTCCAAACCACTCTAATCAAAAGTCTCCTTGAGATTAAAGTCTCAGAGGATGTAGCTATTCTAAGAATTTATTCTTATGCTTGGTAATTTTAGGATAGTGAGGCCTCAATCCTGCATGTAGGACTATGTTATCTAAGCACTTGTAGGGCTATAGGCCTCAATCTTGTTTACATGACTGCTTGAGATAGTTGTGAATGAATTCACTTACTAAAAACCTTAACATAAAAGCTACCTAGTTCACCCCTGAAAGCATGATAATCTAAGTGGAAAGAGGATAGAAACCTCCCAAGGACACTCGCCATATTGTTCCTTCCTAAGCATTTAGAGTCATCTAATATGAAATTGTTAACCCATTGTATGGTTGGAAGTGGTTGTATTATGATTATCTCTTGAAGTGTGCCTAAGTTTTCTAGTGAGGATTTATATGCTATACGGATTCCTTAGGGTAGGAATTTCTTGACCATCTTCATTTTTATTTAACTAGAACATACATACCTCGAAGATACATTATAAAATTCATTGTCACTACTACTTGGATCTTGCAATGTTGCTTTGGCCCTTGCTAGACTATTTTTAGACACATGAATATTATTTTACCTTATGATTTGAATACTTGAAAACCAGTTCTTTCAATTGAAAAAATTGACCTAGAATCAGACCAGACAAATACAATTGATCAAAATTCATCAAAATAGTCCAAAAAGTACCCTGGAATCAAAATCTCATCTCTGACCTAATACTATCATCTCCACCCTGAGATTGTCATCTCCGACCTGATACTGTCATCTTCGCAGATTGTCATTTGCATCTGAGAACGGCCATCTTCGCTTAAAAATAGAGAGAAATATGACCTTACAAAAACATCATAAATTCAGCTTCATGGAAGCTCTTGAAATCATTTTTAATGAAACTAACATTCTCTCTATGAGAGATGACCAATTCAGGAAAGCATAAGAAAGTGAAACTCCCAGTGCCCCGTGTCTATAGAGAAAAGAAAGAATCTAATAAAAAGGACAAGGAGAACCAACATATAATCAAATTGATTTAGAAAGAAATCAAAGACATTGAGAAATTTTATTCCATCATCTTCAACAATAAGGTTTCCTATTTCATGGCCAAAAATCATGTGAATCATGCCTTTATTCATTTTGAAAGATATGACTAGATGAACTTAGTTGTTGACCTTTGAACCTCCAATATAATAAAAAATCAATTCACCACCTCCTTATCTTCACAAGATCATGATTCCTTCCACTTTGACTTTGAGAAAAATAAATCATCTTTGGACTACAATCAAATCAAATCCAATCTTTCCTTCCTTCATCCTTCTCAGGTTGAAAGATTTTAATCAAAATTGTTACAATCCTTCACTTCTAGAAAACACATTTAATCTAATTATTGCTTGTAGAACATTACTTTTTCTCAATCAATAAATTCTATTAATCTTATGCTATTTTTCTTGGGATCATAAGTCTATCTCCAAGTGAAAGAAGCTATTGTCCAAATCAATCCCTTGTGTTTTTATCATCATAAGGTATTGTCTCACTTAGGATTTTATCCCAATTCAAACCAAATCAATCAAATCTCAATCAAATAAAATCAAATTCAATCAACTCAACTCAATCCAAATCTAATCAAAATCATATCAAAGTCCAAATATTTTTCCCTAAGTTCATCTTTTCATCACCATCAAATCTTTCAAATATTCATCTTCATACTCCATCTTTCATCTTTTAGAGATCACCCTTGTATGGTAGTTACTTTATCCCAAGCTTAAAAAATGAGGCACACAAAAAAACCACCAACCATGATGGTGAGAATCCTTTTCCTCGTCCATTCTTTCAAGGCCATATGGCACACGTTAAAGACATCACCAATGCCCCTAAAGAAAATGAATTGGTGGATCAAGGTGAAAGGCCTACTTAGGTGAATGATTTCCTTGGTGATCCATACAATCTAGATATGGTTGAGAAGGCCATTAACCAAAAAATCAAAGAGATTTTCCTGAACCTTTCCAAGAATATTTTCACAGTACCCACAGATTTTGATGAATCTCTCCTTGTAAAAAACATCATCAGGGCTACAACCACTACAAACATGGCCACAACCTCAGCCTCTAATGTGACATCTTCACAAGACCAAGGGAAGGCCACTTATAGTGGGCCTTCTACATCAATACTCATATCAACTTCATATCCACTATTCTAATAGACAAACAAACAACTTCAACAAATCCTTAGTATTTTGCCCAGAGTAATCTTTGAGAAATTACCCCTTCAAAAAAGGTGTTAAAAACTGGTGAAACGTGTAAAAATACTGAGGAAAATATTAATTTTATTGGTGAAAAATTTTAGTTTACAAAGAAAAAATAATAATCTCAATTGGTGAATTATTCATGCTCCTTGAAACTGTCTAAAAAATTTGGGCGAATTGTGTTTTTTCAAAACTACAAAATATATATTGGCAAATAATTTTTTTTTATAGTATAACATTAATTTTGTGGGCATATCAAAAAGATAAAAATGTGAAATCACCTTGGAAACAAGAAAAAATAACCATTTTAGCTACTTTGTGGGTCATGGAATTTGTAGTTGTGAAATGACAATTTTTTGATTGGCGCAAAGACAAAAAGTGATGGTTGCGAAATGGAAATTTTATTGTTGTTTCACAAGGATTATATAGTAAGGCTTGTGTGATAGCAATTTTTCACTATTTCACAAGCAACAATAAGGAGGATAGTGAAACATCATTTTTTCTCTATTTCACAGATGACATATTAGTGAGTTGTGAAATGGAAAAAAGTGAAAGATTTAATTAAGGGTGGCCAAATTAATGGTTGAGTGTGATGGGGCTCAAATTAAAAAATTGGATTTCCTATGGACTTGCCAATCCAATGTTGGGAAATCCAAGTGATTTGGCCAACTAACAAGTCACAACAAAAGCAAGGTTGGAACTTCTGCAATTCTAGCTCTACAAGACCAAGGCTGGTAGAAATATGCATTAAAATTATCCTTCAAGCCTTAAGGACTTTTATAGAAGATATAAAAAACTTCAAATCCTCTCTCTTAAGTATGGAAAAGGAACTTGAAAGAAAATCAAACTGAAATCAACATATCAAAAACTGCAAAACTAAATTTTTTTTGAGATTGTATGAATGCTTAGTAAATATGTATAAATTGAAATGAACACATGGATAGGATTTCACAAAACTTAAAAAGTAAACTAAATAACCATAATCCATTAAATGAATAGATCAGTTCCTTATTCTATCACAGGAAATAGAGTCAAAATCATCCCAACGCTATGTACAACCTTAGAGACAGTTTGCAAGAAACATATCACTTCAAAGGTGTTCAAATGAGAATGTATCTCAAGATAAATCCACAGCTATTTCAATTGAATTTAACTTTTCAAATGACAGACCGACTGATTGTGGCCACAAATCAATTTAATTTAACCATGCAAGATGAAAAGACCAATTGATAATAAAACTATAAATTTAATCAAAAGTATGCAACATCAAACTATCACATTGAAGAAAATCAAAATATTTTATCCAAGGGACTAATTGAAAATGAAATTAAATTGATTCCCATAGATGAAAGAAAAAGGACTTATCTTTATTGATTTTGAAAAAATGGTACATCCAGGTTCATGGTTACAATTGTTGATCCAAATCTATCCAATATGTAAAATTTGTATCTTATTGTTATGTTTTTCACATGGTCTTGGAATCCCTATTTATATAAAGTCCAAGGGATGCATACACGCTTTAGAATAATATACCTCTTGATAACTAAAACCTAACCCTAAAATCAACAACTAAACAATATAGTTACAATCAAGGAATAATTAACATCCTTGTCTAAAAATAGTTGTCGACCATAAGTATTAATAATAATAATTGCTTAAAAAATCCTTTGCAATTCATCTCAGATAATTAAATAACGATTCTACATTATGATCATCATGATACTTAGACCACATGCTCATCCATAAGCACCCATATATACTCTACATGATAATGGATATCTTCAGCATTAAGAACAGAGTCGTCAATGTTGACGATCATAATCTGGCATCCTCTATCCTCATAAATATTCCTTCAAGAATATCAGCATGTCATCATCTTCCTTAGTTCCTGAAGATCATATTATCCCATCAGCAGATGGATCATGGTATCTGTCACTCTTGAAACCCTGCGTGGAACACAACATTGTATCAAATAGTCAACAAAACCTTAACTAACACAGAAATATAATTAAATATATAAAATGACAAAAATAAAATATTTGTCAACACTACCACCCGGGCATCTTATCCTTTTTATCACCAAAGACATGTATCATCATCTCACAATCCTACAATGGGTAAAAATAATTTAGTCTCTAATCACGGGATCATGCCCACCATAGGTCATTGTCATGCTTTAATTATCGATCAACATATCTTCTCTTAAACGTCTTGTGGACTTGGGACATGTGGCAATCAGTTGTGATCCTGCAATGGGTAAGAACCGTGCAACTTTACTTTGAGGATTGCACCCACCGTAGATCTCATTTGATGTTTAACCATTGATTTTTCATGTCACTTCTCATAACATTAGTTGGGGCCCAGGACACATGTTGATTTTTCATGATGCCTTGTAGGGTAAAAAAAGTGCATCTTTTCTTTGAGGCATTACACCTGCCGTTGATACTTTTCTCTCTTTAATCGTAGATATTCCATCCTTAATTCTCAAAATAAGTGGGTCTTGAAACACATGTCGATACTCCATGATTCCTCAATGAATAATGGATAGGAAGCTTCTAATTAAGGGATTACACCCACCATTAGATGAAGTTTGATCTGCTCGATGATTTATTCCTTTAACCCCACCTAGTCAAGATCTTAGTGGACAAGTGTCATATAGCTGTGCTCCCTTAGTGGTTAAAGGATGTGCATCTACCACTCGAGGGATTGCGCTGGCCATTGATCCTTAATAAAGTTTAACCTTATAACTTTTTTTGTTACTTAGAGTATTAATAGGATCGGGACATGCATCGATCAGGTACAATCCCCCATTGAATAAAGAACTTTTACTTTTTGTTCACGGGATCATGCCAATCGTACATATTTGTTGAAGTTTAATTGTTGGATGGATTTGTACAAAATGATAAAATAACAAAAACCCTGCTATCCAATGGCTATAAATATGAATATGCAGGCTGAGAGACATAAGAATTTAATAATAACATAATTTATGAAATAGAAACCCACAAAATACATAAGTGAGAATGATATGGATATAGAATATACATCCCTAAGTTGTTAGATATACCAATTTAATTGTAAATTTGGGTTCCACCAATGGCTCTTTCTGGGGAAGTGTATTCTTAGTGAATACAATGAGATCCTAGTTATCTCTGGAAAAGTAGACCATTTCAAAAAAACATAATACATAGTATAAAAATGAGAAAAAATAACTTTCCTTTTAAAACTTTGAAGAGAAGAAAGGTTTAAGATACTGACCATGTACTTGAATTTCCTGAGCATAACCTTCTAGATCTTGTAAGAGATAAGATTTCTCACCTCCTTTACCAATGATGACAAAAGGACCTACCCATAGAGCATCAAATTTTCAATGTCTTCCTTTGTCCTGATCTTTTACATTCCATCTCAAGACCATATCTCCTTCTAGAACCTTTCTTTCTGTGGTCTTCTTATCAAACAAAAATTTCACTTTTTTCTATAACTCATGATTTCTTTTCTGAGCTTGATTCCTCATTTCATCCAACTTTGCAAGTTGATAAAATCTATCCTCCATGAAGTCCACCTCCCCCACTTTTCTTCATTTACAAATTTGTATACTGGTAGTAAATTGTTCAATCATAATTTGGATTTCTTCTCATAGACAAGTTCATATGGTGCATATCCAGTAGATTTCTTGATTATAATTCTGTCTGTCCAAAGTGCAAGTGGTAATTATGAATCCCATGCTCTCTTGTTGTTTCTCAACATTCTTCTGTTGATTTTTATTATATTTTTTTATTCGATTCTACTTGGCCATTTCCTTTTGGATGATAAGGGGATGAATAAGAAATATTTATTCCATATTTCATGTCAAATTCAATAAACTCTACTGATCTGCAACACATGGCATTATCACAAACAAATTTATAAGGAATACCAAATCTTGTTAGTATGTTTTTAGTCAAGAATTTGATCACAATCTTACTAGTAGCCTATCTAGTGGGTATGGATTCCACCCACTTAGTGAAGTAATCATTGGCCACCAAAATCCATTTTTGTCCACCACTACAAGTATTAGTGATTTCCCCTATCAAGTATATTCCCCACATTTGGAATGGTTCTTCAGTAGACATGGGTTTAAGAGGTAATGCACCATTGTATTTGAGCATTCTTGAAAATTTCTGACATGCTTCATATTTTTGAATATATGCATAACAGTCTCTAAACAGACATGGACAAAAGTATTCTGCATTCAATATTTTATGGGCAGTTGTCTTTGCTAGAAAATGTCCCCCACATGCCCCATCATGAAGATCCTTAAGCACTGTCTCATCTTGGTACATATCTAAACAAAAAAGAAGTATATCATCCCTATCTTTCCAATATAAATCCCCTTGTATCAAGACATATTTAGATGCCTACAATTTTATTGTCCTCTTCTGACTATCTATAAGGCCTTCTAGACATTTCATGTGTTTTAGGAAATGTACTATATTAGTGTACCAAGGGCACGTTTCAACACTTATTTGAGTTTCACTTAAATCCACTTGATTTACATGTAATGCATTCATGTTTGATTCTGCCATCAATTTTTCTAACCCTTGTCCTCTAAACTAGAGAATGAGGATATGAACCCTAATCTGGAGGGTTTTAGAACAGAATATGAAGAAACTCCCAAAAGCCCGAGAAAAAGGAGAGTTAACTTTAGGCCTAAGATCTCTGCCTTTAATAAATAAAAGAGGAACAAGGGTATCCTTATTTTGTCTGATGAGAAGAACCCTGGTCATGAGAGTTTGGATAATAAAGAGAACATGGAGAAAGAAAAGGATAAAACTAAAATAGAGGCTAAGGAAAAAGAGGCTAGTCTTCAGGGTAAGACTAATTCTGGAAATACTGGGAATGCTAAGGAGAGCTTCAAAATTGGAGTAGATCAGAAAGATAGAATCCTCTCTTTTGGGAAGTTCATGGCCACTATTACTCAGGGTATTAAGAAAATGAAGACTGATATTGGTGAACATGCTAAGATAGTGGGTATGATAAAATTTGCTACCTTTAGGGAAGAATCCATGGCTACCAATCTGAAGAACTGGACTGAAGTCATTAAAAAAGGTGAAGCCTTTTGGGAACTGGGCACAAAGGTGTTGGCTATGGAGGATAAAATTAACAGCAAAGAGGGTGAAGTAAACAATATTGAGGAGTGTCTATCCTCATAGGAAGGTAAAATGGAAAAAGATGGACCTAATGGTTAGAAAAATTTGTGAGAAGAGCTATAACATTCTGAAAGTGTTTGTTGAGCAATGCAAGAATCTGATGGAGAGATTTGAGGCCATGAGAGGGGAGGAGAGTAAGGACCCCAAAGAGGGGATGGACACTAGAATCTATACTTGCTCAAGCATAAAGAATAAATATATAGATGATCTCAGGCTATCGGTGGCTAATATGGAGCCCCTTGTGGAGCAGGCGAAACATATGATGGAGACTAGCTAACTCCATGTGTGCTCCCTTTTTGTCTTTGGGTTGTCTTTTCTCCAGTGCTATCTTTTTCTATTTTTTGGATTGTAGGGCCTAGAGCCCCTGTTTCTATTTTGTCCAATATTTCTACTGCTTGACTGATCAACTTTGTCTATCTTCTGATCTTCTATACAAGGTTTTGGGACCTTTCAAATCCTTCTTTTACTTATTGAAAACAATTTTAGTAATTTTAATCTCTATATCAAATTCCTAAATTTGATTTATCCATCTACATATTTTCTTAGTTACTTCTAACTGTCTGAATATATCTTTTATTGCTGCATTAGGAACATAAGCTATTACTTTTTCCCCAACCAAATAAGGCCTGAAGGATTTTATTGCTTTCAAAAGTGCATAATTTTGGTTTTCATTTACATTATAATTCAACTCTGAGGCTTGAAGAGTCTTACTAAAAAATTCTATTGGTTGTTCATAACCTTCACTATTATTTGCAAGAGGATAGCAACAATAGTGTGGTATGATGTAAAATAAAATATTTTAAATGGTTTGGTAAAATCTAGGGACTTGAGAATAGGGGCTTCCTTAATTTCCCTTTTGGTATTAATGAATGCTTCTAAAGCCTCATCTTTCCATTTTATTTCTTCATCCTTTTTCACCATCACAACAATTGGTTTAATTATCTCTGAGAAATTTGGCATAAACCTTCTCTCAAAGTTTATTTTCCCAAAGAAAGATTGGATCCCTTTGACATTCTTAGAGACCTGAATTGTATCTATTTCTACAATCCTTTCAGGGTCTATTCTTACTCCATCTTTGGATACACTATGTCCTAACAATTTTCCTTCAGTAACTACAAAATCACATTTCTTTGGGTTCAATGATATTCCATATTCAAGGGCTCTCTGAAATATTTTCTCCAAATGCTTTCAATGATCTTCTACCCTTTTGGAGTAAGAAGTTAGATCATCTTGATAAATCACCATAATTACATCAATAAAATCCTCAAAGGCCACATCCATTACTCTTTGGAAAGTAGCCCCTACATTAGTGAGTCCAAAAGGCATTCTAGCATACACATAGGTACCCCAAGGCATAGTAATTTTTTTTTTATATTATTCCTCTTCTTTTCCTTTTACCTAGTTATACCCTGAGAACCCATCCATCATTGATAATAACTCATTTCTTGTGACTTTCTACAATAATGCTTCCATGTTTGGCAACTCATAATTGTCCTTTAATGATGACATATTTAGATTCCTAAAGTATACATAAATTCTGATATCACCATTCTATTTTCTAATAGGAACCAAGTTTGAAACCCATGTTGAGTGTCTAATTGGTTTTATTATGCCAGCATCCATCATCTTGATTAATTCATCTTTCATCTTGGGAGCTAAAGTAGGGTTTATTGGTCTCTACCCTTTCCTGAATGGTTTGGCATTTGCCTTTAAATGTATCTCGTGTTGAAAGAGATCCTCTCGGTAAGCCTTAAGGTCATCATAGGACCAATTAAATACATTTCTATACTTCCTCAATAGTTTGATGATGTTTTTTCTGATCTTGTGGGTTAAGATTTTACCCACAAATATTTCCTTTGGATATCCTTCATTTCCCAAGTTTATCTTTTATACTTCATCCATTGCGAAATTAGTGTTTTTCTTTTCTATTTTTGAATCTTTATTATCAAACAATCTTTCCAGTGCTTAAGGCCTTTTGGAACCTTTTTGGTTTTAAGATGAATGACTTCCTTTCCAAACAACATTTCTTTCCCATCCTCTATCTCAACATGAGCATTTAAGTCTATTATCTGATCTTCATATTCTTTCTCACATGCTAAAAATATGATTATATCTCTATCATCCTCAAATATTTGCCAATTATTAACATTATTAGGTACGACAGACCTAGTTTTAACTTCTACTTGGACTATGTCTTCACAAGGAATGCCATTATCTGCAAGGATATTTCTGATCTATATATCCAACTAATAGAAAAAAACATCAAAATATTCTATAGAATCCCAAACTTCATTTCTATACCTTTTAAGAGGAGGATGTTTAGCAACAAATTTATTTCTAATTTGAGAAACAATTAATTTAGAATCCTGAAAGACACTTAAACATTTGATTCCATTTTTAGTAGCTGTTCTTAAACCAGGTAATAGAGCTTCATACTCTACAACATTGTTAGTGCATTTGAAATCTAATAAAAATAAATATTTAAATATTTTCTTATCAGGGGAAAATAAAATAAAACCAACTCCATTACCACCCCTACAACAAGCACCATAAAAATACATTTTCCAAATTGTAGTTACTTACTTCTACATATAACCCAATAGATTTAGTATTTTGCATTGCATTTTTTGAAATACTTACCTAAAACTTATCCATATCAAAGTGACAAAAATGTGTGACCAGGCTTGGATCTACATCTTTGATAATATATGGACATCGAGCCTCCTTTTCAATTCTTACACTCCTTCCATTCACTAGGATAAAAGAAAAAAGGATCTAATTGAATACTACCTCCTACTAAACTAGACCATTGTATGGACAAAAGCATTCCATAATTGGTAGGGACTTCAAAAAAAATAATATCCATTTTATATGACATTTTAGGACATATAGGAAATTTAAACTCAACATTTTTTTATTATTCCTACAACAACAACTAATCTATTATCCATAGCATAACACCTACCAAATTTGGTATCAACATTCATTCCTAATTCTTTCATAAAATCATTAGGCATAATGTTTATTGTTGTACCAGAGTCTATCATACAATTCTTCACCAATTTATTGTTTATTAATAGTGTAAGATAGAATAGATCAGTTTGATTTCCATTTTTGTTTAGTGTAGTTCCGAGATAAATAGCTGAAGGATCCTTTACTTCTTGGTTAAGATATTCCTTATTACCTACATTAGACAATATTTTCAAAGATTCATTTTGCATTAAGGTATTTTAGCTATTTCAAGCAAAGGAACAAATATTTTAACCTAAGATAATGCATTCGATATAAAAGAACATTCATTGGGAAGAGATTTACTGAGCACTTTTTATTTTCTATTTTTGGAAAGTCCTGAGGTTCTACCTGTTTCTCTTGAGTAATTTCTTTGTGCTTCACCTTCTTTGGATAACTTCCTTGGTCTATTTTGAATACTTTATGAGATGTCCCTTCAGTTTCCCCTTGTTATGCATTCACTATTCTATTCCTTAATCTACAATTACTTTTTTCTTCTTCAACTACAGCTATTGTATATGCTCTTTTTTCTTCTTTTGTCAATTTTCTTAACCCTGGAGTTTTCTCCTAATAATCCCAATACTGGTACACTCTTTTGAGGTCAACTTTATAGTATTATCCATCTGAAGAGTTTTAATCATAATATCACCACATAGGATCTATTGATAATGCAAATGCAGTAAGTTGAGGATCATCATCTTCCTCATCTGGTTCTATAATAGCTTGTGCTAATAAACATTTCTTTGCTGCATGAGGCAACCTGCATACATCACACTAAGGGTTTTTCTCCAACATAAGGTTTCCTTTTGATAATGGATTAGGAGTATGCAATTCTTTGTTCACTATTTTTCCATCCTTCCATGTTGTGTTATAAGGCATGTCCTACAATCTATATTTGTCATTGCTGAATGGTGGTCGATTACTCTAGTTGTATTTAAAGTTATCTTTTCCATTATTTTTTTGGAGGATTTTCATCATTTTCATAATATTATCTAATTTATCTTCCTCTTTTTACTACTTAGGACCTTTTGGGTTGAACAATCGAGTGTCCTCCCTCTTAGCAATTCTTCCAGATGCCCTCCTATCATTCTCAATAGTAATAGAAATTTTGAAAGCATGTACTAAATTATATGGATTATGAGATATGATTTCATAATTGTTCTTATTATTAAAGGAACTCATGTAAAAATCTATCAAAAAGGAATCAACAGGTCTAATATCTCTTAGAATTCTATTTAATACTTTATTAAATCTTTTGTTGAATTCAAGAATAGATTCATTTTGATTTTTCTTTATACTTGTCAATTCATGAGATGAAAAGGAAGTGTCATTATAATCATTGAATTATTCTATGAATTAATTAACAAGTTCATGCCAACTAGATATGGATCCATCTGGTAAAATTCTATACCATTCTTCTACATCTTCTATGAGAGATTGAGCAAACAGTTTCATATATACATCCTCATTGTATTCCTCAAACTCTTGGATAACATTATTCAAATTTAAGCAATCTATCTTAGCAGATTCTGATCCATTCCCTAAAAATTTGGGAATTACATTTCTTAATTCATTTATTATAATATTAGAGTATCCCATTATGCCATAAAAGTCTAATCGTCTATCTCTGTCAGAAACCATTGGGGCTCTATAATTGTTTCCATTTTGATTAGTTGCTCCATGCCTTGGATTCTTATGATTTAGATTTTGGAATCCTTGATTATTCATTCTTCATCCAAAATTTAGGTTCATACTATAATCTCTTGGGCCATAATTTTGTCCTCTATTATTTTGATATCCATTATACTGTCTTACGCCATTTTGATGCCCGTGATTTTCATAATTGTTAAACCCATTAGGATTCCTTATACCATCTTGGTTATCTTGCCCACTGTTTTTGTCTCATCCCTTGTTAGTCACACTATACAAAGGATTCAAATGGACATTGATGAAGGTTCCATTAGTATTTTGTCTATGAGGAGGTTTATATCATGGGATTTCCTTATTTCCACCCTCCTTCTCATCACGTGTTGGGTTTCCTTCTATAATTTTAGTACCATCCTCTTTAGGTGAGGGAATATTTTATCCTTGTATGCCAATTTTTTTTAAGGCTTCATTAGGTTTTCTCTTAAGATCTCTGAGCATTATCCCATCTCCATTTTCCAATTCAATCATCCCTTGGACAATTGTGTCCATAAAATGATCTTCTTCTTGTTGTATTTGTTCTTCTCCTTGAGGGGCACTTTTATTTCCAGGCTTCAACTATGAAAATGGATCCTGGTTCTCATTGTCACTTGTAGGACTATGATGACTTGAATCAGGGAATTTATCATAGGAAAACTCTTGATCATCCTTATTAGGGTGCATTATGCATGGTACATACAACATCTCTTTACTTGAATCCTTATTTCTCCTTGTGGGTTCCAATTCAAAAAAAATTTCTTTCTTTAAAGATCTCCTTCCTAACATAAATTTACCAATTATATGTTATAGCATTTCAAAAGTAGAGTCACCACTTTCTTTATCAGAAAGAAACTAATATCTCAATGCTCTCAGTTCCTATTATTACCAAAGATTCTGAGAGTTATTCAAAGTGTCTTTATAGACAACTCCCCAGTAGAGTCTGAATTTGTTTGTGCTCAAATCAATGGATTGGATTTCCTATGTATTTTCCAATACAATGCTAGGAAACCCAATTAATTTGGCCAGCTAACAAGTCACAACCAAAGCAGGGTTGGAACTTCTTCAATTATGGCTCTACAGGACCAATGCTAGTAGGCCTATACCTTAAACTTATCCTTCAAGTCTTAAGGATTTTTATAGAAGATAGAACACACTTAAAATCCTCTCTCTTAAGTATGGAAAAGGCACTTGAAATGAAATCAAACTAAAATCAACATATCAAAAACTACAAAATTGAAATATTTTGTGAGATTGTATGAATGCTTAGTAAAAATGTATAAATTTAAATTAACAAATGGATACGATGTCAAAAAAATTAAACAATGAAATGAATAACCATAATCCAATAAATGAATAGATTAGTGCCTTATTCTATCATGGGCAATAGTTTCAAAATCATCCCAACCCTATGTACAACCTTACAGACACTTTTCAAGAAATATATCACTTCAAAGGTGTTCAAATAAACATGTATATCAAGATAAATCCATAAATATTTCAATTGAATTTAACTTTTCAAATGACAAACTGATTGATTTTGGCAACAAATCAATTGAATTTAACCATGCAAAATGAAAAGACCAATTGATAATAAAGATGTAAATTTAATGAAAAGTATACAACATCAAACTATCACATTGAAGAGAATCAAAATATTTTATCCAAGGGACTAATTGAAGATGAAATTGAATCAATTCCCATAGATGCAATAAAAAGAACTTATCTTTATTGATTTTGAAAAATAGTTACATCTAGGTTCGTGTTACAATTGTTGATCCAAATCTATCCAATCTGTAAAATTAGTATCTTATTGTTATATTTGTCACATGGTCTTGGAATCCCTATTTATATTAAGTCTAAGGGATGCATACAAGCTTCAGCCCAATGTGCCTCTTGATAACTAAAACCTAACCCTAAGATCAACAAATGAACAATATAGTTATAATCAAGGAATAATTAACATCCTTGCCTAAAAGGGTTGTCAACCATAAGGATTCATAATAATAATTGCTTAAAAAATCCTTTGCAATTCATCTCAGATAATTAAATAATAATTTTGTATTATGATCATCATGATACTTCGACCAGATGCTCATCCATAATTACCTATATAAACTCTACATGATAATGGATATCTTCAGAATTAAGAACAGAGTCATCGACATTGTCGGCCATAATCTGGCATCCTCTATCCTCATAAATATTCCTTCAAGAATGTCTGCATGTCATCATCTTCCTTAGTTCCTGAAGATTGTAATATCCCATCAATAGATGGATCATGGTATCCGTCACCCTTGAAACCCTACATGGAGCATGACAATATATCAAATAGTCGACAAAACCTTAACTGACACATAAATATAATTAAATATATAAAATGACAAAAATAAAATCCCAGTCAACATTGCCACCCAGGCATCTTATACTTTTTATCACCGAAGACACATGTCATCATCTCACAATCCTGTAATGGGTAAAATCATTTAGTCTCTAATCTCAAGATCATGACCACCATAGATCTCTATCATTCTTTAAATTTTGATGAACATATCTTCACTTAAACCTCTTGTGGGCCTAGGAAACATGGTGATCATTCATGATCCCACAATGGCTAATAACTGTGCAACTTTTCTTTGAGGGATTGCATCCACCGTAGATCTCCTTTGATGTTTAACCGTTGATTTTTCATGTCACTTCTCATAACCTTAGTGGGGCTTGGGATACATGTTGATCAGTTGTGATTCCTTGAGAGGTAAAAATGTGCATATTTTTGTTGAGGCATTATGCCTATCATTGATCCTTTCCTCTCTTTAATTGCAGATCTTCCATCATGACTACTCAAAACTGGTCGGTCCCAAAACACATGGTAATACTACGTGATTTCTCAATGAATAAAGAATGAGCATTTTGATTGAGGGATTATGCCCATCATTAGATGAACTTTTATGTGCTTAATGTTTTATTCCTTTGACCCCACCTACCTGAGATCTCAGCAGACACATGTTATCTAGGTGCATTCCCTTAATGGTTAAAGGATGTGCATTTTCTACTTGAGGGATTGTACCAGCCATTGATCCTCATTCAAGTTTAACCTTAGACCTTCATTTGTTACTTAGAGTATTAGCGGGCCTGGGATACACATCGATCAGGTGCAATCCCTTGATGGATAAATAATGTTTACTTTCTATTTGTAGGATCATGCCGATCGTAGATGTTTTTTGAAGTTTAATCGTTGGATAGATCTACACAAAAGTATAAAATAGCAAAAAACCCATGAAGACATACACAATGGCTATAAATATGAATTTGAATATGAATATATAGGCTGACAGATATAAGAATTTAATAATAACATAATTTATGAAATAGAAAGCCATAAAATACATAAGTTAGAATGTTATGGGTATAGAATATACATCTCTAAGTTGTTTAGAGATAAACATTTAACTATAAATTTGGGTTCCACCAGAGCGTGCTGATGGATTTTTTGCACATAAAAAATATCTCATGAGGAGTAAGGAAATTAATGGTCATTAAGACCATTCAAATATAAAAGAAGAGGTAATCTGGCTCAGAGTTTTAAAACATTGAAGATCGAGCTGAACTAGTGGAGCGAACAAAGCTTGTTGAGAAGAAACAAGCTTGTGTAGTTCAAACCAGTAAGTAAAATTCTCCTCCAAGATTTTAACTTATTAGATTTTTAGAAAATGACTAAGAATAAGGAAGTTTCCAAGAAAGAAAAAGTGGCTAAAGAGAAACCCCCACATAGCACATTTCTTAGCCTATTTCCAAGGTCAACAAATACAGGTGTAAAGAATGTATTTTCAGATGAATGGAGTGAATGTAGAGATTCTACCATTCTAGTCTTTGGTAGGTCCTTATTCTGGTTTTTCTATGTAAACTAAGATGAAAAGGAACCAAGGTGAAATCCTTGGAGGTTGGACTTGGCAAAGGTCATAGTTCCAAATGTGTATATGAATTTAAACATGATAAATGTTCTAGCCAAGTGCTACAAGCTAGAGACTAGAAGGATAAGGAGAATGGATGACTCAACTCTATTAAATATTTCTAGGGCATATATAGAAGAATGTTTTGACCTAAGAAAGAAAGCACTAATCAAAATTGATAGAGATCAAGCTATCACTAAACATGAGAGAATGGTGAGGAGTTCCAATTATAGAGAGGTCTTGTATTTCAAGATGAGAGGTCTCAAAAATTGAATGATATTACTAGATTGGAAAGGCCCACTTTTGAAAATAGTTTTAAGGGTTTCTTTCATAATACTATGCATGGGCATAGCTATGTGGAGAGGATGCCTGAACAACCCCACAATAGGTAATAATAATCATGCCAAAGCTTCTCCTAGGAATAGTGTATTCAAACTAAGGATTATTTTCCTATCATGAAGTGCATTTGAATTTTCAACTCCGAGATGTATACTTGAAATGGGACAGCATGATTTGTGCACTAAGTCTCTCATAGAGTCATGTTACATAAGTTGCAGGAAGGAAAATGCATGAAAGGAACTTACACTATTTCTTCAGGAAAGTAAACACACAAAACTACTTAATGAAATTGATGCTGACAACTATAAGTTCAACCTTAACCTATTCTATCAACACAAAGAATTCACTATAATTATCCCTGCATGTGTTGCAGGAACATACACAAGTTATAATGTTGTAGGAGGAAATACTAAATTCTACTTGAAATATTGTAAATTCTTAAAACAAATTAACCTAGTATACTTTAATCTACCTTCCAAGTGGGCCCCCTTGGCCAACTTTTTCTAACTACTAACACAAAATATAACTCAAAATCACCCCTTCATTATATTTCTAGAAAAACTGATTACATCATAGTGAAATAATACACGAAACTAAAAGAGTAACTTTGATTTTCAATTGCAACAATGGTAGAACCATCCAACTAACTACAATATAACAATAATATCCATTTATATAGAGGATTTGTATTGATTTAAAGGATAAATATAAGGTATGACTGATTCATGCCATAAAGAAAGGAGAATGCAACAGCCCATGATAGAATATCATAAAGATTGGATAACCGCTTTAATAGAGTATTGACCGTAGAGAAAATATAGCATAATTGTGTTCCTATATTCTCTGAAATGATAATTCCTTTAATTTAGAAGGCATTTCCCATGGTTTTGTAATGGTTCTCCCCATCGTAGCTGGGACTTCATTATTTCCTCATCAATTATGTCGATCTAATCTCAAGCCACTCCTCTTTCCTGGCAGGTTAGTAGCACATGCATGTATATTCAAGATTTCAACTTAACCCAAATGTTAGGACATACATTCAAATAATTATATGAAATATTGTGGCATATATATAATATTTAGCAAATTATGTCACTACTATCTACCCATAGGTTTTGTGGACCCGACTATACTTATAGCATGTTCATAGGTTCAAGTACTTAAAAGTTTCACAAGTGTTTTGTAAATGTCTTAAAAATAGAGCATAAAATCAATATAAAATAGAGATAAATTATTGCCCCATCATCTACCCCCTAAAAGCATAATTCTTTTCCTCAAGCATTACACTTCTTTGCAATTCCCCTGAATTCTCCAACTAGTCTTCCCTCTCCTTCTGCTTTTGAAGGTGTAATAGAATCCTCTGGTTTTCTCCTAGAAGTCCATCTTGTAATCTTCCTGTAGCTGGTCCAATTTTGTAGCATTAATGTCATATATGGGTTAGAGAAGCATTGGTGGATGGATCATCAAGGGAAACCAAAGCTCACATTGGTTTTGTCTTCCTAACTATATGTATTTAGGTTCCCAGTGAATTGTTGCTTCTAGGTTGAGAGGAATATGTGGTTCAGCCTTCTTAAAAACCTATGGCAACCTACTCCATCTATTTCTGACACAAGTTAGGGCTCTTTGAATGTGAAGTTGGACATCCCTTGATATCCTATGTAGAATTCTTCTCTGATAGAAAAAAATTTGTTCCTGGTTTCTGGTTTTGTGCTCCCATAAATGAGACTAAACCAATCCCTTAGTAGAACATCGAGCTTACTACTTTCAGCCCTCAAGGGTAGTTTTTCATATTTTTATTGGTCCCTATAATTATCTAATTGTCTGTCATAATTAGCTTCAATATTCATCCATGACATCAAGGATTTTATATGTATGTCTCCAATGTAAAGAAAGGGATTCCAATCAGTCTCTTCAGGAATAATGAAGTTATGGAGATACAATTCAAAAAGAAGGTTGTGTTGCCAAACACGAAGGGTTTGGTACAAACCATAGAATTCATGAGCTATACTAAACTCAAAATATTTATCTTTCTTAGTCGTCATTAATTTAAACATGAGAAATTTATCTTTCAAGCAAATGGCATATACTCTAGGAGGAGGCATGCAAGCTATAATTTGGTCAGCCAATTTTAAGGCATGGTCCATCTTTTGTTTCTATCTCTTCATTTTCTCTTTCAAGTCTTCTATTTCCTCCTTTTGATCATTAATCACTTTTTTCATTTTATTCCTCTCTTCCATCCACAAAGTTTTATTAAGAGAAAATTGATTGTACAAACCAAAAAGAATGTATTGCATAGCAGGTGGGCCAATCTCTTCTAGCCGAGTGTTTTGTTTCCTCTTTTCTCTATAGGCATACACTAAATAGTTAGTGAGCTGAGTTCTCCTAAAAGGTACTAGAGCATTCTGAAAGCAAGGGTGAGCTGATGTTTGAGGCAACCAAAGTTTTTCCTGATCACCTTCTTGAAAAATTTGATGACTTTCTCTAGGTTCTCTCTGCTGTGTGGGAGGCTCATTATCACATAAATCATTTAAATTCTGGGAAAGATCTAGAATATTTGGACAAACTAGGGAATTATCTAGAACATACTCAACATGGGGCTCTGTAGTAGGTTTTTCTAAAGGAATAGATTTACTATTTGGGGAAACTTGGGTAATTTTCCCTCTCATATGAGAACTTCTCCACAAAGGAGTCTCTGTAACCTCCACAACTTTATTTTTAACAGTTTTCTTTGATCTCTCTATTGCAGGATTATTTTCTGCAAGAGACAACTTTCTTTTCTTACTTCTTGAAACTATAGAGTTTTAGGGTTCATTCTTGAGAACTGAAGTTCCTTCACCAATATTTCTTTTTCCTCTCTTTTGGGAAGAGGTAGGTACATTTCCCTTGGGAGTAGAAGAAGGTCTATTTTCCTCAAGATTTTGAGGTTCTCCTTCTTAAGGAGTTGTTTCATCAGCTAGCTTAGAGGGTGTTGCACTCTCATTAACAGGTTTTCCAACAAGTACATCCTGAGGTTGCAAATTTTTAAACCAAAAAAATTTATCCCATGTTAAGGGAGACACATCTTTAAGAGAGCTTTCAACTAATGGTTTAATTAGGGAATGGTGAGAAACAGAATTTGTATTTCCTTTCTAGGTTTCTTCGACACTAATGCTCAACATATTGTACAAATAGTTTGGAATGTTTACTGGAAAATTATGCCAAATATAGCTAAGAAATTTAAAATGGTGTGCATGAAAATGGGAAAACCTTCCTTTATAGGCGAGGTACCTTATAATGTGTGTTTTCAACTCATTGAATGGGGGAGGAAGTGACATGCACTTGCAACCCTTTTTTTTAATCTCCAATGGAGGGTCTAAAGGAAGAGTGAACTGAGCTTGAGCTGACCTAGCATCGTGTTCATTAGGATAATGCTCCCCAATTGTGGTAAACTCGATCACTTCTGCAATGCATTCCTCTATTGTGAAAACTGTCAAACCCCATATATTTTCTTTTCCTTCATCAAATGTGTTCATAAATTTTGCAACTACTTCCTCGTTGAATTTGGCTAGTTTTAGGAAATATCCATGCCATCCACAAGCATTGAATCTCTGAACTGCTTCTACACCCATGAGAAGTATGGTATGGACTTCCCTCCCATTTTTCCAAATGCTTCCTTCACATTTCTACTTTAATTTGTCAATTCACAATTTTCTCTGCTCAGCAATTTCCAAATTTCTTATTCTCTTTTGAATCACCCTGAAATTAAGCTCTTAATTGCACTTTTAAACTATAGATTTTTCTTGCAATCCCTCTATTTTATTTTTTGAAATGAGAAATAATGGCACTTTTAGAAAGGAATTATAGCTTTAAGTTCAAGTTTTTCACATAACTTGATTACATCTTCCTAGGGTCACATCAAGTCATAAATCAAGGATATTTGGGAATTATGGTACGACACTTGTGTGAAAAATAAAAGGACTTAATGAAATAGATCACAAGTATAGATTTGAAATGATAGAAAATATCATGGGAAATCATAGGGCCAACTAGTAGTACCATGGAAAAAATTAATAAACTTCCCTGCCCCCTACAAAATTAAGACAAGTGTCCACACTTGTCACAATTAGCATGGGGTAAGAAATTATCATAATGCCTAGTTATAGATATGCACCGTATTAGATATAATTATTGAAATATGTGTGCTAAAAGTGGAAAGAAACTAAAAAGTTGTACCTTTCATTTTTTTTCCACATGCACAAAAAAGGTGGCAAGAATGGAACAAGTGTGGTGGATGCATGCGTCAGCTAATGTGGCATTTATTGAAAGCATAGAAATATGGAAATATGTGATGACATGGAGGATGTGTGGGTGGAAGGTAGAGAAGTGGAGTGGGTTGGAAAAAAGAATATAGAAAATGAACAGAGAATGGAACTTCATTAGAAAATGAAGTGTTTATTATGAGCATACACAAAGGAATTTTAGGTTAAAGCTACAGGAAGAAGGTTTGCACCCTCTGCTGCAAGAAGTATTACCTATTGTGCTTGTGGAGTTGTATCTCTAAATTTCCATAGGAAGCCATCTTTGGTTTAGGGATGATGGTACAAATGAAGTCAATGCCCATTTCCCAATAGTTTTAAATGAAATAGATAAATTGTTTTCAGCTGGACTACTCATGTGTCGAAAACATGATCTATTTCATATGGGCCTAACCACCTTGTTTGTAATTTTCCTAGTATTTCTTGAAATATGGAATCAAATGGTAGTTCATAATCACCTAATTGAAATTTTTTTTCCTTGATGTGGGAGTCATGTCATTTCTTCCTCTATTTTTAGACTATCTATGTGCACTCCAATGCATATTTTTGCATCTCATCTAAAGAGTTGAGATGTAGCAAATGGTATCGCTATGCTGTAGGAAGATCAATGTTTAGCTTTAGTGTAGTATGCAATGTTTTATGCTCGAACTCAATGGGAAACATGGTCTCTTTCCCATACAACAATTTAAATGGAGTGAATCATGTTGTTATCTTCCATGTGGTTCTGTATGCCAAAACTACTTTTGAAAGACAACTACTCCAGTCATAGTGGTGGAGGTGAACTATTTTTGTGAGAATTGCTTCAACTTATCTGTCGGTGACTTCTGCCTGACCATTGGCTTGTGGATGGTAGGGACTAGACTTCCTATGTCTAATATTGTATTCTTTCATGACTGTTGTGATTAGGTTTGATGTGACTTGTGCTCCTTGATCGGTTATGAGCTCTCTCGACACACCATAGAGGGTGAATATTTCTTTATATAGGAACTCTACTACTTTATGATCATGTGCATGCTTCATTTCCTTCACTTCAACCCATTTGGTTAGATAGTCTATGCATACCAAAATGTAGGATTTTACATTAGATGGGGGGTCTATAGGACCAATAAAATCCATGCCCCATTTATCAAATGGTGTGACAACCACTTGTGGATGTAAAGAAATTTCATTTGATTTTGTTGGACGACACATCCTTTGGCATTTATCACATTTCATAGCATAATTGGATACATCTTTGTGAAGTTCGGGCCAGTAATAATGGGTTGTTAATATTTTCAGAGTTGTCCTCTTAGCTACAATGTGTCCTTTGTAGGGCTCATAATGACAAGTATGGAGGATATCATAGGTTTCATCTTAATGTACATGCCTTCTCATGACTTGGTCTAGAATAGTATAGAACAATGTATTGTGAATCCAAGAAAATTGAAAACTTTTCTCAATGAGCATTCTTCTATCCTTAGGAAAAAATGTGTAGGTATCTTGTCAGCTGCAAGGTAATTGGCTATATTAGCATACCATGTGATTGATTCTATTTAAGGTATCAAGTACTAGGAAAGTACCATAAAATAGGGATTGGTCATCCAAACAAGTAGCTATCCTCCTTTCTAGAAACTCATTTAATTTATCAACCCAGGGATGTGTTACTTGAAATGGGTGAGCAAAGTATATGCACACGAAATTTTAACTCAGACCACACTATGGCTGTAGGAAGTAAATTTCTTTTGAAGGAAAACTATTCTAAAGCTATAAAGAATGCTGGAAAGAAAATGGAGAAGTGAAAGTACTTGAAGGAATACTATAACTTGAAAAAATTGTAAAACATAATCATAGTATTTCAATAGCTCTTCCTCTTTGGCTGCAAGAAGTTCTGGACTACCCTGCAGCTTGTGTCTGCAGGAACTGTATTGACACAAGATTTATAAAACCAAGATGCAGGGAATTTAAACTATATGCAAACTATCAAGCTAACCTGGATTCCTCACCAAGTGGGCTTGGTTTTTGTGAATATCCAAACTCAATTATACTGAACTGTAGATTTAAAATTTCATTTTCTATTGCTCAAAAATATATTACAAGTTCAACTATGGAGAAAAGAGAATGTAAACTATAACTGATAATGCCCTCTTTCTCACACAAGAGTGGGGATTTATTTAAAGGAAAACATCTAACTACTATCTAGTCACATCATAAAGGTAGGTGGATCTTTTACTACAACCCTACTAAACATGAAAGGAAACTACAAAATTGGAGATTGAATCAATCCATGAAAGAGGAAAGAAATTCTTTTGACAAAAAATCCAACTTCCCACTCTTCCCTAGATTTCCTCTGACAATTTATTATGATATTGGGTCCTTTCTTTCTTTCTACCACCTTGATCATCCTGAATCCATTTGCACTGTGCATGAGGCTTCCCCATTATGCACCTGATATATGACTAGAATGAGCATCCAGAACATGGGCATGGTTTACCTGGTCAAGCTAACGGTTGCTACTTTGGTGTGTTGCACTCCAAATGTTAGAGACATTTATGATAATAGTCATCAAGATACCCATTCATAATTCATGTTTAAACAACAAATTTATTTCAAAAAGACATAACTATATTTCCAAAATAAGTAATCTAGTATCTTCATCCAGGCGTAGCATGTTTAAGTATTTCTAATCACAAAATAAGTTTGGTTGCAACATGTCAGATAGCAGCATTTATATGTAAAAAATATCTCAAAAAGCATAATAAACATGATAAAAACATGGAAAAGATCATAGAAAAAGTATGTCCTAGGGCTTCTATAGCATGGAATTAATATACCTTATCATTTCTGCCCCCTACGAAGACTAATACCTATCCTCAAGCACCAAAATATTTCTAATCTTTGTAAGTACCTGAAGATCCCCTTCCTATGTCTCATGAGTCATAGTGGTCCCCACACACTAGTAATAAACATTGGTGCACTCCATCTTGATTTCTCTACTCATTTCCGTCTGGTCATCTACCTCATTGTCAATACAGCTATGTAGTGGCCATAGGAGAAGAGGGGGTTGGAATGAAAGTGGAAGCCACCTTTTAGGATGAGGTTTCTTGTCCAGTGGTAGATACAATTGAACTCTTTCTAAAACAAATCATAAGGTTATAATGCTATGAGGTTTATCCTTCTTTAATGAAAATGGTAATCTTTCCCATCTTTGACTCAACCCTTCTACTTCCCTATTCCCATCTGATAAAGAGAGTCATTCAAATGATGCAAATACCTCTTCTCTATTGTTTAGTATCTTTTCTAGTCGGTAGAGTCTCTCATTCCATATACTATTTCCATCCAATCACAATACATTCTTTGGGGATTACCACTCTCTGGTCATAAGGGTAGTGTGATAGTTTGTTCCACTCCCCTATATTTTATCAATTGTTCCCCATAGTTGATTTCATTATTAGACCAAGAAATTAAATTAGATAAGTGGATATCCCCAATAAATAGAAAAGGATTCCAATTGGTATTAGAGGGCATAACATAATTATGTAGGTAAAGTTCACACAAAAAATTCTGAATATAATCTGGGGGTTGTTCATATGCAGCCACAAACTCCTGTGGAGTATCTATGCCTGGGTATAGATATCAAAGGACCCTCATCAATTTATACATGAAAAACTTCTCTTTCAAGAACAAGGCATAGACCCTAGGAGGTGGTCTATATTCTATCAAATATGGAATTAGATGTGTTACTAAATCTAGTTTGCTCTATATAAACTACACTTCTTGTTGTTTCCTTCCTAATTCACTTTTTAATTTATATTTTTCCAACTCCCACATTGACTTTTCATATTGTATCTAATTAAAATAGTCAATAGAAAGGGAGTGCAAAGTCACCTATTTCTTTTGAACTAAAGTAGCTGTAGTGACCTATTCTGCTACTGTGACTGTGCTTGACCCATCAATGGGTAATTCTTTCAAGGTTGGAACTAGGGCATCTTTCCCCTAATCATCTTCCTGCTAAGAGGAAGTCTTATTTGTTGCTTCAACGTATTCTTCCTCCATGCATGTTGTTTCCAGATCCTCTATTTCCACACCCCTTTCCACAACTGTAGGATCTATTTCCATGATGTCTGGAGATTTTGTACATGGGTCTCCTACTAGTGGTTGTTCTTTTAAAGATTCCTTAAATGGATCTTCAGGAGATGACCCCATCATCACAGGTGAGTCTGTTTTGTCTCCCTGAGGTGTGCCTAAATGACTACTTCACCGTGGAGGAATTTCAATAGATGAAGTGGGGCACTTCTATGATGTCTATTGTTTCTTCAATGGCATGGCTGCAGGAGAAACAAGGTTTTATGATAAAATATGAGTTTTCTCCTCAGCATCTGTAGCTATTTTTGTCTTTCCCTTTTTCTTCCTCTAGGCACTTTGTGGGGTCTAAAAATCCAAAGAACCCTCAGTTTGACTGCTCCTTGGGCTAGGGTTTGGTTTAATCAGAGTGGTTTACTTCATTTCAGCCTTTGAAGAAGATGGATTTTCATGCATGGCCTCTGGAATAATAGTTTCATCCTCAGGTGCATCTTCCTAAAGAGCATTTTCTTGTGGTTCTTGTAATCTAGGTTTTGGCCCTTCACCTCGTAGCTACACATGGGGTGCGATGATAAATTATTCCCATGTCATAAAAGAACTATCCTATAAAGACTTCTCTACAAAAAGTTTTATCAATCTATGGTGAGTGGCTGTGTTTAATTTCCCCTTTCTAACTTCTTCTGAGCTTAGTTTCAACAAAAAAACACATGAAATTAGGTACATTGACAAGGTGGTCATGCGGTAAATGGCTTAATAGTTTAAAATGCACAGCATGTAAGTAGGAAAATGATCCTTCACAAGTAATGTACCTTATCACATGGACAGCTAGTCAGGTGTAATCCTTCGGAAGAGATGTGCTCTTTACCCCCTGCTTATTGGTTTCCAATGCATTGTCTGTGGGAAAGGAGAATTCTACCCTGGCTATCCGTGCATCATCCTCATGCAGAAACACTTCACCTATAGCAAGAAGTCTTGAAACCTCTGCAATTTGTGCTTGTGAAGCTTCCACCCTTAATCCCTTCACATAAGCAATTCCATTATTGTAAGTGCACAAGAATTCAAGTGCTATAGCCTCATTGTAACCTCATAGCCTAAAAAAATAAGTAAGCCAGCCCACATGGTTAAAGACTTGAACACTTGCTTAATCCTGCAATAAAGATGAATGATCCCCTAGCTCATGGTGTATGGGTGGTCCTCCCATTTTTATTGAAGAACGCTATACCCCAAAAAATCTAAATCACTCAAACCTTCCTCTACAACTGAAAATGGTTCTTTCAAAACTCTAATGTCTGTATCCTCAATAACAATTCTTTCCTCTTGTGTTGCCCTATATTGTGCCTAAGCTTAAGACTGGATAATGCTAGGTAAATGCTTGGTATATGGTTCTGGAGATGACAACAGAGGAGAAGTTTGAAAAACCATAATTGGGAATATGAGTTGGGTTCAAAAAATAAAAAACTTAGCCAGAGAATTTCATATTTATTTGGGGTTGTCATATCAACTAATTGCAAAATGACTACATAGTACTGCTTATGCAAAGGATATTATGGCAAAAACATGAGTTAAGGAGTTAATGAACTTCCCCCCTATGAAAATAATGACAAGTATCCTCACATGTATGGGGAGGAAGTACAACAACACTCAGATGAAGCACTGAGATTAATTACAATGTAATGTATAATGACATCTAATGAATAAAAAATGTTGTGAACAATAAATGAAGGCGTACCTAGAGTGTAATTATGAATAAATGCCCAAATCCAAAAAGATTGGATGATGTGTGCAAAGTGAAAAATTAATGGGTAGCATAATAATGATGGGATACATAAGTGAAAATGGAAGAAAAGGCTGATGGGATGTGATGGGATGGTGAATTTATTGTAGAGAGAGATATTCTCATGGGAAACAAAAATTTTATTATGACTGATGTGCGGTGAAGTCAAAGAGATGAGCGGAGTGAAAATTTTCCCCACTTGGATGCAGGAGTGTCTTCAGCTCGAGGAGGTTCATTGTTTATAGGAGTGTCTTCAGCTAGAGGAGGTCCATTGGCTACAAGAACATCTTCAGCTGTAGGAGGTCCAGTATTTTCAAATTGCCATAGGAACTCTACTTTAGTGGTTGGTTTATGGTACAGATGAAGTCTGTCACCATTGACCAATAACTTGAAGTAGATAGGGTCAATTATAGACAATTAGACTGCACCATTAGAAAACACTTTTTCAACCTCATAAGGGCCTAGCCAATGAGTTTTAAGCTTACCTTAAAGTTCTCTTGAAATTGAGAGTCATATAGAAGTGTCCATTCACTAGGAGAAAATCATTTATTTAGTATGTGTGCATCATGCCATTTTTTGCGTTGAAGCTGTATCAACTCTATGTTTTGTACAACTACCTTGCATATCTCTTCCAGATGATTAAGATGCAAGAGCCTCTCTTGATGTGATATAGGAAGATTTAAGTTGAGCTATAATATTGTGCATAAAGTTTTATGCTCAAACTCAATGGGCATTATAGTGGTCTTACCATACACCAATTCAAAAGGTGTAAATCCTATAGGGGTTTTCTAGGTGGTGTGGTAGGCCCACATGGCTTCTTGTAAGAAGCTACTCCAATTTTTTTTGTTCAACTGAACTATCTTAGTGAGGATGGCCTCTATTTCCCTGTTGTTGATTTTGGCTTGACCATTCACCTAGGGATGATATGGAGTAGACTTCTAATGATGAATATTGTATTCCTCCATAAGGGAAGTGATCAAATTTGAAGTGAATTGAGCTCCCTGGTCTATGACTAGTTCCCGAGGAACACCATATCTGGTAAATATTTCCTCATATAAAACCTGTGCAACCTTGTTATCCCTTGCATGCTTCATATCCTGCACTTCCACCCATTTAGTAACATAGTCAATACAAACCAGAATGTAAGAGTTTTCATTTGATGGGGGATGAATTGGTCCCACAAAATCTATTCCCCATTTATCAAATGGAGTGACTATTACCTGACGAAATAGAGGAATTTCATCTGATTTGGTTGGGCAGCCCATACACTAACATCTATCACACTTGTGGGTGTAATTGGTTGCATATTTGTAGAGAGTGGGCCAGTAATAACTAGTGTTGAGTATCTTCATGGCTATACACTTGGCTACAAAATGGCCACCACAAGGATCATCATGGTAGGCATGGAATATATCATAATTCTCATCCTCATGAATACACCTTCTCAGGATTTGATCAGGGTCAATGTAGAAGAGACAGTCCACCAGCCAAGAAAAATTGAAAGTCTTTTCAATTAATAGCCTCTTTTCCTTGGAAGAAAAATGTGGTGGTACCTTTTGAGTAACCAAATAATTGGTGATGTTGACATACCAGGGTGTATGAGTGGAAATAGAAAATAGGTGGTCATCTAGAAAACTATCATCTATGACATGTGGGTCATCAACATTTTTTAATCTAGAGAGGAAATCAGCCACTACATTAGGTTTTCCTGGTTTATCCACTATCGTGATGTCAAACTCTTGTAGCAATAGGAGCCATCGGAAAATCCTTCTTGAAATAGAGGGCTTGTTTACCAAATACTTGATGGTTTCATGGTTAGTATGCAAAAATATTGGGTAGCCAGTTATATAGTGGTGAAACTTATTTAGTGAATAAATTATAGCTAGGAGTTCTTTTTCAGTTACTATGTAGTTCAACTCTACACCCTATAGATTCTTACCGATGAAGTAAATGACATGCTCTATTGGCCCATCTTTCTGGCCGAGAACAACACCCACAACATGGTCAGAAGCATCTATGTGGATGTGGAATTGTAACACCCAATTAGGTCCTCTAAGAACTAGTGCCTAGGTAAGTACCTTCTTCAGGGGAAGGAAGTATTCTTCACAATAATTTGTCCAAATGAACTCTGAATCCTTTATGTGCAAGGAGTACATGGGCCCCGCTAATTTTCTGAAATCCTTTATGAATTGTCGGTAGTAACCAACATGTCCCAAAAATCTACAGACATCCTTCTGCTTGGTTGGAGTAGGGATGTTCATGATGACTTGAATTTTTGTTGGATCCACTTTTCATGCCCAAAATTAGGGCAAAACACACTAACAAATTTTTTTTTGAACACCAGTACATACAACTACGGTGACACAACTAATATTGTATGTGTTGTGGAAAGGTGATGACATGGTGAAGTTAGTCTTCAAGTTGCAAGGTATATTCATAGATTGAATTAGGGTCATGTCACATATGAATGGAGAGTCAGTGTATCCACTTGTTACATGGGTTAGAGATCTTAAGTTCTGGGTGTTACAGGAACACTTGGGTTAGGCTGAATTAACTATGGTTTTATGTTTAATAATGTGTGGTATCATGATGGTAAATAATTTTTAAGAACATATGTTGAATTAGGTTGACCTAGAAATTACTTTAATTCTTAACCTTGATTACAACTTTATCCATTTAAATCTAGTACAAATTACACTTTCAACATTAAACTACTTACGACATTAAAAGTAACCTTTAGACATGATCCTAGATCAAAATCAAGTTTACTAAATAAAAACCATTTCAATCCTAAAGCATTTGAAATCTAGTTAATTAACACTATCTACATATCATCTATAAACAAATCATGATATAATTATTTTACACACATTAGTTTTTCCTAACATCTTGAATTAAGTTCCCACAAACACAATAAATTTATCCCAATATAGTACTAAAAATTGCATTAAAATTTCCCTAAATAACTATCATAATTTTGCAAATTAATTGATGACAATAATAAGTAACTTCACCCTCTTTTATTTGGAAGAATATCCTAACTACATTTAATCACACATAATTTAAATAAATAAAAAAATTTAAATTAATTACAAGAAATAATATATATAACCTTTCTTAACTATCCTTAAAACCACTTGATCATATATATTAAAATAACCACTAATATAAAGACCAATTAAATTCTACCTTTTTTAAAAAAAAAACATACATGAAAACATTTACCATTTATCATAATTCAAATTTAATAACAAACTAGCTATACTAAAAAAAATTGCTAATTAAAATCTAATCTAATTCCTAACCTACTATACCTCCCTACCTATTCCCTATCGCCTATCCCATTACCCCTCCCTTCCCCATGGCCCACGTGCCAAGTGGGAGGAGGTGACCAAAGTCAAAGGCTACCAAAAGGGTAGAGGGGTCGATTTCCCAAGGAAAAAATAAAGTGCAGATTTTTTTATCACAAGCTTGGGAACCCAACAAAAAAATTAACCAAAGGTAAAGTGCAAAGAGGGCATGAATTTTGAAATAGGTGGAAGACCAAGGATGACAACATAGTACAAATTGTAGGGAAGAAGATGGGCTCCCAAAAAGATAGCTCCTCCAAAAAGGTATGTTCAGGTGAGCATTAAAGTGTTGATTTCTCCCTTCCTCAATTTAAAATAATTTTATTTAAACAAACACATCCATGTCACTTCCAACTAAAACCAAGGGGTATAAAGGTAAGGGAAAATAAAGGTGTGGGGCCCATGAGTTAGGTGCAAAACATTATGCCTTTTCCATTTATTAAAACATTTGGGTTAGCACTAAAGGTTTAATTAGGAGGGATTAATTAGGAGGGGTTAATTAAGTAAGTGAGGGGAATATGGAAGGAATATTCTCTGTGTAAAGAGGGAATTAAATTCCTCTCCATACATACATTTTCTAGAGAACATTTTGGCTCTCAAAAATCTGGAAAGTGATTTTTTTTTATCTCCTCTAACAACGCATTTCATTAATTTATTTATTTTTTTGTTGAAGTTAAATGTATGAAATATATATTCTATTGATGCATTACACTAGGAGTTATTTATAGAGTGTTGATAATATGTAGTTGTTAATTAGTGTCCAAATTTGATTATTAAACCATTTTTAACATGTTATCCTCCAAGGATTTGAAAATTGCAATATATAATTCAAGGTAAAGTGTTTGATCATATTGTGGTAGAAATCTAGATTTCAAGCGAGGAGAAAAAACATATTAATGTTGAAATTTTGCAAGACCAAAATTTAAAAACAACAAGAAATGACTTGAAATTCATCTAACCTTGAGCACATGATTTTTTTTTTCTTTTCCACAAATGGTTGCATATTCACTTACAACATTGAAGAATACAAAATTTAATCTATTCTATTACACACTTCACCTTCAAAATGAAGGCACAATACAAGAAAATATACTACAATGGAGAAGTCTCCAATTACCAAGGAAACAAGAACACCATCCAAGCTCCAATTCCAAAATGGCTCCAACACAAGGTTCTTCCAAAATCTGCAAAAGACAATATGAAACTAACCATGGAGAGCTCACCTCCCATCCTAGATCTCAAGGATACCACCCTTGAGCTAGGAGAATTGGTAACCAATGGGTAACATTCACATAACATAAACACAACAACAAAGAACACCCTTCTAAAGCTTGCACATCGGGATTCACCATGAACCCATAATAAGGTGTGCAGGTGGATTTCCATGTAGTAGATTGCCAATGGAATACATATAAAACCATGCCTTTTCAAGGCTATAATCCACATACACTCTTATATACATTCTCCTCCTTATCTCCCCCAAATCAAGATCAATAACCCTCATTGGCATGCAAGGGCCCATACACCTTGCATCTTTTCCCTCTTCTCTCCATGAGAAGAGACTCTACACTTCCATGGAATTGAACTAACCCCTTCCCCCATACAAGGCCACTTCTTCCCTATCCAAGTGTGAGTAATGCCATTACACCCTTCAATTAACTCCCTCATTCAAACAAGAATAAAACCATAAGCATGAAATCAAACCAAAATTCCATTTCCTTACATCACAATAACATAAAACACATAAATCACATATACAAGAGAATGAAATACATACTACTCTAATTGAAACAAAACAAGAAAGCTTCCATGGAAATGGTGGAGACCAACCTTCACAGGTGTTATGGAAAAATAATGTTTGAGAAGATCCCAATCCCTTTTTGCTTCCTCCAATCCAAAACCCTAATGTATCTAAAAGTAGAGAGTGGGTGAACACCCACTAACTCTCCAAAGGGCCTCTAAAAAGGCCTCCAAATTGTACCCACCCATTAACATTAAATTTAGAATCGACCCTTCAGTCCTTTAGCTTTCCTTTGTCCCCTATCATAAATGCAAGATTGGAAAGGAGTGTGGGTTTGGGTAAAGGTCAAGACTAACTCCATTTTCGAAACATGTGGAAAATGAGTCATTAAGATGGTCACCTAGGCCACTGGGGGGTTCTAGAAGTGTTAGAAATGTTTCTAACCCATACCCCTATCACTAAGGTACATGGATTTTGCTAAAATTGGTCCTTAGGACCACTTTTTGGCCTCTAGAAGTGACTAGAATAAAAATTTAAATTTAAATAATCTCATCGGTGGGACTTTAAAAGTATCTCCAAAAAAAGGGGGTTTAATTAGGTTCCTAATAAGTTTTTTAGGCTTAGGGTTACATTGCCAACCTTAGTAGACATGTCATTACATAAACACATAAAAAGTGTCAGGTGACACTGTAAAATACATAATACAACATTGAAATTTCACTAAGCACATGAAGAAGCACCTAATACATACATACATACAATTTACAATCACAAATTAAATCACTTAACAACGAGGTTTGAATCTCTTCATTAGATTCAACCTTGGCTTTACAGTTTTCACATAAGGTTGGTTACTGATTCTCCGATAATTTCCATGGTAATTTTCCTGCATACCAAAATTGAACATCAGTAGCTCAATAAAATCACATGTATGTATGTATATATATATATATATATATATATATATATATATATATATATATATATATCAAATTGCATAATCAATTGACTGAACATTCTACATTTTCATTTAATAACTTTTTCCCATTTTTGCATCTGATAACCATAATTGATTGCATAATCAAAATAACATAACCTATTCCTCCATTTTAATTAAAATACATAAATAATCATCATAATGCATGTGTATACTCAAAACACCATAAAAATCATCAATAAAGTATGCTGAAGAAATCATCACATGACATAAATAATACTACTAATGTCTAGTCCATCAAATATAATGTCCCAAAATATTCCAGCTTTAACCAAAATCAGTATTGACTGGAGAGCATGTAAGTAAGAAATAATGCTAAGCTATGTTGATATAGGGTAGGCGTCACATCCTCCCCCTCTAGGAATGAACATCCTCCTGGATTTCATCAAGGAGTTGGGGAAACTGTGACCTTCTTTGTACTGCATTCTCATAGTATCGAAACTCACTCAAAACATATTGATCAATGCTAATTATTTCATGCAATCTAATATTCCTAACCATGTGCATGCCAATTTATTTGGAACACTTCTTAATTGCTAAGGCATATCTCAAGCACAATATGATTTTAAGAATTCAAATGGTATTTTCTTCACAATCTACTCCCTTATACATTCTATCAATGTTCCATGTTGAACATGATAGAGGACATCACTTTAAAACATAGGACTAGCAACATAAAACACACATCCTAGCCAACACAATATCATAAAAAAAATCTCAAATCAAGGTTCACAAATTTCAAATTCAAACCTCAAATTTAAATAGATCCAACATAAAATAAATGTGAATAAGAACCATCTTTAATAGATAAAAGAAAATTTGGTGGCTAGATGGTTACAAAAGAACTAAAAAAAAAATTCAAGCTAGCCCTTCATCACTTCCAAGTTCATAAACACTGAAAACTAAATAAATAAAGAAAATCACATATACAAAGTGACTAATACTGAGCCACAAGGAGGGAGTATAAGATACACAACACCTTGCGTCCAAGGTGTGCTAAAGTACATGACCAAAACACTCAAAAAACATGTCTCAAGGGTTAAATTTCTATGTAATTAACCCATTTTGTTTCATTCATCCTTATCCATAAACCTAGCCTCAATCCTTGGTATATATATTTATTCATATCCTTAGTGTAAATGTCATTCATTAATTGACTATACCAATAAATCATAGAGATTTACTCCCTTCCTTGATTTTCACAAGAAGAGAAATAGTCATTTAACCTAAAGTGCATCACTCACACCATAGTTCCAATTTTGAGAAAACACAATTACACAGATCAGAAGTTCACTATTTTTATAAATTTTAGAATATTTCCAATGATAATAATTTAAGGAGAAGGTAAGGACAACAAGAAAACCTCACACACGGACCTAAGAGGTAATGTCCTAAAACTAATCATTTTCACTTATTTAACTTAACACAAGAGACATCCCCATTCATAAATCACAACCCCAAGGACAATTAACATGACATAAATCATCTCAACACTATAATCTTTGAAATCAAGTAACTTAATAATTTTTATACAATTACAACATCACAATTAAGCATATAATAACAACTCTCTCTAACTATGCATATGTCTTTAAATACCTTATTTATTACATCACGACATGCTGAATGTTACCAACAAACTTTAGTTATAGCTTCTATATACTACAATTTAACTCCTAAAGAGAGGCATCTAACTAACAATTAAGTATAACTATCAATGTTACAATCACACTAAACAATGGTCTCTTACTTTTTAACTAAGGGTCATTACTTTAAACAAATATAATCTTAAGGTTTACTGAAAGCTAATTTTGAACAACTTTATGCAAAAATTACCTTAGTAACCTATTTAAAGTTGCATAATTCCAGATTCATATATAAACACACATAAAACTATTCTCTATTCAATAATATATAACTATGATTTTAAAAGTATGAGTTTTGTCAAAATACTATACAAGTTATCTAATCCAAGTATCAACATTTGTTAAAACCACTGGGTAATAAAATTGACAAGACAAAATTGACTAACTAAAGGAATCTCACAGATGCAAGGGCTAACGAAGCTCTAAAAATCCAAGACTAAAATCACTAAAAGAGACTAGCTCATTAACTACTCATAATTTTCAATAAACATTACATGTAAGAAGATAACTAACTAGTAGTCTTTCCTTATGTTTTCAACTAAGAACATTGATAGCACATTCCTACTAAGTTTTTATTAAACAACTAATCATTTATTCATGACTACCCAAAGCTACCTTTCCAACAATAATAGAGAATATAATATTTTTCTAACAATTTAAACTAAGAGTAAATATATAAATACATAAAATCCTAATTATTAAACAATGTGATTTTTAACAAATTTGTACAAAATTTATTGGTAATAAAAAAATATAGAATAACGTAACTCAAATAAGACAAATTTCATTAGCATCAAGCAAAGTTTACAACTCTAGGTTGGAATATCGAGAAAAATTGGAACTCCTTAGGTAGCATTAAAATTAATAATAAGAATTCGTAGGAAAGGGGAAATCACAAAATTAATATTCTAGCACTCTCCCAAGATAACTTTATATTTGCATAAGCCTATAGTTATCAAGTCCATATTTAAAACTCTTTTCATTTGAACACTTTTAAAAGATTTTACAAATTCTTTCCTCCTAAATGCCTATAAACACTTCCCAAAACAAATTAAATAAAATCAAACCAGGAATTAAAATATAATTTTGATCTAAGTAATGGATATCTATGTATTTCATAACCTAATTACAAAATAATTTCTAAGCAAAAGGAATGTAATATTCTTATCAAGCCAATCATAGTATCTCTTAACAAGGATTTTAATCAATTGCCAAATAAATTATCATAAATTAATCTTATATAAAGAATTATTTATAATAAAAAAAATATAGTTTTAGTTTATGGTACTGCTTAACTACTTAAATTAACATGTATCATTTTAAGAACTTACGCTTGTAATTTTTTTATAAAGTTGCAAACAAATATTAAAATTGGAATCTCTTTCCTAATAAAAATTTCCTTTAAAGAGTCCAAGATTATTATGACTAAACTAATACCTCGCACATGGCTAATAAGTCAAACTAAAGGTAAAAGACTCTTTATTTATTTTCCATGTACCCTTTCCATACCAGTTGTAAGTCCAAATAAATAAACAAAGACATGAGGAAAAGAGTAATGTAAATTAAAAGATTCTATACTTTCAAAAGGATTTTATATATATATATA
>MU226615.1:2263756-2283062 GCA_018584345.1 Thuja plicata
TATCTTTTTTTTTTCTTTTTTATATTTGAATTTCTAAATTTACAAATTTCAATTACAGATTCTCCCTAGGTTCCCCAATGACCAAAACTTAACCATAACTTTTATTATTAAAGAAAGACATAAGATTTCATAACTTTCATTATACCACAGTCACTAGCATACTTATTGTTATAAACCTTTGTTCATCTAAATAAATTTAACTTCTAACATTCAAGATTATTTTCTTTTCAAACTTTAAAAGAAGCATGCATAAAGTAATGAACTTTCCTAATAACCATTACATGCCATTTAGAAATAAATACTCATTTCATTTACAATATCAATATAAAAAATTCTTTTACTCCCTTTTATAACCATGAGGTATCATAATTCTAACATGTTTTTCCATAAACATAGATCGCTTCCTTTTCTTATTAAATACATTCTTTACATTGAAAGGTAATTTATCCCTTTTCCATTTTTTCTAAAGCTACCCATCCCATTACATCAATCTAGAATATATCAAATATTAATTTTACATTCATCTCCTCTTGGGAGGTTACATTAATGAAATACCATTACATGGCTAACAACAAGGAATCAATAAGAAAGTATTCATCTTCAACAAATCTGGAGAAAGCACAAGCATGGTCCATCCACAACTCTATGAAAAATACCTTGATAAAATATTTACCACCCAACCATGCGGATATCCAAAAAGAATCCACTCCCCCGTGCTAGAAGATAAACACCATGATCCACGCAAGAAGGTGATAACTAAGCCATTCCTAAGGGGAAGGTAGTGCATTTCCCAAAACATAATAGAGAACATGAGAAGAATACAAGGACATGAAACACATTGGTAGAAACTCTAAGACACGCTAGGTGAGTGTCATCACATAGCCCTCATCCCTTGGGTTTCCCTAGTCAACCACTCTGGGCCTTGACCCCCAAATAGGCACATACAGAACTGAACATCTCTCTTAGGGATGAGACTGTCTAATTGTACTATTGCAATAGTACCTTTTCCCACTCCCATGTGTTGCCTTTACTAGCACTACTGGCATGGGTGAGGCTTATCTTAGTTAATGTGTAATTCCCTTCCCATAAATTATTATTGTTATCACTGGATTAAACAACTCCACAGTCAGTTGTCCTGGTACTAGCCATTTAGGGCCTTGACCCCCACTGTGAGCCACTCACCTAGTGTTCCTAGGTTTCCTACCTCTATCAATCTGATAAAAAAACATAAGGATAAGTAGAAAATGTGTACAAGAGTTCATAACATCCATATGGAACATAAAGAAAGTTACACAAGGTTTCTAGGGTACTTGAAACAACCATAACCCTAATTAGGGTTCCTAAACTTATAACAAGCTTATAAATGATCCTAAACATAATATCATGTACAAATAGGGTATTTTGAAAGTAATAAAAACCTCTAGGACCAACCCTGGGTCAAAACCAAACCCTAAACCCTTCTGGAGACCCTAAAACACAAAATGGAAGAGTCATGCGCAGATGGAACCCTAAGCTGCATAGGTGGTGACCTAAGCTGCACATGTGGTGACCTAATCTATGTAGGTGGTACAACTTGAATAGGTGGTTATTTCTATGTAGGTGGTCATTCATCCTACGTAGGTGGTACCCAGTTTTGTGTAGGTGGTCAGGACCTATGCACCCTCTAGACAACAACCTTCAGATTTGACCTTCTGGGTTAAACTGGATAAGATGGAGGTCCGAAGGTAGAATCAGAGAGATCCTAGTTGGGTTTCCTTCATTCTCCTTCCAAAACATTCCTCAAACCCATCTACCCTTCTAGTAAATCTTCTTACTTCCTACCCATAAGTGCAAGGTGCAGAAAGGTGACAACCAAAAGGTAATGTTCTAACCAAGATGGTAGTCTACATAATATCTACAGAATGAGGTTCTATCTAGAAGAAAATACATTATAAGGTGGAAATACATAGAGAAGAACAAATAAACAATAGTACATAAACTAAATTCATTACAACGTATACTTTCATTATTTCATTCATACGAGATAGCATAAACATCCAAATAATCATAAAGGAATTCCATTGTTCACATAACTATAGAAGAGAGTAAACAATCATATCAGACATAGCAATATCATAAACATGATTCTCTTTTCAGGGTAGAGCCTACCTGGAGTCCTACGGAGAAACCTTTGACACAATCCAATCCTATTCCCACGAAGCCTATGCTCCTCCAGCTTTCTAACCAATCATATACTCTCCCAATATTTCTCTTAATCCTTCTAATAGTTTTTAGATGTATATAGTTCTCTCAATATAATTTCCTCTATCTTTTTCCTAACTCCCTACTTTCTATATTCCCTTTCCATAAATATGTTGTAGGATTGGTTGCATGGGAAGTTTCAACCAATGCAACCATCCATAACTATCTTCTGGTTATTAGTTTTAAACATAATAGTATTTAGATAATTTAATGAATAGGTAGTTTCCCGAGAAAGCTTTAGTTAAATTACTTCCTTAGTTACTCTACATTTTAATTTGTGCTTAAGGTAACTTCTATTATTTATCCTATCTTTTACCTTGATTAGTTACTTTTCTCTATTTGAGGGAATAATATAATTTCACATAACAATTAATTTCTTTTCTTAAAATAAAAAAGGTACATAATGGATAAATACATACACACACCCATTTATTAAAATATTAATATAGGCCTATTTATAGAATTACATAAATATATTTTATATATAGACATATGCATATGTGTGCACCCATATGCCTTAATGTACATACAACCATGCAAGTATTATTATCAAAATCACGCATTACTTAAATACATTAGAAAAGTTATATTACCATGTATATAACTCCATCATAGCATCCAATTATTACTAACCAATAATTCAACCACAAAACAATATTCACCTAACTCTAAGGATTATAATGAATATCCACAACGAGCAAATACCAAGCATCTATAAAGGACATCAATCCATAATGAAAGAAAAATCCCAAAAAGGACCCAACCGAGGAACAGTGATCAAGGCAAGGCTTAGTCTTGTGGAACCAAGTGTTATCTCCATCACAACAACGATCAAGGATTTAGAGAGCACGCTTAGACTTGTGGAGCCAGGTTGAGACGATGCTCGGTACCTACAATCCTGCATCACCAAGGAGATATACATGTGCATAGAAACATATATTCATATATAAGACATTGAAAATAGATGACCAGGATCAATACATCATATGGACGTTAGCTAAGTGAGTAACTACGACTTCGTCCTGAGTCATGAAAACACATCTGACATATATGCCAAAAGTAAAACATCATAGAAAATTCATGAAAGCACGTTAGTCAAAATAGAGCATTATAAGTGGGAAAGGTTAGAATTCCATTTCTTATTGCATATAATAATTCTTTTCATAAAGACATTAATCATGAATACATATATCAAAACATCTAACTGAGCATAATATCATCTAGATCTATCAAAATGTAAACAAATGAAATCATATAGTTTATGCCAAAATGCCCAACTTAAAAATAATAGTGTATTCATCCGAGAGGGTATTACATAGGGCCCATGAGTTGGGTGCAAAACATTATGCATTTTCCATTTATTAAAACATTTGGGTTCGCACTAAAGGTTTAATTAGGAGGGATTAATTAGGAGGGGTTCAGTAAGTGATGGGAATATGGAAGGAATATTCTCTGTGTAAAGAGGGAATTAAATTCCTCTCCATACATTTTCCAGAGAGCATTTTGGCTCTCAAAAATCTAGAAACTGATATTTTTTTTTCATCTCCTCTAACAATGCATTTCATTCATTTATTTATTTTTTTGTTGAAGTTAAATGTATGCAATATATACTCTATTGATGCATTACACTAAGAGAATTATTTATAGAGTGTTGATAATAGGTAGTTGTTAATTAGTGTCCAAATTTGATTATTAAACCATTGTTAACATGTTATCCTCCAAGGATTTGAAAATTGCAATATATAATTCAAGGTAAAGTGTTTTATCATATTGTGGTAGAAATCTAGATTTCAAGAAATCTAGATTTCAAGGGAGGAGAAAGAACATATTATTGTTGAAATTTTGCAGGACCAAAATTTAAAAACAATAAGAAATGACTTGAAATTCATCTAACCTTGAGCACATGATTTTTTTTATTTTTCACAAATGGTTACATCTTCACTTACAACATTGAAGACTACAAAATTTAATCCATTCAATTACACACTTCACCTTCAAAATGAAGGCACAATACAAGAAAAGATACTACACTAGAGAAGTCTCCAATTACCAAGGCAACAAAAATGCCATCCAAGCTCCAATTCCAAAATGGCTCCAACACAAGGTTCTTCCAAAATCTACAAAAGACAGCATGAAACTAACCATGGAGAGCTCACCTCCCATCCTAGGTCTCAAGGAGACCACCCCCAAGATAGGAGAACCGGTAACCAATGGGTAACATTAACACATTCACATAACATAAACACAACAACAAAGAACACCCTTCCAAAGCTTGAACAATGGGATTTACCATGAACCCATAATAAGGGGTGAAGGTAGATTTCCATGTAGGAGATTGCCAATGGAATACATACAAAACCATGCCTTTCCAAGGCTATAATCAACATACACTCTTCTATACATTCTTCTCCTTACCTCCCCCAAATCAAGATAAATAACTTTCATTGGCATACAAGGGCCCATACGCCTTTCATATTTTCCCTCTTCTCTCTATGAGAAGAGACTCTAAACTTCCATGCAATCCAACTAACCCCTTCCCCCATACATGGCCACTTCTTCCCTATCCAAGGGTGAGTAATGTCATTACACCCTTCACAAAACTCCCTCATTCAAACAAGAATAAAACCATAAGCATGAAATCAAACTAGAATCCCATTCCTTTACATCACAACAACATAAAACACATAAATCACATATACAAGAGAATGAAATACATACTACTCTAATTGCAACAAAACAAGAAATCTTCCATGGCAATGGTGGAGACCAACCTTTACAAGTATTATGGAAAAATGATGTTTGAGAAGATCCCAATCCCTTTTTGCTTCCTCCAATCCAAAACCCTAATGTCTCTAAAAGTAGAGAGTGGGTGAAAACCCACTAACTCTCCAAAGGGCCTCTAAAAAGGCCTCCAAATTGTACCCACCCACCAACATTAAATTTAGAATTGACCCTTCAATCCTTTGGCTTTTGTTTGTCCCCTATCATAAATGCAAGATTGGAAAGGAGTGTGGGTTTGGATAAAGGTCAAGACTCACTCCATTTTCGAAAAATGTGGTAAATGGGTCATTAAGAGGGTCACATAGGCAACTACGGGGTTCTAGAAGTGTTAAAAATGTTTCTGACTCATACCCCTATCACTAAGGTAGATGAATTTTGCTAAAATTGGTCCTTAGGACCACTTTTTGGCCTCTAGAAGTGACTATAATAAAAATTTAAATTTAAATAATCTCATTGGTGGGACTTTACAAGTATCTCCAAACAAAGGGGATTTAATTAGGTTCCTAATATGTTGTTTAAGCTTAGGGTTATATTTCCAACCTTAGTAGACATGTCATTACATAAACACATAACAAGTGTCAAGTGACACTATAAAATACATAATAAAACATTGACATGTCACTAATCACATGAAGAAGCACCTAATACATACATACAATTTACAATCATGAATTAAATCACTTAACAACAAGGTTTGAATCTCTTCATTAGATTCAACCTTGGCTTTCTGGTTTGCACATAAGGTTGGTTACTGATTCTCTGATAATTTCCATGGTAATTTTCCTGCACACTGAAATCAAACATCAGTAGCTCAATAAAATCACATGTATATATATATATAAAATTGCATAATCAGTTAACTGAACATTCTACATTTTCATTTAATAACCTTTTTCCCATTTCTACACCTGATAACCACAATTGATTGCGTAATCAAAATAACATAACCTATTCCTCCATTTGAATTAAAATACATAAATAATCATCATAATGCATGTGTATACTCAACACACCATAAACATCATCAATAAAGTATACTAAAGAAATCATCACATGACATAAATAATACTACTAATGTCTAGTCCATCAAATATAATGTCCTAAAATATTCCAACTTTAACCAAAATCAGTATTGATTGGAGAGCATGTAAGTGAGAAATAATGCTAAGCTATGTCGCTATAGGGTAGGCCTCACACCACTTATATTCCCTTGGCAGAGATGTAGTGACCTAACACCACACCTTCATGCATCATCATGAAGTATTTCTCACTTTTGAGGGACAAATTATGCTCCTTACACTTGGCAAGAGCTCTACCCAGATTGACCAATGATTCCTTGTAGGTTTCCCCATAACTTGTGAAGTATTCCATGTAGATTTCCATGCAATTATGGGAGATATCAGTGAAAATGCTGATAACTACATGCTAGAATGTGGTTGGGGCATTATAGAGACCAAAAGGAAGTCTAGAGTAAGAAAATGTTCCCCAAGGGAAAGTGAAGGTTATTTTCTTGTGATCTTCAAGAAGGATACTAATCTGGTTGTAGACACTAAATCCATCCAGAAAAGAGAAATAACACTTTCCTATGAGGGAATCTAGGACTTGGTCTATAAAGGGTAGAGGAAAATGGTCCTTCTTGGTGGCATTGTTAAGTTCCCTATAGTCAACACATGTTCACCACTTTCCTCCTTTCTTTGGGACAATAAATAAAGGTGAGACCCACTAGATATCAGAGATTGGGTAGATAAAACTAGTGTTTAGTAACTTTTGTAATTTTGTCTTGACAATTTCTCTTAACGCAGGGTTTATGCACCGCTAGAATTGTCTGATAGGATGTTTTTCTTCTTTTAGGAAGATTTGGTGGGTACATAGTTTGGGTTCCAAACCATTCATGTCAGAATCATCCCATTCAAAAGCCATGACATGGATTTTCAGTAGAGTGGTCGATAATGTCTATTGCTAGTCTATGAGTTGGCTATTAATATGTAAGCAATGGTCAGGGGAGACTTCCAACTGCTTTGTGAGTTATACCATAGATGCATATATTAATGGAGGTGCTTGGACCTCGTGGGGAAGTATTTTATGGTAGAGGTCCTTAACTACAAGAGAGAAAGGTATCGTGCAATCAGGGTATAAAGCTTGCAACAAGCAGCTATAGGGATTGAGATAGTTAATGGATGCTAAATCATGACCATAATGGTTCTACAGAATGTTGGTGAATACAGTATCCTCTTCCTATAGCTGTAGGAATGGGTCCTTTTCTAACATCATGAGTAGTGCTACTAAATTGACTACTTTGGCCTCTTCTCCAATGGCAGGCCATATTGGTGAGGTAAAATCCATTTGTGGTTGTGCTAGTGGATATAAAGCTAATGTATTAGTGCCCTGACCATAAGAAATGGTCATACTGCCAGAGAAACATCTGATAAAGGCATCATAAGTAGCTAGCCAAGGTTGACCAATAATTATGGGATAGCCTCCTAATGTGGCTTTAGGTGAGAGGATCATAAAGTTGGCAAGGTAAGACCAATTTTCAAGATCAACAACTATATCCTCCACTACCCCATCAGGTTTTACTGTGGAACTGTCTGCAAGCTGCAGCATAGTTGGTATTTCCCAGAGGGTGGTGATGTGAATTTTCTACATGATATCCTTTATCATGACATTTATGGCATTTCCTAGGTCAATTAGATAATTTTTTAGGGCTTTCCTATTTATGATTACTTTAACAACTGGGCTGCCTAGATTATAATACTTGGAAACCACTATCTTGTCGAGCATGATATAAAAAAGTTTACCTAGGACATGGACTATCTGTGGGTCCTTTCACTTATGACCAGGATTTTTAAAGTAGGCCTCCTTGATAGCCTTCCTATATGTGGGAACATCCTTTATTTCCTAGAACAATGGAATCTAAAAATTGATGTTCTTTAATTGATCTAGGATGTTGAAGGTTGCCTCTTCCTTAGGTTTAGAGTTGTCAACTTGCAGCCTTTGTGGGAAGGGAGGTTGAGCTAGCTGAACTAGTGCTGGTAATACCATTGGACCTACTAGAGTAGAATATGGCATAGTTTGAGGTAGGGGCTCCTCTGGGGTTACTTCACTTATGATAGGAGGTGTGGGTAGAGTTGTGCCAAACCGTAAATGAATGTCATTGATTATGTGTGTAGGGTACTAGTTTGGATCCACTAAATAGAAATTTTGCTGAGGTGCTGGTGGCCTTTTATTATAATTTGGTTGAGGTTGTGTAGGGACTTGAGTAGGCTTAGGGGGTGCTACGGTGGCTTCAGAAGGTGGCAGAAGGGCTTGTTGTTGTGACTTCTGTGGTGGCTGCTGGAGTCCCTACTACTTGTTTGGCCATTGCTGACCTCCATGCCACTGAGGGTTTTATTGCCAATTTTCTTGGGGTTGTTTCCAATTCCCTTGGGGTTTTTTCCATTAAGGAATTGGGAAAGGTTTCCAATGAGGCTAAGGATTAGTCCAAGGAGGGTATTTATTATTCATAGGTTGTTTCCATTGATTACCATAAAATGGACCAATAAAAGTAAGCGGGTCCTAAGGCATATCTTGTCTTTGAGCCCATGGTCTCCATTGTGAAATGAAGAACACTTGCTCATCATCCCCTTCAATTGGCTTGTAATTAGTGCATAGTTGTACAGTCTCCATGTTGGCAACCAATTTACAATGACAATCTCTCTCATTATTTCTACAATGTGGATAGAACTTTACTAGCATAGCTTCAGCCTCCTCATGTTTCTTTTTCACCTATAGTGTGTCCAACTAGATGGCCATGTTATTGATAATGTCCTTAAAGTTAGACAACAAATGTGTAATTTCTTCCCTTGAAGCTCCAGTACCCATATTTTTTCCTGAGGTGGATCTGTATCCTTTGCCCTTCTTCGCCGCATCTCTTGATTAATTAAGGAAGAAATTCTTGATATCACCCCATGTGGATTGGGTGATATCCCCTCTAGCCATAAGATCCAAAGCCTTAGTGTATCCTTCATTTATGCCCCATAGAAAGAGAAGTTTTTGAGACTCCTCATTAAGCTAATAATGAGTATTTTTTTGTAGGCTGAACAAGAATCTCGACACATAATCCTCTAAGCTTTCATCCTCCTTCTGGGTCATTTTTAAGATTTCATCCCCTCTGATATCATTTCCCCTATAATATTCTTTGTATTTCTCTGGGAATGCTACCTTCATTTCATCCAAATTATGAACAACATCCTGGCCTAAGCCCATAAACCATCTTAATGTGGACTCTTTAAGGGTTGCAGGGAATAATTTGAGCCTATGGGAATCTATGGAGTAGTTGTAACTACAACAGAGGATGTCAAAATCAAAGAGAAAGTTATCTGGGTATTTGGTCACTAGACCATAAAATTTGGGAAGAGCTGATGAAGGAATATGAAGGCATTATATTTTTCCATTAGTATAATTAGAGAAAAACATGATCTACACCATCAATTTAGTCTAAGTTGATAGATAGGGAACAACACTATTTAACACTAAGGTTACCCAATGAACACTATCAAAGTGTTACCTGATGACAAAAAGATAAGGATACCCGATGAAGTATCAACACTGCTACCCGACAAACAACAAAGAGAGGAACTCGACAGATATAGGGAACCTGATGAATAGAAAAGAGAGGAACCCAATAGATATAGGGAACCTGAAGAAAAATTCAGACAAGGAATGCTAATAGACTGCAAGTTCAATCGACGACCAAGAACCGATAGTCAGTTACATCCCACAAAAAGTGGATCTGACTTTCCATGTTAGATAAATTACTGAAGTTGTATTTATAACTTCTTGATTTTATTTTTAATCCATTATGTGTGGAGGAAGCAATGTAATATTTATTGTTTTAATTATTTTTATTGTTTTGAAACATGCAAACTAAATATCAAGGTCAAGTTGTAAACCTTGGATCTGAGAGTTAACATTGTAAATCATGAATTCTAAGATAGGTCAAATAATGTGTATAAATAGGTGATCGGTCCATTGAGAATAGTGGTTGTTCAATGAAGATAGTAGCCACGGAGAGAAATGAAATACCAGATAGAGAATTCATGTAGGAGAACACAAATAGAATCAATTCAGTTTTCAAGAACAGAATAGAGGCTACCGATAAGCAGAGAAAATGTATTCATCAATCACTTAAGGTGATATTGTAATTGTAAAAGCTTTAATGGATCTGTAAATCAGCAATAGTGGATTTCATACAGTTAGGTCAACATTTGTACTCATTTTAACAAGTGTAGTATGCCAATGAAATCCTTTCAAGAAAGGTGGGCTTAACCGTCCTATTATAAATCTCATAACTGAGTGCACACTTAAATCAATGTTGCTAAAGCTCTTAACAGAGTAGATCTTAATAGGTCTCTACCTCAATACTCCTAACATAGTAGATCATCATAAGTGATCACATTGTAAGCCTTAAACGACTCCCTTCCATTCTACAGATAGTGAAGTTTTGTGGGTGCCACCCCCACCGTAGTTTTTACTTCCTAACAAGAGTTTTCTATGATACCATATCTTGTGTTATGTGTTTGTCAATTTCATGAATGTTTCTTTAGATGATTGTAAAGATTGTGAACAAACTATATCTACATAAAAGGGAATAACAGTAATGGTTGGTAAATTAGAATTCAATGATTACTAATGATAAATTGAGTTAAGGGTCAAAATGTTTAGAGGTACTTATTCACCCCTCCCCTCTTAGTACTACTTCCCATTAAGTCCAACAATTGGTATTAGAGCTAAGTTTCTTCTTGAAAAGATTAAAGGCTTAAGAGGAAAGATCATATAATGGAGAAGTACAAACTTGATAAGAATATTGATAATAAAAATCTTGAGATGTAGATGTTCTATGAATAGTATAAAGAAGCAAGAATCAAGATGAGAGAGATGCTAGCTGAAAGAAAAGGTATGGCTACTAGAAACAATTGAATAGACTATTAGGAAGAAAAGATTCTAGATTTCTTTAATTCTTCAGGATCTAATGCAAGTAATACATTAGATACAACAGAATAAAACATCACAAATCTAAAGGAGATCAATCAACATTTGACAGAGAAAATAAAGATGTTGCAAATCAGTCAAGAAACTCAGATGGTAAGAATGATTGATGTGATGAGTTCTGTGAGACAAGATGAGATAGAAAGAACACTTGCTATTGATTATAGAAGGAAGATCATAGAGAAACTACAAGAAAAAGAAATGGAAATTCAAAGACATGTTGAGCATCACCATGATCTCACAAATTAGATTATCCTTACGAGTCAAGAAGAAAATAGAATAAATGTGGAAATCATTGAGATAATACAGATTATCGGTGAACTAAGAGAAGAAAACGAAAATTTGAAGCATGAGGTTAGAATTCAGCAACAACATAATAAGATTATCAGAAAGCCTGAAGAAAGTAATAAAAGAATGGATGACTTTCTTGAAGGACAATGAAGAGTCATAAAAAATAGTGGTATAGGCTTTACAGAAAAAGGAGAAACATCAAGACCAAAGAATGTCTATGAAAATCCAAGACTAAGAAAGCCAACATGCAAGCACTATGGAAAGCAAGGGAACACATCAAATGCATGTAGAGGTAAAATGAAAGGTACTCCTAAATCTAAATCTACATCTTCATTCATAGGATTCTATTATAAATGTAACAAGAAAGGACATAAGGCTAATGAATGCAAGAGCAGGATAGAAAAGACAAAGAAGGAAACCTACATGGACAAATATTGGCCTACATGCAAGATAAATGGGCACACATCTGAAGAATGCTAGAAGAATAAAAGACAAGCATGGAAGCCAAAAGGTAAAGAAGTCCCTTATCAACCAAAGAGAATCGGTAATCAATATGTATGCAATTAAAATACTTGGACAAATCATACAACATGTGGTAGATATGGTCACATTGCTGCAAACTGCATGAGAGCATGGACCAAAAGGTCTAGAGGCTGGTCAAACCCCAGAATGGCTTGCTTATGCTGTGATAAAGTTGGTCACCTCAAAAAAGATTGCAAGGATCGATTGATAGAAGCAAGCACATATCCCAATGGAAACACCATTGAATATATCTAGAGGGCAAGAGACAAAATGTGGATAAAAGCTTCAAATAATGATGAAGCTGGACCAAGCAATGCAAATGGTGACACCCCATCCAATGGATTCAGTGACACCACCAACCCCACTTGAGCTGAACAAGTAAGTATGGAACTGCACTATACCAAGTTATATTTTGCATCAGCTCCATTATATAAATTGATAGATAGCCAAAATATGCAAAAACAAAAGATGCATATTACTTTACTTGTTACCAATCTAAGAATGCAACACCATCAGTAAAATCTTACCAAAAATCTTTGATGAACACAATAATGAGTTCTTCACACTTACTAGAAACTGTCGATCAACTAGTAAAAGTGGTAAACTACCAATGTATCCCAATGACCGTTGGTAGGAAAGAAAAATTCAGAAGTTGTCATGATAGAATACCAATATCCATCGGTAAAATCAAAGTGGTTGACAACTACCATAAAAATCATATCTTCACCGATGATGATTTGAAATATCCTCCTAATGAAACCTATCTTCACATCCCAATGAGTTGGTGAGAATTTATTACAAAGACTTAGGGAAAAAGTCTATAAATAGTCAATGGGAAAACTTCATTTTTCACCCGTGATTTGAAGAGAAAGCAGAGTGAATTCACAGTGATTAAAGAGTAGAAAGAAGAAGCATCTACAAATTGATTCAGCAAAAAGAGAACTGATTCTTCATCACATTTACAATTTGAAGTAAGTAACAAGGGAACATAAAGATCTTTGTCATTGTTTTGTCGAGAAAGCCCTAATTTCAAAGAAAACCCTAACTTCTTGAAAAATAATGGCAACCACTTCAAGAACTTCTATTTTAAAGAATAAAAAGAAGAATGTAGTGAAACTGATCAAAAAAAGCACATGTGTAGAACCTAAGTACAAAATTTGTCCAGAGATTGCATCGAAGCCCGATGAAAATGACACATTTTCTAAAATCCCGCCTAGGGTTTTTCTCATTGAAGACATTAGGTCTTACATTCACTGCAAGATCACAGAGGTAGGCGATCTATAAATGGATGAAGCTTATAAGAAGCTATGTGGTGACAATGGAAAACTGAAAGAAGAACATAAACAATTGGAGGTTAAAGGATTGATGAATGCACTACATTTCCCAAGGGAATTCAAAACATAATGGATAAGGTTAGTTTTGAGCAAGATGCATGATAACCAACTATGGCTGGAGCAACCCAAGTGAATAACTAAGGATGTTCTTCATGCTATCACTAGTTATCTGATAACTAAAAAACCTAGGGCACATAAACATCCATCCATGAAAGAAGTTACACAACTTACTAATGCAGAAGGAGACAATAGAGGTCTCAAGGTTAACACTATCACTGACGATGAGTTGAAATTTGGTGCATGTGTTATTGGTTACAAAATCTTCCAGGCTAGCAGACTGAACAACATTTTTGCAACAGCAGTAAGCACAGCTTACAAGATTGTAACTAAAGGAATTCAAATGGATTTATGTAAGATCCTACTGAAACAACTTGATGAGAATATGATCAAGATCAGATCTGCAAAGAGAAACACATGTAAGTTTGGTTCACTTATAATGTGTACATTTTTCTACTTTCAAGAATATTTTCCCTCAGTAGGAAAAGTTGTATGGGACTCTACCAAACCGGTAACCCTACAAATTAGTGAACTGATTAAGTCACTAGGAGACAATTTTGAGTCTGTAATGTCTGCATACTTCCTTGAGTTCAAGGAAAATATGATGGAAAGAACTAGGATTCCTGAGCCACTAGTTGAAAAATAGAGGGATGAAATATGTTTCATGGCAGATATAGACTTCACACACATCAAGCCGGTTGTACCAAGAACAGCTTGGTTATCACCCTTAGACTATGAGATCAATATTGATCTTGCTACAAGTGCAATTGAGGCACTACTCAATGAGCCCATTGATAAGAAATAACCAAGGTTTGGAACATAGGAAGAGGCCAAATAAAAAATAAAAATAGGCCTATAAGTCAAGAAGACTATAAACAAGAAATAAAAAATGGTAAATAATCTCAAGAGAATTCTATCGGTCACTGAGGAGGAAGAAAAAGAACAACAAGAGGAAATCGATGAACAGGGTACCATCGATGAAGAATAAAAGGAAAAGAAATCAGATACAAAGGCCACTGAATTTGATGCACCTCCATCTCCACCTCCTACTGTGAAACAAAGGACAAGGAGTTAGACTGTTGCAAATACAACACCACTTAAGAAAGTTCAAGTAAAGACCTATATAAGGAAGCAACCAACAAAAAGAGCAAGACAACAACCTGTCAAATCCACACCACCAAAGAAAAGAAAAAGGTTTGTGAGGACACAGGCTGACTTGGATGACACTAAAGATGATGAACCAAATGTAGTAAAGAAGAACTTCAGAAACCAAATGGTAGATGAAGCTGCCAAATCAATTGCTACCCATGGTACAATGACTGATAAAAAGATCAGGCAGTGGGATACACTGAATCTAAAAGATCAGAATAAGATTTAGGATGCAATCATCAAATCAATGATTAAAAACAAGTATGCCCTAGCTGAATTTGTAAATCAAATACCTGAGGAGCTAGGAAAAAGGATATACCAAAAATGGTCATATGCCTTACAAACAGAAAGAGAAGCAAGAGAAAGAATTCTTTTAAGATTGATGCCTCCTGAATCCAAGTTTGAATAAATACAAGAAGTTCTAAAGAAACACTCAAGTAAATTTGTAGCCAAAATAAGGGCTTACAAAGTACTAGAGAGCAAGTTTATAGACCTAGATACAATGGCTGAGAACAAATGGAGACAACTCTTGGATATGCTAGTGGAGTCAACCAGTATTGAGAAGCAATTACTTCTAACAAACACACCTCACAAAGAGGAGGAGTTAGATAATGCAAGTCCTGAGCATATTTCTCTAGACAATCAGGAAAGTGATGATGAGCCTAGTAACTTGAAAATAGGCATGGGTGGCATTGTCTAAGATATCACTCACTATGACTCCAACAATGATCCAAAAAGGAAAGATGATGTGATATATATCACACTTAAGGATCAAAAAAGTCATCAAGCACTGAATACATCTAATGAAAAAATAATTGATATTACAGATGAAGAAGTGCAAGACACTTCAATAATGCACTCAAAAGTGCAAGACCCTACAAAATCTATATAGAAAGATGAGGATGTCACTGCTAATAAGGACATTACCAATGAGTAGGACATCAATATAGACATAGCCCAAGTTACAACTCAAAGTAACATGCTTGTCCTAATAAAGGCAATAAAAATTCTAGAGGGCAATGAAAAATCAATTGAACAAGAAATAAGCACACCCATGGACAAGGGTGAAGGAGAAGGAAAAGAAACTTCAAATACATCTGTAGGGCAAGTTGCAACCAATGATAAGAAGGATACTGATTAGAATAGGGAAGGAGATAAAAATTAAATAGGGGAAAAGCATTCAGAACATGGTGAAGAAGGAAAGAAGGATGACATCAAAGAAATCAAAAGCACATTCTATAGAAACACCCAAGCTAAATGAAGAGACATATTCACATAATGAATAGGTGTAAACTAAGAAGAAAACACATGATTCTTCATCAACAAAACCTTCACCAAGAACCTCAAAGCATACAAATGAACTAGCTTTAGTAGTTCATACATCTGCATCTCCTAAAATCTCAAAGAAGAAGAAAGGAAAGAACAAAAATCTAGTAACTCTGGATGAAGTAATTGAGATACCAGTGTGTGATCCAAGAACATTGGATCCAACAACACTAACAAAATATGAAAATCTATGTGAGAGGAAGTTCATTCAAGATAAGATGAAACAAGCGGCAAAAGAGGCCAATGTACTTGAAGTAACAAGAGATATACTTCAACAAATTGTACCAGACACAAACATTGATCATAAATTTTCAATCATTGATCAATAGATAACACTCACAGATGCAATAACATCTTAGAATACTGATGCTGAGAAAACTATGGAAGAGAGACTTGAGCAAAAATATGAATTCAAGCTCACAGAGAAGATAAGCTAGGAGGTGGCACTCAAAAAGGTCAAGCTATCTGAATTGGTAAGTGAAATTGAACCACTTTTATCAGAAGCTATCACCCTAATCAAGAAATTGTGCACCTTAGATAAACTCACTAAGAAATATACAGACAAGATAGCAAAAATAGATGCTAATCTTTAGTCTAGTGCACAAAATCTAGCCAACACCGAAGATGCACTAAAATTACACAAACAGTGGATTATACAGGCTAGAAAACAAAGACAGGACATCCAATTTTTAGAGATGAAGTATAGAGATGAATTCAATGAGATAAAAGTTAAGCTCTTACTGACACTTACACTGTTACAACAAAATATGACACAAGAAAATGCACTAATTTCCACCCCTGAAATGTCTGTCCTGGAAAGCATATATGATATGCACGCAAGACTAGAGCTGCAACACATGGCACTAGAACAATTGAAGGAACAATGGGAGAAACTAATGGAAGACATCAAAATTACCCATTCTAATGTTTTTGACACACTGTAAGTTACACATTTTTGTCACAATTTTGGCATTTTGTAAGTTGTACATTTTTGTCATCAGTATCAAAGAAAGGGGGAATTTGATATGTACATCACCCCAGTTAAAAGGATGAAATAATGTATAGTGGAAGAAAAGGGAATATAATGTACCAAAAATCATACATGTACATATACATACACTATATTGATGCACACAGCAAGGGGGAGTCATATTATGACAAGGAAATAAACATGGTGTAATAATTTCAGTATTATGCACATGTCAGTTTTTTTGATACTAATGTCAAAGGGGGAGATTGAAGGAATTGTATTTTTCCATTAGTATACTTAGAGAAAAACATGATCTGCACCATCAATTTAGTCTAAACTGATAGACAGAGCACAACACTATTAAACACTAAGGTTACCCGAAAAACACTGTCAAAGTGTTACCCGATGACAAAAAGATAAGGATACCCAATGAAGTATCAACAGTGCTACTCGAAGAAAAGTAAAGAGAGGAACCTGACAGATATAGGGAACCTAACAAAAAAAAAAGAGAGGAACCTGATAGATAGAGGGAACCTAATGAATAGTTTAGACAAGGAACACCGATAGAGTGCAAGTTTAACTGATGACCAAGAACCAACAATCAGTTACATCCCACAAAAAGTGGATTTGACTTTCCAAGTCAGATAAATCACTGAAGTTGTATTTATAAATTCTTAATTTTCTTTTTAATTCATTATGTGTAGAGGAAGAAATGTAATCTTTATTGTTTTAATTAGTTTTATTGTTTTAAAACATGCAAACTAAAGATCAAGGCAAGTTGTAAGCCTTGGATCCAAGAGTTAACAATGTAAATCGTGAATTCCAAGATAGGTCAAATAATGTGTATAAATAGGTGCTTGATCCATTGATAACAATGGTTGTTCAATAAAGATAGTATCCATAGAGAGAAACTAAACACCAGACAAAGAATTCATGCAGGAGAACACAAACAGAATCAATTTAGTATTCATCAATCCCTTAAGGTGATATTCTAATTGTAAAAGTTTTAATGGATCTGCAAATCAGAAATAGTAGATTGCATACAGTCAAGTCAACATTTGTACTCATTCTAACAAGTGTAGTACGCCAATTAAATCCTTTCAAGAAAGGTGGGCTTAACCGTCCTATTGCAAATCTCATAACTGAGTGCACACTTAAATAAGTGTTGCTAAAGCTCTTAACATAGTAGATCTTCATAGGTCTCCACCTCAATACTCCTAAAAGGGTAGATCATCAGAAGTGATAAAATTGTAAGCCTTAAATGGCTCCCTTCCATTCTATAGATAGTGAAGTTTTGTGGGTGCCATCCCCACCACAGTTTTTACTTCCTAACAAAATTTTTCTAAGATACCATATCTTGTGTTATGTGTTTTTAAATTTCATGAATGTTTCTATAAATGATTGTAAACATTGTGAACAAACTATATCTACATAAAATAGAATAACACTAATGGTTGGTAAATCAGAATTAAATGATTACTAATGATAAATTGAGTAAAGGGTCAAAAGTTCTAGAGGTACTGATTCACCCCTTCCCTCTTAGTACTACTTCCCATTAAGTCCAACTAAATATTCTTAAGGTTATTATTATCATGCTGATCAGTAATGGGAAATGGAAAGGTAGGGGGATTTGTCATCCTAGGCGAATGCTGAGGAAGACCGTGTGGTTGGTAAACGACTAGAGGTAGTGGATTTTCTTCTTGATTTTTTAGGTTTTGGATTTTGAGATTGGCTAAGGCTTCTACACATGGATTAAACTCCAGTTCTCCTTCTAGAAGGTGAAATTTTAGCGCATCACCTTCTGAAGATGATGATGATGATTTGCATAAAGGAAGGTTGACAATTGCATCCAAAAACTAACCCTCCTCTTCTTCTTTGTCTGGTACAAAGATATCTCCTAAATAGTTATTGGGGTAGTTGGGTAAGTACCTTCCTAGAGCATCTCATCTTCTTCTATGCATGCAGGTAAGTGAAAAAAATTTCAGCAGTGTAGTGGAAGAATTTTTGATAGAAAACACTATGTAAAAATGATGTACATGCTAGAATTGAAATCTACCAATGGATGAAGAAAAATACTTGGCTTGACACTGTCCTCAGCAACGATGCCAAAAATGATCAGTTCTATTTAAGGTATCAAATACTAGGCAAGTACCATAACTCATGGATTGGGCATCCGACCTGGTGGTACCCTAAATTTTGAGAATTTAGAAATCCCAATCCATTATCAAGAAGCAAGTTTATCCATACTAAAAAAATTAAAGGAAGGAAGCTTTATGACACAAATAAATAGAACTAACTAATCGAAGCCTTTAGAAAATGCTGGAATTTCAACCTGCTACAAAGATGATGCCGACAAAGGCTGAAGATGGTCAAATTTTAAAAATCTAAAACTGACCCAGTTTGGGAAATCAAATTTCCTATCTCCAAAAAAAATCTTAGCTTTTCACAATGTGTTTTGGATTTTCAATCAAAGCCAAATCTGAAAGTTAGGTAGTTATTTTTTAGTTAGTTTAGTGGTTTTTCAAAATATTTTATAATAAGGGTTGTGTCTTTTCACCTTAAGGAGGTGTGAAAACAACTCAAACACACATATATATATACATAATGT
>MU226615.1:2286608-2309167 GCA_018584345.1 Thuja plicata
TAGTCCCTCGGATAAACCAATAGAACTTCTTCAAAGTGATAGTTTGATGTGCATGCTTCCTGATTTGATTCATAGTCTATATTTTCAATTGGTTTTCTCATTTTGCATGGTTAAATTTTGTTGATTGGGGCCTTAGTCAATTGGTTTGTCATTTGAGAAGTATTACCCTTTTGAAATTTCTCTGAATTTGTTTTAGATTGCATGTACATTCCATAACACCTTTGAAGTGATAAGTTTTCTTGTAAAACTGTCTCTGAGGTTGAACATAAGATTGGAATGATCTTGACTCTATTGCCCATGGTAGAATAAGGCACTGGTCTAATCATTATTTGGATTATAGTTATTCAATTCATTGTTTATAGTTTTGTGATATCTTATCTATCTATTGATTTCAAATTACATACACATTTACCAAATATTCTTTCAATTACTTAAAGTATTTTATTTTACAGTTCATGATATATTGATTTTAGTTATATTTATTTCAAGTTCCTTGCCATACTTTGAGATATGGAAGTTTGAGTTCCATACATAGGTTATCTGCTATAAAAAGCCTATTCAGGTGAAGGTTCACCTGCCTTGGTCCTGCAGAGCCAGAAGCGTAGGGGAAGAGGATCATAATCGATCATTCCCATTAGTTGGCCAAAAATAATTGGATTTCCCATCATTGGATTGGCAAGTCTAAAGGAAATTCAATTCAGCGTTTTTGGGCACCAACACGACCAAGAAACTATACTCCTTTATAGAAACTCATTTAATTTATCAACCCAGGGAAATGTTACTTGAAATGGGTCAGCAAAGTATATGCACCCAAGATTTTAACTCACACCATGCTATGGCTATAGGAAGTAAATTTATTTTGAAGGAAAACTATTCTAAAGCTGTAAAGAATGCTGGAAATAAAATGCGGAAGTGAAAGTACTTGAAGGAATACTATAACTTGAAAAGACTAGAAAACATAATCATAGTATTTCAATAGCTCTGCCTCTTTGGCTGCAAGAAGTTCACGACTACCCTGTGGCTTGTGGCTGCAGGAACTATATTAACACCAGAGTTATAAAACCAAGATGCAAGGAATTTAAACTATATGCAAACTATCTAGCTAACCTAGATTCTTGACCAAGTGGGCACCCTTGAGTGAGTATCCAAACTCAATTATACTGAACTGTAGATTTAAAACTTCAATTTTTATTGTTCAAAAACCTATTAGAATTTCAACTATAGAGAAAATAGAATGTAAACTATAATGGATAATGCCCTCTTTCTCACACAGGAGTGGGGCTTTATTTGAAGGAAAACATCTAAATGCTATCTAGTGACACCATAAAGGTAGGTGGAGATTTTATTACAACCCTACTAAACATGAAAGGAAACTAAAAATATGGAGATTGAATCAATCCATGAAAGAGGAAAGATATGTTTTTGACAACAAATCCAACTTCCCACTCTTCCCTAGATTTCCTCTAAGAATTTATTATAATTCTTGGTCCTTTATTGCTTGCTGCCACCATGATCATCCCAAATCCATGTGCACCACGCCTAAGGATTCCCCATTATGCACTTGTTGTATGACTGGGTTGAGCGTCCAGAACATGGGTACAATTTACCTGGTGAAGGTAATGGTTGCTACCTTGGTGCACTGCACTCTAGATGTTAGAGACATTTGTGATAATATTCATCAAGATACCCATTCATCATTCATGTTTAAACAAAAAATTTATTTAAAAAATACAACTACATTTCCAAAATAAGTAATATACTATCTTCATCCAGGCATATCATGTTTAAGTATTTCTAATCACAAAATAAGTTTGGTTCCAGCATGTCACATAGCAATAGTTATATGTAAAATTATATGGAAAAGAATAATAAACATAATAAAAACATGGAAAATATCCTAGGAAAATTATGTCCTAGGGCTTCTATAGCATGGCATTAATATACCTTATCACCATGGACTCTTGATAGAAATATGGAACACATGTTCATGAGGGAATGTATCATCTATCAGAGAGGTATTAGTGTCATCATTCTGGAGTCTTGATAATAATCAGCTACAACATTTGATTTACCTGGCTTGTCAATTATTGTTATATCAAATTCCTATAAGAGAAGAAGCCGTCTTGCTAGCCTGCCTGAGATGGCAGGTTTTTTCATAAGATATTTTATTAATGTATGGTAAGTATGATCAAATATTAGACATCCTATTACATAATGATAGAATTTATTCAAAGCATATACCACTTCTAGTAATTATTTTTTAGTGACTGTATAATTTAACTCTAGCCCATATAAACTTTTGTTGATATAGTAAATAGCATTTTCAAGGTTAGTAGATTCCTGGCTTAAGACAACACCTATTGCATAGTCAGAAGCATCTGTATGTATATGGAATGGTAAAGACCAATCAAGCCCCCTAAGTACTGGTGCTTTTGTAAGAATGGACCTGAGCTACATGAAAGATTCCTCATAGACTGGTGTCCATGTAAATTCAGCTTCTTTTGTAAGAAAATTGTATAGTGGAATAGCTATTAGACTAAAATTTTGAATGAAGTGCCAATAATATCCAGTATGTACTAAAAATGATCTAACATATTTTTTCTTAGTAGGTGTAGGCAATGTAAGAATTACCTCAATTTTTTCAAGGTCCACATGGATGCCAACTTCTGAGATGAAGTATCCTAACACCACTCCTTCTTGCTTTAACATGAAACATTTCTCATTGTTCAGGGAAAAATTGTGTTCTTTACATCTAATCAACACTTTTTCCAAGTTCTTCAAAGCTTCTTCAAAACTAACACCAAATTTGGTGAAATCATCCATATATATTTCCATGTAGTCATATGATATATCAGAAAAAATGTTGATTAAAGCCCTTTGAAAAGTGGCTGGAGCATTACATAAACCAAAAGGTAACACAAAATATGCATATGTTCCCCAAGGATAGGTAAATTTTGTCTTCTGTTGAGCCTCTGGAAAAATGTGAATCTGATTATATCCGTTGTATCTATCAAGAAAAGAGATGTACTTTTTACCATCTAAGGTATCAAGAACTTGATCAATGAATGGAAAGGGAAAATGATATTTCTTTATTTCATTGTTTATTTATATATAATCTACACATATTCTCCACTTATCCCCCTTTTTAGGGAATACTACCAAATGTGAAACCCATTTCCTATTAGAGATTGGATAAATAAAACCATCATCAAATAGCTTTTGCAGCTCAGTCTTTACAATTTCTCTTAAGGCTGGGTTAATTCTTCTCTGAGGTTGATGGAGTGGTAGAATTCCTTCATTAATATAAATTCTATGTGTCAGATTTTTGGGTTCAAGCCTGTCATGTCTACATAATCCCAAGCAAAATATTTTTCATGTTTATAAAGGAGTTGAGTTAACAATGCTAATTGTTGTGTTGGTAGTTTACTATTATCATGAAGACTATGACTAGGAGAGAGTTCCACATTAGTTGTCAGCTCAATCATTGATACCTCAAGTATTGGGCTTGCAAATATCTCACAAGGTAGTAATTGATGGATAATACCACATCTTACTATAAAAACACAGTTCTAATTGGTAGACAACTGTACAACAAAGCTTTCAGAAATATCTATTTCTGTTACACAATCATTAGTAAGGATACTTTGAATCACATCATCATCTTCTTACAATTTTAGGAAGGATTTTTTAATGTAAAATCATAAGTTGAGCAACAAATTTTATCTCTTCTTCCTCATCTCCCAAATCTGGCCAAATAGGAGTACTCAAATCTGATTGTGGTTGAGCAGGAGGGTATAATGCTAACTTCTTGATTGCTTGGCCATTTGAAATTGTCATGTTACCTGATATGAAACTAATATTATCATCAGTGGTGGCTAACTAAGTTCATCCAAGGATAACTAAATAACCAACAAAACTTACCTTAGGTGATAATATCAGGAAGTCAGTAGGATATTCCTAGGAATCCAATGTAACTACTATATCTTCTATTATACCATCTGGGGTGACAGTGGAACTGTCTACAAGTTGCAAGATTGTTGGAGTGGTCCTTAATCCCTCTATACTCAACCTATGCATGGTATCCTTAGTAATAACATTTATAGATGCTCCCAAATATACTAGGGCATTCTTTATAGATTAGCCATTAATTATAATATAAACAACTGGGCTTGTAGGGTTAGAGTAATTTGGAATGACTATCTTTCCAAAACACAATATCTTCAAGTTGACCTATAACATGTACTATTTGGGGATCCTTTTTCTTACATTCATGATTTTTGAGGAATACTTCTTTAATGGTTTTCCCATAAAGAGGAACATCTTTAATAGCTTGAAATAGTGGAATCTAGATATGCATGTTTTTCAATTGGTCAAGGATATCAAATGATGTTTCTTCCTAGGCTATAGGTTTGTTCATACTAAGCCTTTCAGGAAAAGGAGGATTAACTAAGGTGTGAACATCAGTTTGACTTGGTATATTAGATGGTGGGACAATATTTGGAAAAGTAGTTTCTGGAACTAGTGGTGATGCTGCAGAAAGGTCTGGAAATTTCATTATAATTCGATGTTCACGTACATGCAAAGTAGTACTAGATCTCAAGTCAATATCAATTATTTCTAATGCATACGAAGGGTACTATTGAGTATCAGTAGCATACATTGGTTTTTTTTTATGCTTGTTGTTAGGATTTGGTTGTGGCTAAGAAGGTAATTGTGTTGGCCTTGGAGTGGGACTTGTGGCTGCAAGAGGTGGGATATTGCATGTTGAGATATTGGGGGTGGTAAGGGTTCATAACCAGGATTTTGATTAGGCTATTCTTGATTTCCTCTCCACTATTTATATGGTTTCCAATTCCCCTATGGTGGCTTCCATTGATTTTGAGGCTGTGGTCATTGGGTTTGTTGTGGGTTAAACCACTAGTTTTGTTGAGTATTAGGCCAGGAATTTTTCCAAGTAGGTTAGGAGTACTGAGAAGGATTTTGAAAATTTTGATCCTGCCATTGGTTATTATAAGGATTAGAAAATGACAAAGGGTCCTGAGGCATACCTTGTCTTGAGGCCCATGGCCAACGTTGAGAAAAAAAGAACACTTTCTCGTCCTCTCCTTCTATTTTCATGTACTCAGTAGGAAGGTGTTGGTTCTCCAAAATTTCTACCAGTTTACACCCACAATCATTCTTTTGCTTGCAATAGTGAGGGTAGTATACAGCTAACTATGCCTTAGGATCTGCATGCTTCTTTTTGGAATTCATTGTATCCAAGTTTGTAGCAACATCATTGATAATATCTTACTTGAAATCTGATAGTAGGTTCAAGATTTCCATCTTGCAGGTGCCTAAGCTATTCCCCTTAGCAAGCGTGGATCAAAATCCACTACCCTTCTTTACAGTTGAGCTTGAATAGTTGAGGTAGATTTTCTTAAGATCATCCCAGAAGGATTGAGATATATCTCCTCCATCCATAAGGTTCAGTGCTTCAAGGCAGTTGTCATTTACTCCCCTCAAGAAAATTAGTTTTTGTGAATCCTCCTCCAGCACATGTTGTGGATTATTCTGCAAGTTGTACAAGAAGCGTGAAACGTAATCTTTGAGAGTTTCATCTTCCTTTTGTGACATTTTAAAAATGTCATCTCCTCTCAAGTCACCCCCTTTATAATAATCTTTGTATTTTTGTAGAAACATAGTCAACATCTCATCCCACCTAGTTGCTGCATCAATCCCTAATCCCATAAACCATCTTAGAGATGACTCCTTTAATGTCACTAGAAACAACTTGAGTTAGCAGCCATCAGTGTTGTAGTCAATGCTTTGAAAAAGAATGTCAAACTAAAAAAAAGGTGTCAGGGTCTTCATTTATTAGGCCATATAACTTTGGAAGTGTTGGATGATATTAGTTTTGGTTACTGATCATGCTGTTGATATTCATGTTTTGTCACTGATGTCAGCATATATTTCTATGGACAAGACAGGCTAGCTACTTGACTAGAAGAAGTGTACGAACACTATATAGATGATTCAAAAAGATCAAAGTTGGATTTATATAGAAGGATGTGTTTTGAGCTTTTTCCTAAGGTCGCTTAGCTTTATGTTGCATACTGTGGATGTTAAGGATGATTTGGTGGAAACTAGTTTCTAGATTGTAACTGTGATTCTGGATAGAGTAGGTCTCTGTGTTTTGGGTATATCTTTCTGGTGAAGATATATTAGATGATACAAGATAACTGGTGGATAGAAGACATATTTTGGAGAAATGGGTTGAGTTTGATTATTGTTTGGTTATTGGTGACGTCAGTTGTGGTGTGTATTCTGAAGGAGACCTATTTGCTAGCCAACTTCAGACATGTAGTGTGTAATATGAATTGTGAGCATGGATTGTGGATCTCAAAGAATAATTAATGGATTGTAAATGATTTTTACTTGTTCTAGGTACCATTTTTATCTTAGCAAGGGGTCAAATAATTATTTGTATATTGGAAAGCCTTAATCGGTTGACCTAATTAATTATTTATGTATTAGGAAAGCTTAACTAGCTGACCTAATGAATTATTGTAAGAGGGTATATATGAGTGATCTTTTCTTTTGAAAATATGTGATAGAGAGAGAGAGAGAGAGATTGGAGAACAAGTGAAAGCTATGAGGCTTGTTTGGCTGCTGGATGTAGACCAGAGTTTATGAGAAGAATAGTTCATTAGAACTGACCAAGCAAAGACAGTTTCTATCAGACAGTTCACTGGATTGTGTATTTTATTTATACACTTGTTTAGATTTTGAATCCTTGAGGGTGACTTTAACCTTATTTGGGAAGTGTGCCTTGGTAGTGAGTTTAATATTTTATTTGACTCCTAATAGGGTTTATCTCCTAACATAGACTATGTATTGTAATGTTGTAATAAGCTCCTAACATGGCTAAATATTTTAACAGGGATACTATACTCTCAGTACATTATTTCTAGGTTGTAATTCCCACCAGGGTTTTAGCTTTAATAGGGTTTCCTTGAAAACAAATATTGTGTTATGGTGTTGGCATTTACTATGCTATCATTTACATTTATAGATTTAGTTTATAAAGTTTAAAGTTTAATAATCTATACTACAAATGATTCACCCTCCCTCTCAGTTGTCTTGTGGATTGGTATTCCTAGCAATTGGTATCAAAGCATGTGGTCCTCTGAGAGAAAGTTTAACAACTTGAGGTGATCACAAAGATGACTTACTATAGGAAGTATAGTCTATAGTTTGATCTTGAAAACTTTGACAGTTGGTAGAACAAGATGAAAACACATTTCCCATGTTTGGGAATTGATTACTGGATGATCACAAAGAAGAATGAAAAGATAGCTACTGAGGATGAATTATAGAAGGCTACTAAAGATCAGAAGAAATTATTTTCTTGTAATATGGTTGCAAGGAAATCTTTGACCAGTGCACTTTCAAAAGGTGAATTCACAGAAGTAAAGGACTTGGATTATGCACATGAGAAATGGTCAATATTTGAAGCATTGTATATTGGAGACAAGTTTACTAAGAAGGAAAAGCTACAAAATTGGAAGACAAAGATGGAGTCACTGAAGATGAAAGAAGATGAGAACATTAGGGCATATGGATAGAGAATTAGTAAAGTGGTTATTGGTATTAGAAACTCTGGAGGTACGTAGAGTAAGGATGAAGTGAGGGTATATCTCATGATGAGGATGGTGACTATGATGAAATTGGATTTATTGCTATTAAGGATGATGAACCTATGCATGAAGAAAAAGCCTTAGTATCCTATATTGAAAGAAATCTAAATGGGTTATAGATAGTGGTTGTTCACATCATATGGTAGGAGATAAAGTTTGTAAGTTTGAAAAGACATGATGGTGGTGTTGTTAGATCTGGTGACAATACTCCTAAGCTTATTATTGGATTTGGATCTATTGCTTTGGATGGAAAGACTAACACTGACAATGTATTACTTTTTAATGGACTTAAGCATAATTTGTTGAGTGTTGGATAGCTAGTGCACAAGGGTTATTAATTGAACTTCATTAATGGGAAATTTTCTATCAAGAGTAAAACATGAGACTTGATAGTATCCGGTACTAATTCTAGAGGTAATGTATTTGAGTTGAATACATAAGAAGATTCTTGTATTATTGTGAAGATTGATGACAGCTGGTTATGGCACAAAATATTTTGTCATGTTAAATTTGATAAAATTGTGAAGGAAAGTACAAATAATTCATTAAGAAATCTACCTAAATTTTTAAATCCATCTAACACTATGTGTAGAGAATGTGTAATGGGGAAATAGACTAGAAGCACTTTCAAGAGAAAAGTGTATTCAACAAAAGGGAAGTTGGATGTGGTGCATATAGATTTGTGTGGTCCTCTAAGAACAAGATCATACTATGGTGAAAGGTATTTTATACTTTTTGTTGATGAATTTTCTAGAATGATGCGGGTTACATATTTGAGAGAGAAATTTGAATGATTTGACAAGTTCAAGTTATTTAAGGAAAAAGTTGAGAATAAATCTGGTTTGAAGATAAAATGTTTGAGATCAAACAAAGGTGGAGAATTCACATCAAAATTATTCAATTTATACAGTGAAGAGCATGGAATATACAGATAGACATCAACTCCTAGAACACCACAATAGAATGGGATAGTAGAGTGAAGAAACATAACTATATTAGATGCTGCCAGAATTATGTTGCTGGAAGGAAATGTGTCACATGTTCATTAGAGAGAAGTAGTTGGCACTACTATGTACACCTTGAATAGAATGCAGATAAGATAAGGTACAAGTAAAATACCCTATGAATTATGGTTTGATCATACACTCACTATAAAATATTTTATAATATTTGGTAGTAAATGTTATATAGATTGAGCAGCCTGATGGTTTTCCTTTGATAGATGATGAAAACATGGTTTGTAGATTGAAGAAGGCACTGTATGGACTGAAACAAGCACAAAGGACATGGTATGCAAGATTGGAAAAATATCTACTTCATCTTGGTTTCAAGAAAGGTAATGTAGATACTAATTATACTTAAGAACTGAAGAAGATGGAATCTTGATTATAGAAGTTTTTGTTGATGATATCATTTTTGGAGGCAATGATAAGATGTGTAAGAAGTTTTCTAAAGAAATGGAAAGTGAATTTGAAATGTCAATGATTGGGGAGATGGAATTTTTCTTGGTTTGCAAATTAATCAGAGTAAGAAAGGAATTTTTATATCTCAGACCAAGTATCTTAAGGAAATGTTGAAAAAGTTTGGAATGGAAGATTGTAAACTAGTGGGGACACCTATGGTGACTGGACACAAATTGACAAATAATGATGACTCAAAGTGTTGCACAAACCAATTATAGATCAATGATTGGAGGTCTACAATAGCTATCTCACACTAGACCAGATATTACCAATATAGTTGGAATTGTGGCTAGATATCAGGCAGATCCTAAAGAGACACACTTTGCTGCTGTAAAAAGAATTTTTAGATATTTGAAAGGGACGATAGAATATGGATTATGGTATGAAAAATATGAAGATTTTACTTTGCATGATTTTATTGATGCTGATTGGGTAGGTAATGTGGATGGTAGGAAGAGTACAAGTGGTGGTGCATTTTTCCTTGGGAAAAGGTTGGTTTCTTAGTTGAGTAATAAGTAGAACTGTATTTATCAATCTACTGCTGAGTCAGAGTATATTGTTGTTGCAATAAATTGCACACAAGTTGTTTGGATGAAAAAAATGTTGGAAGACATTGGAATAATTTTCAATGAGCTAGTGGTTATTCATTTTGATAACACTAGCATAGTAAACATGTCAAAGAATCCTGTAATGCATTAAAAAACTAAGTATATTTCTATTAAGTATCATTTCTTGAGGGAGAAGGTAGAAAATAAAGAAATTAGACTGGAGTACATTATCACAAAGGAACAAATAGCAGATATATTTACCAAACCATTGGAAAAATATTCTTTTGAATATCTTAGAGGCATGCTTTGGGTGGTGGCCCCTCCAAGTGGTAATTAATTGATGCAGATATGAATCAGTCTAGTGGTTCTTAGAGTTATATCATTTTCTGGACTTGATGTATGGATCTACTCCTCAGGGGGAGTGATTGTAGGAGAATACAATGGAGCAAATTTGGGTGATCTTGCACCTAGCTAATTGGACATGAAGATTTGAAAAAGCTACATCTTATAGAATATTATAGATGAGTTGTGGCACCCTTTTCCATTGATGCCAAAGGGGGAAGGAATCTATGTGAAAATCCCTACTTTTTTGGGAGATTTGTGTTAAGAATATTGAGAATATTGTATTGAGAGAGAGTACATTTGGGTTGTTGCATAAGGATTTTCCCATATGTTTCCGTCAATGCCAGAGGGGGATATTGTTGGATGATATTAGTTTTGGTTATTAATCATGCTGTTGATATTCATGTTTTGTCACTATGTCAACATATATTTCTGTGGAGATGAAAAATTGGCTACTTGAATGGAAGAAATATACGGACACTATACAAATGATTCAGAATGATTGAAGTTGGATTTACACAAAAGGATGTGTGTTGACCTTATTCCTAAGGTCGCTTGGATTTATTTTTCATACTGTGGATGTTACAGATGATTTGGTGGAAAATGGTTTCTGGATTGTAACTATGATTCTGGACAGAGAAGGTCTCTGTGTTTTGGGTATATCTTTCTGGAAAATATATTTCAGATGATGAGGTCTTACTGGTGGTCAAATGACATATGTTGGACTAATGGGTTGAAATTTATTGTTGTTTGGTTACTGGTGACATCAACTGTGGCGTTTACTCTAAAGGAGACCTATTTGCTGGCCAACTTTAGACATGTAGCATGTAATATGAATTGTGAGCGTGGATTGTAGATCTGAAAGCATAATTGATGGATTGTAAATGATGTTTACATGTTATAGGTACTATTTGTATCTTAGAAAGGGGTCAAATAATTATTTGTATATTGGAAAGCCTTAATTGGTTGACCTAATTAATTATTTGTGTATTAGGAAAGCTTAACTGGCTGACCTAATGAATTCTTGTAATAGGGTATATATGAGTGATCATTTATTTTGAAAATATGTGAGAGAGAGAGAGAGAGAGAGAGAGATTGGAGAACAAGTGAAAGTTGTGAGGCTTGTTTGGCTTCTAGATGTAGAAGAGAGTTTATGAGAAGAATACTTCATTGGAACTGACCAAGCAAATACAATTGCTATTAGACAGTTCACTGGATTGTGTATTGGCTTTATACACTTGTTTGAATTGTGAATCCTTGAGGGTGGCTTTAACCTTATTTGGGAAGTGTGCCTTGGAAGTGAGCCTACTATTTTCTTTAACTCCTAATACGGCCTGTCTCCTAACATGGACTGTGTACTATAATGTTGTAATAAGCTCCTAACAGGGCTATATCTTTTAATAGGGATACTATACTCTTAGTACATTATTTGTGGGTGTTAATTCCCATTAGTGTTTTAACTTTAATAGGGTTTCCTCAAAAAAAAAATATTGTGTTGTGTTGGCATTTAATAATCTATATTACAATTGATTCATCCCCCCCCTCTTAGTTGTCTTGTGGACTGGTATTCCTAATAGGAAGTGCAACAATGGGTATGTTTTGAGGTTGGCATTATTGATAAGGATATGAATAGGAAATGGAAAGGTAGGTTGTGCCATTACTAGAGGTACTTGGAAATGAAGAAATTGCTGGAAATGAACATTAGCCAAAGGATTATGCACAACACATGCACTTGGGGTGGAATCATCAAGAAAATTGGCCAAAATTTTAGAAAAAGAGAAAATGTCCACTGGATCAAAAGGGTCTTCTTCAGATGAAGGTCCTGCAGGAAAGTTAGGACTTGCGTTAACAAAAGGTAATTCAAATTATTCATACATATTAGAAAATTCTCTTGGAAGGAATCTATCATGGTCATCTCATATTCTTCCTCTTTGATGCATGCAAGTAATTATGTAAACTTGTGAAGCAAGTTCAAGACTGCAAACTACTATTTAGAAAATATGGAGCTATCTAAAAATTGAAAAAAATGAATCAATAAGGTCCTTAGCGTGAAACCACCCCCGAAAATGGTGCAAAAAATGAACAGCCCCACAATAGGAAATAATAATCATGTCAAAGCTTCTCTTAGGAATAGTGTATTCAAACTAAGGATTATTTTCCCTATCATGAAGTTCATTTGAATTGTCAATCTAGGGATGTATACTTAAAATGAGACAACACAATTTGTGCTCTAAGTCTCTCATAGAGTCATGTTACTTAAACTATAGGAAGGAAAATGCATGAAAGGAACTTACACTATTTCTAAATGAAAGTAAACACACACAAATACTTAATGAAATTGATGCTGACAACTATAAGTTCAACCTTAACCTATTCTATCAACCCAAAGCATTCACTATATTTATCCATGTAGGTGTTACAGGAACATACACAAGTTATAATGTTGTAGGAGGAAAGAGTAAATTCTACTTGAAATGTTGTAAATGATTAAAATAAGTTAACCTAGTCTACTCTAATCCACCTTCCAAGTGGGCCCCCTTAGTCAGCTTCTTCTAACTACTAACACATAATATAACTCAAAATCACTCCTTTGTATTTCTAGAAATACTGATTACATCATAGTGAAACAATACACGGAACTAAAAGAGTAACTTTTCTTTTCAATTGGAACGATGGTACAACCATCAAACTAACTATAATCTAACAATCATATCCCTTTATATAGAGGGATTTCTATTTATTTAAAGCATAAAGATAAGGTCTAACTTATTCACACCATAAAGAAATGAGAATGCAAGAGCCCATGACAAAATATCTTAAAGATTGGATGAGCTCTTTAATAGAGTATTGACTGTAGAGAAAATATAGCATAATTGTGTACCTATATTCCCTAAAATGATAGTTCCTTCAATTTAGTAGGTATGTCCCATGGTGTTATAATGGTTCTCCTAATTGCAGCTGGGACTTCATCATTTCCACATCAATATTATTGATCCACTCTCAAGCTACTCCTCTTTCTTGGAGGGTTAGTAGCACATGCATGTATATTCAAGCTTTCAACTTTCCAACTTAATCCAAATGTTAGGACATACATTCAAACAATTATATGAAATACTACAACATATATAATATTTATCAAAGTATGTCACTACTATCTCATGCAGGAGGACCCCCAAATCCATCTATTCAGAGTACATGAGTGGATACAACATCAAAGGGATAGGTTATTGATTGGATCTAAGATCCAAGGTTTTCAATAAGTCCTACTTGTGAGACTAGGGGACACTAGGTGTTGTTATAAGCCTAGTTGTCTACCTTAGTCTTTTGGATTTTTTTGGGTAGGATGGGTTATAATAGCGTAGGATGCTTAAACAAGGTTCAAAATGTTCAAATAACCTCTTTAAGGTCTTTAGTGAAGTCTAGGAGTTGAACTTTGCAAGTATTGACACATTTGACAACTTTTGTAAAAAGTTGTCAATATTGTCATTATGTATAATGAAACTTTTGTTGAAATGTTGCAAATTTTGAAATCCAACATTCACAAACACCTTTGTCAGTTGGAACTGATTGGAAAATATATTATAAGGTTGAAAAAACTTACTCCAAATTTGGAGTGAACCTATTGTGAAATTTCATCTTTCTAATCAATAAAACCAACTATTTTCTATATAATTTGGATTGTATTATGTGTTGTATGAATCTGTACAAACTCCAATGAATCACTAAAGGACAAAAAAAAATTTCTTGGTGTCTTACTTTTATTTTTCAATTGGTTTGAAGTATTGAAGTGGAAAGGAACAAAAGTTATTGTGTTTTGATTGCTCACTGGTTGCAGGAAAACCCTAACTAGGGTTTCGAGAGAAAAATCCTCTTCCCAGGAGATTCCACCTTGGGAAATTACTAAGCCTTGGTGGAAAGAAGGGATTGAGGATGTATTATAATATTTTTGGTGTCTCAGATCAGGAGGAGGTCGATGGAAGGAGAAATGATTAAACATCTGGACAAGCATCTCAATGTGGCTATCTAGAGTTTTGTAATTAAAGAAAAAATTATCCTAGGGGTGGAATGAAGACTTACAACCAAGGAATTAGATATTTCTAATGATCCTACACATGTCCAAATAGGTTTTTTTTGGAGGTGGGTTAATTTTAAAATATTTTCTTTGTAAATGGAGACCTAATTACTCATTAGGCCTAGGAGATAATTGTGCACATAAGGAGTTGGGTGATTGGTCAAGGGCCCCCACTTGGAGTGTGTTGTAAGTAGGGTTTTTGGAACATATGAGGGTGGAAAATATTCAATTTGGTGGAATTATACGTAGGTTACCATTAGAAAGCTATATTTATTCCTTGTAGAGTTTTGTAGGCTTTGGTGTCTTAACAATGTCTCAAGAGTGAATTAGTGTGAGATTTGTCTTTCATAGATAAAAAAGTATACAACCTTTGTAGAACCCTGTTCCATCCCTGAAGTGTTGGTTATAGTTGTGGCTTAATAGTTCTTTAAGGGTATTGAAGACTAGTTGAAGGATCTAGTTTTGTGAGTGTGGGTTTTGGGAACTCTGTTAGGGCCCTAGATTGTATGGTTGTTGGATAGGGTCTTGAACCTTTGTGTGACTATTCAATATAGTTTAGGGCTCTGCTCCAAGTTGTATCATAGAAACTAGTAGATCTTTGGAGGAAGATGTTGGTGCTCAAATTGACAGATTGGACTTCTAACAGATTTCATTTATCTAATGAAGATAAATACGATTGATTTGCCAATGAATGAGGTTTCAACAACCTCCTACAATTCTGATTCCATAGAACCAAGGTTGGTGGGCCTACACTTTAAAACCTATCTTCAAAGTCTTCTTAGAAATTTCCTATAATAGATAACTAACAACTTCAACTCCTTCTTAATGTGTCAATAAGATTACAAAACTGAAAATATATTTGTTAATGAAATATAATGTATTTAATCTTTGTCTGATATGATTAAGATATGAACTAGATTAGATAAAATGAAAGAATAATTCAAACCTTGAAATAATGAAGTCTTCTACCAAATTCAACAAAATGAGAGAGACCAGTGCTTTAATTCAATATGAGCAAAAGAGTCGATATATCTTCAATCCTACGTTCAACTTCAGAGACAGCTTTGAAAACAAAAGCTTATCACCTTGAAGGCATTATGAGATGCGCATATAACTAAAATTTTAAATAGTACTTCAATTTAATACTATTTCTCAAATGAAAGACTAATTGATCAATACTTTAATCAATAAGGTTTTAACCATGTGAAAATGAGAAAGAAATAATTGAATATACAAAATATAAACTAAACATGAATTATACGCAAATCGAAACTATCACTTTAAAGAATTCCAAATTGATTTATCTGAAGGACTTGATTATAAAGAAATAACGAGAAACTATTGTGAAATAAATAAAATACTGACTTATCTCTGCTTGACAAGAAATGGTGTATTGGATCTTTGCATTCAGATTTTGAATTCGATTATCTTTCATTCCATCACATCCATAATTTCAACATATCAATCATCATTTCTTGTTCCAATATTCAATGTTATTCTCCCCTATTTGCAAATTTATGAATAATTATAACTATGAAAATGAGAGGGTGTGTGAAAAATCACACCCTTTTGCTTAAAAATAATCTATAACTAACTATTTTTTAAATTACATTCACAAATATCTCATCATATTTGATTACATCTATCAACCATTTGGTTGGAAAACTATATAAACTTCCAAACTAATTCATTTGTTATAAGACCTCCCTTATGTCATTTGAAATTTGTCTGTGGAGATATGGCTCTGAGTATATCTCTGGGATTTGCAAAATTCATGTGGCATAGCTTGTGCTAATTTGTCTGTATTGTCCACATTTGTCGTTGATAGAAGACTATACTTGCAGATAACCATCATGCTATGGAGGCATGATACTTGCTATTTTTAGTTTTTTAACTTTAATAAGTAGAATGTAATGATAATTCTTGAAACTGTCTATCTGGTCGTAGTTCTATCTACAATTTATGAGTTGATGTATTTTGGGAACTATTTATTCATTGCAGATTGAAAAAAAAATTTTTTTACCAGCTGGTGTTATCATACTTCTATGGGGCTTAGTAGTTACTCGATGACAGCACACTGCAAAAGACATTTTGGATTCATTCCTCATAAACTATTGTTGTCCATTTTCTGCTAATGTATATTGATCTGCATTAGACATGAGAGAGTTGATGGTTCCTTGACATGAGATATTGATAGTTTTGATCTATGGGTATCAAGTTCATGATGATTGCTCTCTTCCCTATCGTTCTTGTTGGTCATTACCTGGCAACTACAAAAATAATCACTAACAGATCCTTGTATATACTTGATCTGCAAACACTTATAAAGTTAACGCAAAAATCTATCAAAAACGTCTTAGAGAACTCACACCCAGCAACAGTTTAAACAATTATGATGTGCTAAGAGGTGATACGGCTAGATACAGGCTGGGAATTGTTTTGGTCTACAAATTCTTGTTTAATTCAATAGCATGTTGTAGTAAATCTGCCGTGTAGACAATCTTAATCAATATCTTTTTTGTCAGCAAATTGATTTATGAATCTCTCCTGTAGAATCACTCTTGGATGGTATTTCACAATTGCAAGTAATTAATCTCTGAGAAGCTATCCTCCCAAAAGCCTAGATCTTCTAAAAAATATTCTATAGAGCTCTCCCATGATTGCACAACATTCTCAAGTCTGTATGTTATCGATGTTAATGGTGTTGAAACTATTTCCATTTATTTATTCATGTTCGCCACCTTTTTGTTTTTTTGCATGTAGAATAAAATTATCAAATGAGAGAAAATAATAATAATGTCACATAATAACTAAACACATATACACATTTAAAAGTATTAGTTCCTTTTCCATCAATGATATATGTCTCATTTGTTGCAATGCTTACGTGGTGAGCAAACTTGAAAATAATTTTAATGTTGATTTTTAAATAGATGAAAACCGTAAAGATAATATGAGATTCATATAGTAATAATTAAACATTAAGGAATGGAAATGAACCAAATTTATAATGAAATTTCTTCCTTGTGAATTATTTGGTCTCTTTGATTTAGTTCTTTTATTTTCTTTAAAAACCTTGTTTCGATCAATAATCAAATATAAGAGTACTATATAGAAGAAATAACACACCAATCTATTTCTTTGATTTATGACATGAACTTTAGCTAGACATATTAAGTGTAATTCTTTCTCATGACGAATTAACCAAGAAAATCCTAAATTAAATGTATACTAATGTCATGTTGTGATCTAATTAGTTTGAAAAAAAAAAAAAAGAATAAGAAAGATTACAGCTAGTAATGCGAGCAGTTTAAAAGAAAGCATGTGCTAGCATAACCCCTTTTTAACAATCTTTTCCATCATAAATTTGTTCAATCCCCTTTCATGTTTTAGGGAAATAAAAATAGAAAGCACAACACATTTTCTAAGAGAACATACATATATACTAACCACCTTCCTTTATATTCTTTTCACAAAATAAATTTAATCATAACCCTCATCCTTCTATAGGAATGAGTGCATAACACATAGATTCACATGTATACAAATAAAATATCCTTTATCATTATTGTTATTGATCAAACTATAATATTTTGTAATCTTAAAATCATAATCATAGATAACAACACCATCATTCCATTAAAATGATAAATATTCAAACCCATGTAAAATTAATTAAATCAAGATCAATCCTTTTCAAAATATTAAAACACTTGAAGGCATCATTAAACTAAAGATATGATTCTCCTCAAAATATTATCTTTTAGGTCATGATTGTAAGTTAATTGCTTCTAGCATCGATATGAATTTAGAAATTAATAATGCAATGGTAAGATATGCATAATTCCATTTAATTGCATTAGGATTTAGATGAAAGCATCATATAGGACTTCAAAAGCATTTTAATTGTAATTAAATCATATTTTTAAGGAGAGAAAGTTACAAGATCAGGTGTTTAAATTTCTTTATCGAAAAAGAGTCTTAAGAAAATGATTCAAGGAAAAAGAGGATTTCAAAATATTAAACCACAAGACATATGAAAGTGAATGATAATACTTTGATAAGAGAAAGATGATGAAAAAAAAGATGCTATAAAAGACAAGAAAGTATGTGTAGACAGTTACTTCCCTAAATAAGAATGGATACAAATTACTTTGTTGATATAGGTTCCACCAATGGCTCTTTTTGGGGATATGTGTTTATACCTAAACACAACAAGATCCAAGCTATCTCTGGAAAGTAGACCATTAGAAAACACAACGATAATATATGTATATATAAGAAAAAAGGAAAGGAAGAACACTTGCCTATTGTTATCTTTAATGAAAGAAAGGTTTAAGATACTGAACATACACAAGAATTTCATGATTGTAACCTTCCAAATCTTGTAAAATATAAGAATTTTCACCTCCTTTATCAATGATGATGAAAGGACCTATCCATAAAGCATCAAACTTTCCATGTTTACCTTTGTCTTGATCTTTCACATTCCATCTCAACACTAAGTCTCCTTCCTGAAATTTCCTTTCTGTGGTCTTCTTATCAAATAAATCTTTTACTTTCTATTGAAATTCTTGATTTCTCTCATGAGATCTATTCCTTATCTCATCTAATTCTGCAAGCTATAGTAGCCTATCTTCCATGAAAACAACTTCTTCATATTGTTCTTCATTCATAAACTTATACACTAGAAACAAATTATTCAGTGGTAAGTGAGCCTTCTTTCTATAAACAAGTTCATATGGAGCATACCTAGTATTTCTTAACTGTAATCTTGTCTGCCCAAAGTGTGAGAGGTAACTTTGAATCCCATGCTCTTTTGTTACTATCTAACATCCTTTTGATAATTTTCATTATGTTCTTGTTGCTAGATTCATCTTGGCCATTTCCTTGAGGGTGATAAGGAGATGAAAAAGAAATCTTTATTCCATAGTTCTCATGAAATTTAATAAATTCTGCAAATCTAAAACACATAGCATTATCACAAACAATCTTCTGAGGAACACCAAATCTTGTCAATATCTTTTCAGTCAAAAATTTGATTACCACTTTACTAGTACCTTGTCTAGTTGGTATAGCTTCCACCCATTTCATGAAGTAATTAGTGGCTACCAAAATCCACTTATTCCCACCACTGGATGCATCAGTTATTTCACCTATGAAGTCTATTCCCCACATTTGGAATGGTTCTTTAGTAGTCATAGGATTGAGAGGTAATGCACCATTATATTTGAGTTTTCCTGAAAATCTCTGACACACTTCACATTTCTGAACATATTTGTGGCAATCCTTAAATATGCAGGGCCAATAGTATCCCACATTCAATATCTTATGTGCAGTGGTCTTTGCTGAAAAGTTCCCACCACATGCTCCATCATGGAGATCTTTTAGCACTTCTTTAGCTTGGTATGTATCTAAACAAAAAATAAGTATACCATCCCTATTTTTTGAATATAAATCTCCCTGCATTAAGACATACTTAGATGCTTGTAACTTTATTGTCCTCTTCTAACTATTTGTAAGGTTCTCAGGACACTTCATGTGTTTCAAAAAATATACTATATTAGTGTACCAGGGGCATCTTTCAATACTTGTATGAGTTTCACTTAGATCAATATTATTTACTTGTAATGCATCCATATTTGACTCTGCCATCAAATTTGATAATCCTTTTCCTCTAATAATCTTACTGATTTGGATTTCTATGTCAAATTCTTGAATCTGATTTGCCCATCTGCATCTTGATAGGGAGCCTCCTTGGTAACCTTTTGAGTTTGCTTGGAACTCTTGTTAGGCCTCTCCTAGGACCTCTAGGGCTTCCTCAATCCACCCTCTACCACTTGGAAGAATCAACTCTTCCCTCCAACCAAGAAGCTACCTATCTTGTCAAAATCACCATTCTTGTGTTCTACAAGAACCTTCCACTCAAACCACTCCAAGACCTAAACTTACATTTCAATTTGTAGGAGGGTCAGGGCTTCAACATACTCCACTTTTGGATTGCAACCTAGGTTTGAAACCATCAAGTTGGTCCATATTACCATCGAGTTCTAGATTCCAACTTTCTAGGCCTTGTAGCCCTTTTTGCCAATTAGGCCTCCTAGATTGTAGGAAAACACTTTTTTTGCACAAAAAATTAAAAGAACCCCCAAATATATTCTAGTAGTCTTCAAGTAAATAAAAAACCCACAAGGATTTTCTAGGTCTTAGGGTGCAGTATTGTCCGTACACCCTACTTCTTGAAAATGGCTTCTTTCTTGCTTTTGGACTAGTTTGAGGTATTTGGCTTCAAAACATGGCATGTTGGATTCTTGGGCACTCCTTCACTTTGGGTAAAACCTAAATAACATCATTCAATACACCCATTGCCTTCTTGGCTCATGAGAACACCCCTTGCAACTTTTAAACCAACTGTCACTTTCTCTTCCTAACCGCGCTGTGCATGTAGCTCGCCTAGGGAAAGTGTTTAAAAATACTTGCAAGTACTTTTAGAGCTCCTCCTTACATATTCTTGAAGCTCCATGGACCTAGTATCCCTTCCCAGATGGCCGTATAGAACCAATGGTGGGAAGTGGAGTTAGGTCCACATCCTTGCTCGTTGCTTGGAACTAGACAACAAGCTGTCTGGAACAAAAATAATTTACAAACTGCAAAGAAAATTAACTAAAACCTTAAATAGAAATTTGAAAATCACTACAACATCTACTAAAATGGATACAACTAGTCACAATCTCATTTTAATCCATGCACAACAAAATAACACAAAAATCCTTCAAATCTGTTGTCTTCACATTCAAAGCTCTTGGGCGCTCCAATATCAAAAATCCGTACAATGTCTTCTCTCTTTTGAAATTAGGGTCTTGTCACCTTATATACTTCCCACACACATGTTTCACTCCTTCTATGGGTTCAAAAACCATTAGAACCTCAAAATCCTCTAGACAACAAAATGTTGTCAGCAACTTTTAAAAGTTGCTAATGTTGCATAGCAACATTTTACATTGTAATTGCAACTTACACTTTTTAAGTGTTTCACCACCATTTCAACCTATCTAACCTTAGCTAGACCAAATAGGGTATCCAAGGACCCTAAGAACCACCATGACATCACTCTGCCCTTTGATGACATCATCAAGTATAGTCCACTAAGCAAGAGCCAAAAAGAGCTATTCTAACCAAACAGAAGCATAAAATGAAACCTAACTAAAACACCTTTGGTCAACATGACCTTATGTATTTACATTACCCTACAAGAGGGTGTTCCACACACTCACACCCAAAATGACAAGAAAAACCACCAACTAGCTGGCAGCTCAAGGGTGCTCCTGCACCATACTACCAAGGTTAAGAACTAATGTCACCTCTGGGGAGAGGAACCTAGGATCAATGCCCTGCTTCTTAAATTCATTCTCAACTACCCAAGTATCCTTAGCCTCTGACATGCCTGCCCACTATATGAGATGTTCCATATAAGTGCCCTTCCTAGTCTTTTTCTTCACCCAAGAGTCTAAAATCTTGACTGCTATAGGTGCTGGTGCAGGGGTAAGTTGAACATCTACTGCTATCGCTTGATTATGTGACCATAGTTCAGTAACTACTAGTGTAGGTCCCTTATAGGGGACTAAATCCTATACATTGAAAATAGGAGAGATGGCCAAATCTGTTGGAAATTCAAGTTTATAGGCATTTTGCCCATACTTTGCAAGAATCTTGCAAGGACCAATCCTCCTCATTTGCAGCTTGGTGGGGACTCCCTTCTGCAACCTAGACTTATTGAGGTGCACCATCACAAGGTCACCCACATAAAACTAAAGATCTTTTCTTCCTTCATCAATTCTAGCTTTCAACTTTTGTGTAGCCTCTTGGAGCTGCTTCTTAACTTGCTCATGAACTTCCTTCATGGATTGAGAAAAATCATTTGCATATACACTCCTTCCTTCTACATTTTCCAAGGTTCTCAACTCCAACACAGCTCTAGGGTGCAGCCCATAAACTACTTCAAAGGGGATTTTTCCTGTTGTCCTATTTGCACTATCATTGTAGGCATATTCAGTTTGTGGTAACATTTGATCCCACATCACTCCATACTCCTTTTTCAAACACCTAAGGAGATTTCCTAGAACTCTATTGATCACTTTATTTTGACCATCTTTCTGGGGATGGTAGGCTGACCCAAATGATAGATTGGTTCCCAATCTTGACCACAAGGTCTTCCAAAAATGACCCATGAATTTTACATCTCTATCAGATACTATGTTGATGGGTAAACCATGGATCCTTACCACTTCTTTAAAGAACAAATGAGAAATATGACTAGAATCATGGGTAGTTTTACAAGCAATTAAATGACTCATCTTGCTAAACCTATCTACCACCACAAATATACTATCCAAACCAGACTTAGTTCTAGGCAGCCCAACAATAAAATCCATACTGATACATTCCCAAGGCCTAT
>MU226615.1:2320112-2339190 GCA_018584345.1 Thuja plicata
CTTGGATAACATTTTTTAAATTTACATAATGTACTTTTGCTGATTCTGACCCATTCCCTAAAATTTTTGGAATTGCACTCCTTAATTCATTCTTTATGTCATTAGGACATCCCCTTATGCCATAAAAATCTGACTGTCTGTATCTATCAGAAACCATCGGAGCTCTATAATTATTTATATTTTGATTCACGGTTCCATGTCTTTGATTCTACCTATTTGCATTATGAAACCTTTGATTTTTCCTTGGCTCAAAATTCAAATTATTATGATCTCTTGGGCCATAATTATGATACCTATCATTTTGATATCCATTATACATCCTTCCATTATTTTTATGTCTATACTATTCATGTTGATCAAATGTGTTATGATCCCTCCTATTGTAGTGGTTGTAGTATTCTCCATTATCCCACTGTCCCTAATGATCTCTTCTTTACCAATCATTGTTGTTTCTCTCAAGTCTTCCTCTTTCATCTAGTTCAAACAAGGGGTTGGTATGATCATTGTTAAACACATGCCCATTATTCTTCCTATGAGGAGGATTATAGACTTCATTTCTATCATCCTTAGGAGTTTCTTTATCTCTTGGTGATCTAATTTTATCTCTTTCTATTCCCATTGTATATCTTCTGGTTGCCTTTTGAGAGCCATAACCATTTCTTCATTATTTGGTCCTACCTCATCCATCTCACAGAAAACTTTATCCCATTTGTTAATTCTTTTCTCCTTTTCAGTCATTTTCTGATTTGGATCATGTTGAGACTCATGTCCTCTTCTATTACTTTGAAAAAAAAGATTATGATTTTCACTACTGCTCTCATGACTATGATGGCTTGAATTAGGAAATTGTTCACAAGCATATTCTTTGTCATCTTTATCAGGATACATCATGTGAGGTACATAAGACATATTTACACTTGGAGTCCTAACTTTCCTTAGCTTTAAGTCTAATTCAAGTTGATCTGGATGCAAGGATCTTCTTCCCCACATGGAAATTATTAATCACAAAATTATGTAACCAAGTTTATCACTTCTTTATGTTTGTAGAGTCGCCACCCTCTTCTTAGAAGGAAATGAAATTAAGTGATTTGGATTCTTCCTCAGTAGATTATATGCTACAAAAATATAAATAGAAGCTTAAGTTTAAACATATAAGTTTTAAACAATGAAAACTTTAATAAAAGTTATAAGCTCTATTATATCAGATTTAAAAGCTTTTTAATGATATTACTCATACATCTACTTCTTTATACTTGAAAATGTAAAATCTGAAATTTTCAAAATTTAAGAAATAATAATTCTTAAGATGCTTTGATAAAGAATGAAAAATTAAAAGTTGAATTAAAGTATCAATTATAAATCAAATCTAAATTATAAAACTCACCACAATGTCTTAATTTAATGAATCTATATGCTGGTCTAAAAACAAAAAACTTGTAAAGTTTACTTGCAACTCGTTCCCTAGTAGAGTCGCCAATCTGTTGGCACTCAAATTGACAGATTCGACTTCTAATAGATTTCATTTATCCAATGAAGATAAATATGATCAATTTTCCAACAAACAAGGTTTCAACAACCTCCTTCAATTCTGATTCCATGGAACCAAGGCTGGTGGGCCTGCACTTTAAAACCTGTCTTCAAAGTCTTCTTAGAAATTTCCTACAACCTATAACTGATAACTTCAACTCCTGCTTCTCAAAGTGTCAATAAGATTACAAAATTGAAAATATATTTCTTAATGAAATATAATGTATTTAATATTTTCCTGATATGATTAAGATATGAAGTAGATTAGATGAAATGAAAGAATAATTCAAAACTTGAAATAATGAAATCTTATACCAAATTTAACAAAATGAGAGAGACTAGTGCTTTAATTCAATACAGGAAAAAGAGTCAATATATCTTCAATCCTACATTCAAATTTAGAGACAGCTTTGAAAACAAAAGCTTATCACCTTAAAGGCGTTATGAGATGCACATATAAATAAAAATTTAAACAGTACTTCAATTTAATACTATTTCTCAGATGACATACTAATTGATCAATACTTTAATCAATAAGGTTTTAACCATGCAAAAATGAGAAATAAATAATTGAATATAAAAAATATAAACTCAAATTGAATTATATGCAAATATAAACTATCACTTTAAATAATTCCAAATTGATTTATCTGAAGGATTTGATTGTAAAGAAATAACGAGAAACTATTGTGAAATAAATAAAATATCGACTTATCTCTGCTTGACAAGAAATGGTGTATTGGATCTTTGCATTCAGATTTAAAATTCAATTATCTTTCATTCCATCACATCCATAATTTTGACATATCAATCATCATGTCTTGTTCTGATATTCAATGTTATTCTCCCCTATTTGCAGATTTCTGAATGATTATAAATATGAAAATGAGAGGGTGTGTGAAACATCACACCCTTTCACTTAAAACTAATATATAATTAACTATTTTTTAAATGAAATTCACAAATCTCTCACCATATTTGATTACATCTATCAACCATTCGGTTGGAAAACTATACAAACTTCCAAACTGATTCATTTGTTATAAGACCTCCCTTATGTCATTTGAAATTTGGCTGTGCAGATATGGCTCTGAGTATATCTCTGGGATTTGTAGAATTCATGTCACATAGCTTGTGCTGATTTGTCTGTATTGTCCACATTTGTCACTGATAGAAGACTATACTTGTAGATAACCATCATGCTATGGAGGTGTGATACTTGCTGTTTTCACTTTTTTGACTTTAATAAGTAGAATGTAATGATAATTCTTTAAACTGTCTATCCGACCGTAGCTCTATCTACAATTTGTGAGTTGATGTATTTTGGGAATTGTTTATTCATTGTAGATTAAAAAAAACCTTTTTCACCAGCTGGTGTTATCATACTTCTGTGGGGCTTAGTAGTTACTCGATGATAGCACACTGCAAGAGACATTTTGGATTCATTCCTCATAAACTATTTTTGTCCATTTGCTGCTAATGTATATTGATCTGCATTAGAAATGAGAGAGTTGATGGCTACTTGACATGGGAAGTTGACAATTTTGATCTATGGGTATCAAGTTCATGATTATTGCTTTCTTCCCTATGGTTCTTGCTGGTCATTGCCTGGCAACTACATAAATAATCGCCGACAGTTCCTTGTATATACTCGATCTGCAAAAACTTATAAAGTTAACGCCAAAATCTATCAAAAATGTCTCAGAGAACCCACGCCCAACAATAGTTTAAGCAATGATGATGTGCTAAGAGGTGATACGGCTAGATACAGGCGATCAATATCTTTTTCCTCAGAAAATCTATTTATGAATCTCTCCTGTAGAATCACTCTTGGATGGTATTTCACAATTGCAAGTAATTAATATCTAAGAAGCTATCCTCCCAAAAGCCTAGATCTTCTAAAAACTCTTCTGCAGAGCTCTCCCATGATTGCACAACATTCTCAAGTCTATATGTTATCGGTGTTAATGGTGTCGAGACTATTTCCATTTATTTATTCATGTTTGCCACCTTTTTGTTTTTCTACATGTAGAATCATATTATCAAATGAGAGAAAATAATAATAATGCCACATAATAACTAAACACATATACACATTTAAAAGTCTTTGTCCCTTTTCCATCAATGATATATGTCTCATTTGTTGCAATGCTTACGTGGTGAGCAAACTTGAAAATAATTTTAACATTGATTTTTAAATAGATGAAAACCCTAAAGATAATATGAGACCATAATAACTAAACACATATACACATTTAAAATTTGTTTTCCCTTTTCCATCAATGATATATGTCTCATTTGTTGCAATGCTTACATGGTGAGCAAACTTGAAAATAATTTTAACATTGATGTTTAAATAGATGAAAACATTAAGGAATGGAAATGAACCGAATTTATAATGAAATTTATTCCTTATGAATTAGTTGGTCTCTTTGATTTAGTTCTTTTATTTTCTTTAAAAACCTTGTTTCGATCAATAATTAAATATAAGAGTACTATATAGAAGAAATAACACACCAATATAGTTCTTTGATTTATGACATGAACTCTAGCTAGGCATATTAAGTGTAATTCTTGCTCATGATGACTTAACCAAGAAAATCCTAAATTAAATATATACTAATTTCATGTTGTGATCTAATTAGTTTGAAAAGAAAAAAAAAGAATAAGAAAGATTACACCTATTAATACAAGCACTTTAAAGAAAGCATGTGCTAGCATAACCCCTTTTTAACAATGTTTTCCATCATACATTTGTTCAATCCCCTTTCATGTTTTAGGGAAACAAAAATAGAAAGCACAATACATTTTCTAAGAAAGCATACATATATACTAACCACATTCCTTTATATTCTTTTCACAAAATAAATTTAATGATAACCCTCATCCTTCTATAGGAATGAGTGCATAACACATAGATTCACATGTATAAAAAGAAAATATCCTTTATCATTATTGTTATTGATCAAACTATAATATTTTGTAATCTTAAAATCATAATCATTGATAACAACACCATCATTCCATTAAAATGATAAATATTCAAACCCATGGAAATTTAATTAAATCAAGATCAATCCTTTTCAAAATATTAAAACACTTGAAGGTGTCATTAAACTAAAGATATGATTCTCCTCAAAATATTATCTTTTAGGTCATGATTGTAAGTCAATTGCTTCTAAAATCGATATGAATTTAGAATTTAATAATGAAACGGTAAGATATGTAGAATTTCATTTAATTGCATTAGGATTTAGATGAAAGCATCATATATGAATTCAAAAGCATTTTAATTGTAATTACATCACGTTTTTAAGGAGAGAAAGTTACAAGATCAGGTGTTTAAATTTCTTTATCGAAAAAGAGTCTTAAGAAAATGATTCAAGGCAAAAGAGGATTTCAAAATATTAAACCACAAGACATATGAAAGTGAATGATAATACTTCGATAAGAGAAAGATGATGAAAAAAAGAAGCTATTAAAGACAAGCAGGTATGTGTAGATAGTTACTTCCCTAAATAAGAATGGATACAAATTACTTTGTTGATATAGGTTCCACTAGAAGAAAAGATGAAGACATGTGAGAAGGAGGAAAAGACAATGAACTACCAAACAAAATGACAAATCTAGAACTACTAAGAGTAGTGAAGGAACATGAAGGAGAAAGGAAGTGGATGAGGCAAGAAATGGAGAAGCTTAAGGAACAATTCAAGAAAGACAGTAGTGGAAACTCTAGAGTTGAATACTAGGGGAGTGATGAAGAAACCCCTTGGCAAGAGGAAGAAGAAGAGATCCCTATAGACTAGAGGCTACTCATGAAGAATTTGAAATCTATGGAGAGAAGGACTACGGACAGTAAGCTTGATCTTCATGTCTACAGTGATGATAAGGAAAAATTATTGCCTCTATTTTGTATAATTTTAAATACTTTGTTCTAGTTTTTGACAAAATATTTGAGATCCTAGCATTCAAAACTTGTTATAAAGTCTAGATAGAACTGATAAACCATGGGTAGATGTTTTTGACATACTTTTCTAATATTATACATATAGTGCAGTATTTCATAAAACCATCAGAATATATGTTCTAATACCTGGATATTTAATTTGATTAAGCTTGTTGCATGAATGTTTCCGCATCATAACTAACTTGACAGGAGAGAAAGTGGCTGAAGAGTGGTTGACAACATTCAAGGAGGACTGTTGAGGACCAACTACGGTGAAGTGATCATTACAGCACCAGGAAACACAACTGCTACAATGGAGCCATTATTCTAGGATGCGGGGATGTAGTGTGCCTATATTCCCTCTGCACTTTAGTATGTTGAATGGGTTGCCGGAGCTTCATTACCCACACCGCGAGCTGTTGCATTTCCATCTTCTTCTCCAGCATGTTTTCAGCAAGGATAGTTTCTTTTCTATTTTGTAATAAGTGTTCGATCCTCTATATATAGGGATTGGACCGATAGTTTGAGGTTAGCTAGGAAAAATGAGAGACAAAAGTTTTTGAAAGAAAACTGTTGTATCTTGTAGCAATCTATTTCAAGTTCCATGTCTTGTTTCTGTGTAATGAGTTTTTGAAATGCAATGAAGTAATTCTTGGTTTACATTCTGTGTTAATAGTTTAGCAGAATCTAACCAAGGGGGCCCATTTGGGAGGTGGAATAGGTTAGAATAGAATAGATTTCATTTTCAGCATTTTTACCATTTCCAGCATTTCCAGTATTTTAGATAGAAGTTACAATTTCTTCCTGCAACATCGTACCTTGTGAGTGTTCCTACAGCATCTGCAAGAATAGTTATAATGGATGTTCTAGGCTGAAAGTATAGGTCTCAATAGAGTTTCAATTCATAGCATTCATTTCAGTAAGGAGATAAATGTATTCTTTTCCTACAGGACTAGTGTAGGTTTCTTTTATGCATTTTTACCTTCCTGCAACATAAGTAGAATGACTCCTTAAGAAACCTAGTGCACATATCGTGCTGACCATTTCAAGTATACATCCCTAGGTTGACAAGTTAAATGCACCTCATAACAGGAGAAGTAGTCCTTAGATTGAATAAACCATTCCTAAGAAAGGCCTTGAGCATGATTATTCCACACCTATTGTGAGGCGGTTCATTTTTGGCACAGCTGCCGGGGATGGTGTCAACCTAGGAACATTTTGGAGTCATTCCTAGGTTAGTTTTTAGATTTGTATACCTAAAAATTTCTTCATAGGTGTGAAGAAATCAATTGCATGCATCGAAGAGAAAGATGACGAGATGAATATGGTAGATTTCTTCCAGCAAAACCTGCTAATTTGAACGACGAAGTTGAAGAAGTTGAGTTACCCTTTGAAGATGCAAGCCCCAAATTTCCTGTAGCATCTTCCTCCAGAGCAGAACCATTTGATGTAAGTGACTTTTGACCTTTTGCAGAAATCTTGGCCAGCTTTCTAGATAATTCTGGCCCAAATCCATCTAACATTAACAATCCAGTAGCTAATGTTCCTTTCCAGCAGCAACCCCATAATCAAATACCTCCAGTAATGGCACACCCTACTTTCCCATTTCCTCTCCCAAGCCTTATAAACAATGTTAATCTCAAAAATATAACCACAACTGCTCTTCTAAAGTTTTGTGGTCTTATAACTGAGGATCATGACACTTTCTTGTTTGAGTTTGACATACTCTATCGAATCTTTGACTACAATAATGATGCCCATAAGCTCAATTTGTTTCCTACAAAACTGAAAGATTCAGCCTTATGATGATTCATGGGCTTAGGATCCAATGCAACATGTACCTGGGATGAGATGTAGACATTGTTTCTGCAGAAATATAAAGATTATTGCAAAGGCAGTGACCCAAAAGGAGATGATATCTTTAGGATGTCTCAAAAGGAAGATGAAACATTGGAGGACTATGTTTCATGTTTTTTATACACAATGCAGAAGAATCCCCAGCATGTACTGGCAGAGGATTCATAAAAACTATTCTTCTTGAGGGGGGTAAATGACAATTGTCTATAAGCATTAGACTTGATGGATGGTGGAGACATATCCCAATCCTCTTGGGATGACCTCAAGAAAATTTGTCAGAACTACTCAAGGCCAACTGTGAAGAAAGGCAAAGGATACCGGTCCACAGTCACAAAAGGGATTGGTTCAGGAATTTCAAAGTTGGAGATATCTAATTTTCTCATAGATTTCAAGCAAGATTATAAATGATGTAGCTACACATCTCGACACAATGACTACCAAGAAAAAGAATATAGAAGTTGAATCACAATTGGTTGAGTACTATCCACACTGCCACAAACAGAAGAAAGAATGTGTATATAAGCTGGTAGCAAACCTGGAAAATCAACATTTGCCAACTAACTACATGAAGATAGAAGGAGACAATGATCAAGTGTTCTTCATTGCTCAACATCGACCATGGGATTCATGACAAGGTATGCCACAAGATCCTCTACAGTTTTCAAATTTTAACAATAATCAATGGAAAAACCAAAATTATTAGAATACTTCTCAGTACTCTCAACCCCAATGGTAAAACTAGTAGAATAATCAATGGCCTAACCAGAAAAATAACCAATGGCCAAACTAGCAAAATAATCAGTGGAAAAACTAGCAGAATAACCAATGGCCAAACCAGCAGAATAACCAATGGCAAAACCCACAAAATAATCAGTGGCAAAATCAGCAAAATAATTTGTGGCCTAATCAGTAGAATCAATGGCAACCACCACAAGGAAATTGGCAGCAAACTAATCAATAGAGGGGGCCTCTACAGTGGCCTAACCAAATTTTTGGCAGTCCAAAATTACCACCTCCAGTGCAACCACCTGCAATAATGCCACCTCCTACAGTAACTAATGCTAATCCAAAGCCAACCCAATTGCCTTCTCAACCACAGCCAAATCCAAAAAACAAATAGTAGCAGTAGCAAACATACACTACTTACACTCAGCAGTGCCCTACTTACTCATTAGAGATAGCTGATATCCATTTGAGGTCTGGTACCACCCTGCCTACACCTAAATATCCTATTATCATGGAAGTTGCAGACACTCCTGCAACACTACTTCCAGAAGCCACACTGCCAAATACTAGCCAGTCGACTGATATACCGAGCAGAACTACTTTCCCCACTTTGAATCCACCCTTTCCACATAGGCTAAACAAAGAAAAACATATACCCCAAGAGGAAGAAACATTTGATATTATTGAGCAGCTAAAAAATATGAATATTCAAATCCCTCTGTTCCAAGCTATCAAAGATATACCTCTTTATGGAAAGGATATTAAGGAAGCATGCCTTAAAATGCCAGGATGGAAGAAGAAAGACCCTCAAACAATACATATTGTAGGGCAATTAGAAGATATCATGTTAGGAAAAGTGGTAGTACCAAAGTATTTAGATCCTGGCAGTCCAGTAGTTGACCTGATAATAAATGGATAGATTGTGAAAAATGCTCTAGTTGATTTGGGAGCAACAATAAATGTGATGGCTAAAGATACAATGAATAGGCTAAGCATAGAAGGCTTAAGAACAACATCCACAGTGTTACAACTTGTTGATAGTTCAACTATTACTCCAAAGGGCCTCATAGAGGATGTGATAGTAACCTTAGATTCATGGGAGTAACCTGCTGATTTTCTTATCCTATCACCGAAAGTAAACTTTGTTGGTTATCCTATAATCTTGGGAAGACCCTGGTTAGCAACCACTGATGCCAAAATTAATTGCAGATCAGATAGTATGACAATTTCAAATGGTCAAGCCATAAGGAAGTTAGCCCTATATCCTCCTGCCCAACCCTAGCAAGACTTGGGAGAACCTATTTGGCCAGACTTAGGAGATGAGGAGGAAGAGATAAATTTAGTAGCCCAGCTCATGATGTTGCATAGGCAATCTTTTCTAAAGATACAAGAGGAAGATGATGTGATACAGAGCATTCTTACCAATGAATGTATTATGGCTAAAGATGTTTCAGAAAGTTCTATTTTATATCTATGTACTTATGAGGACTGTATGTCTCCAGCAAACCCTGAAATGATTGATCAATTACTGACAAGTGAAATAGTTAGAATTCCAGTGCCCAAAGTGTTAATGGTAGAGCTGACAACAACAGTGGAACTATCCTTTAGACATAACCTGCATGTAAATAACAAGCTGTCCCAATCACAGCTGGCATTGTTAACCAAGCTCCTCAGTCAGCATGAAAAAGCCTTTGCATGGGATTATGGAGATATGGAGGGACTTAATCCAAAACTCTACACCCATAGAATCTACATCAATGATGGAAGCTTGCCACTTTGTCAACCACAGAGGAGAATAAATCTAGCACTAAGAGAAATAGTTAAAACCGAGTTATAGAAGTTGTTGGACACTAGATTCATCTATCCAATCTCTGACAGCAAGTGGGTATCACCATTGGTAATTGTACCTAAGAAAGGAGGTAAGTGGCAGATATGTGTGGATTACAGAGAATTAAATAATGCTACAAAGAAGGACCACTTTCCTTTACCTTTTATTGACCAGGTCTTGGATAGTTTGGCTGGAAAGAAATATTTTTCCTTTCTGGATGGATACAATGGTTACAATTAGATAAGCATTGCCCCTGAAGATCAAGAAAAGACCATGTTCACATGTCCTTGGGGCACATATGCCTATTTAGTATTACCATTTGGATTATGCAATGCACTTGCTACCTTTCAGAGAGTTGTGATCAGCATCTTCGCCGATATATCCCATGATTGCATGGAAATCTACGTGGATGACTTTACTACATTTGGTGTCACATTTGAGGAAGCTCTAAAGAACTTGGAGAAAGTACTAATCAGATGCAAGGAACATAACCTATCTCTCAATAGTGAAAAGTGCTTTCTGATGATGCAGGAAGGAGTGGTGCTGGGACATTTTATCTCCAAAGATGGAATCTAGGTAGACCCTGCAAAGATAGAGGTAATTCTCACACTCCCTATTCCTACTAAGAAAAAAGAAGTCAGATCTTTCTTAGGTCACGTTGTCTATTATAGGAGGTTTATCTAGAACTTTAGTCAAATAGCTAGTCCTCTGTACAATTTACTTACCAAAGAAGCTGAATTTACTTGGACAAAGGAATGTGATGAATCCTTCCTACATCTCAAGTCACTTTTGACAACTGTAATAGTCCTTAGGGGTCCTGAATAGACTTTGCCATTTCACATTCATACAGATGCTTCAGACTATGTTGTAGGTGCTGTCTTAGGAAAAAAGACTAAAAACCTTGAAGATGCAATCTATTATATCAGTAAGAGTCTACATGGACCAGAGTTAAACTATACAGTGACTGAAAAAGAATTGTTAGTGGTAGTTTATGCTCTAAATAAATTTCACCATTATGTGACTAGTTATCCTATCTTTGTTCATACTAACCATGCAGCAATTAAGTATCTCATGAACAAACCTTCCATCACAGGCAGGTTAGCAAGATGGCTTCTTCTTTTGTAGGAATTTGATATAACAATCATTGACAAGCCATGGAAAGAAAACATGGTAGCTGATAATCTATCTAGACTTCATCATGCTGGAGAAGATACTACTTTGATAGATGATACATTTCCAGATGAACATTTATTTCATATTGCTATCCAGAATCCATGGTATGCAGATATCACTAACTACCTAGCAGCTAATAAAATGCCAACACATTTCTCTTATAAGGAAAAGAAGCTGCTTGTAGAGAAAAGCTTCTATTTCTCTTAGATTGATAGCACATTATTTTACACTAGACTTGACCAAGTCATGAGAAGATGTGTGAGAGAAGATGAGACATATGAAATTCTTCATGCATGTCACAATGAACCATGTGGAGGGCACTTTGCAGCCAAATGAACATCACAGAAGATTTTAACAACTAGCTACTATTGGCCTACACTTCACAAAGATGCAACAAGTTATACAAGGAAGTGTGACAAGTGTCAAAGAATGGGCCGACCAAAAAGATCAGATGAAATGCCCTTAAACCCATAGGTGGTGGTAACACCATTTGATAAATGGGGCATGGACTCTATTGGCCCAATAGACCCTCCATCCAATAGGAAATCATACATTTTGGTATGCACAGATTACCTAACCAAATGGGTCGAAGTCAGAGCAATGAAACATGCCAGAGATCATAAAGTTGCTGAATTTATGTATGAAGAAATTTTTACTAGATATGGGATGCAAAGTGACCTTGTTACTAATCAAGGTACACAATTCACCTCCAATCTTATAATAGAGCTCATGAAGGAATATAATATCAGACATAAAAAATTAGCCCCTATCAGCCCCAAGCCAATGGACAAGCATAAGTAACAAATCGGGAAATAGAAGCAATTTTAACAAAAATAGTTCATTTGCATTGCCGAGACTAGAGCAGAAGACTATCAGAAGCCATCTAGGAATATAGAACAACATGGAAGACCACCATAGGGTTCACTCTATTCTAACTATTATATGGTAAAACAATAATGTTGTCGATTGAGTTTGAACACAAAACATTAAGAACAACGCTGGAGTTAAATATTGATCTTCCTATAGCACAGAGGGAGCGCTTGCTACATCTCAATTCTCTAGATGAAATGCGCAATTCTTCCCTACAGTACACAAAAATTTTCCAAAAGCAAAGAGAACAGTGGCATGATACCCATATTAAGAGTAAATAGTTCAAATTTGGAGATTGGGCATTGTTATATGATTCTAGATACCAAGAGATACCAGGAAAGCTACAGACACAATGGTTGGGTCCATATGAAATAAGCCATGTATTTGCAAATGGAGCAGTCTAGTTGACCATAATTGACCCTGTACACTTCAAGCTACTTGTCAATGGACATAGATTAAATTTGTATCACCAGCCACAGATGAAAGAGGGCTTCCTGTAGCAATTCAACCAGCCAGTTTTAAAGGATCAATAGGTAACACTTCCTGCAATAGAAGGTGTCAACCTTCTTCCTACATCTCTTCAATAAGAATTCCTTTGAAGCATGACCATAATAAAAAATTTATGTTTATATAAAGTTCAAATTCTTCATTCACTTTCTACATTCTTCCTTTTCAACCCACTTCATTTCTTAATCTTTCATCCACCCACCTTCCATGTCATCATATTTTAAAGCTTTCAATAAAAGATCATGTGCTGACACATGCCGACCACCAATGCCATCATTCCACTCTCACCAATCTTTCCTGGCACTATGATGATCAATTAATAGGTATGAGCTTTTCAAATTTATTTCCATTTTTAGCAAATGTATTTAGTTGGTTATATCCAATATTGCAATAAATGTATTGTTTCCGCCTTAATCCAGTTCCGTACCTTCTGCCAATTCTGACAAGTGAGGACACTTGTCAATATTTTGTAGGGGGAAGGGAAGTGTGCCAATTTCTAAAAATGTCATTTCTATTTACTCATTAAAGATCCTCAAATCTGTACTTTGGCCTTGTCTCAATTAAAATTCAGCTACCGCATCACACAAGTGTCAAATATCGTACCTTTATTCCAAATAAACCCCTAACTATTAGACTAGATGTGACCTAGTATTAAAACCATGACACAACTCTCACTCTCGCATGAATATCTATGATTCATTTTGTTAAAGTACATTATTATTGATCATATCAAGAATACTAAAAGAATGTGAAAGAGGGTCTGTGGTTTTACAAGTAGTCTGAAATTCAAAAGGGAAGAAGGTAATTATCAAGAACAGAGCAGAGGTTGAATGGAGCAGAAGTTGAATTTGGTAAAAATGGGGGGCCAATTGCAATGGCATGAACTAGTGGTTCATGGTATTTTACTATCTGATGTTGAGGTAGTGAGAAGATTTAATGCCTGCGGATGGCTGGGGTATTTCTTAAAATTGACAAAGTTTGATAAGGAAGCAGCATCAAAATTTGAAAACACATTTGATGAGGGCCAAGCGATGGTATGGGGGTTGCCAGTTGTTGCAAAAGAGGAGAGAATAGTAGAAGTGACCAGTTTTCCAGTAGCAAGGGAGCACTATCCCAATGCCCATGATGTTAGGTTAGCCATGGCTCAATTCACCCTACCAGGAGACCCTCCATTGGAGATCACTAAACAGGGATACAAAAGGATGTCCATTCCTCCACCATACCAAGAGTTGGCTACAAAAATTATATTGTATTTCACCTATGAAGGATGATTCTCTAATTTACATGCGCATCATTTTAATTTGCTTAGTTATGTATGACATAATATCCCAATGAATGCACCCAATTTTCTGTTTAATATGTTGTGCATTAGTGCTGATGAAACCTAGAAAGGGAAAGACAAATCTGTTACTCACCATGCCCTGATTAAATTACTCATAGAAAGATCACTTAGGGATGCCTCCCCTATGACATGGGCAGAGTTTGTCCATCATAAAACCCTTCTGCCTCAAATTGCCCCTAATGTGCAAATTAACCAAGATAATGCAGTTTCCCCTGACCCAATTGTCGAGAAAAATAACCAAGGGGAAGAAACTAAAAATTTATAAGAAAATGTGCCTTTAACTGCTCACATGAGAAATATACCTACTGCCACCTAGACAAAAGGAAAATGGAAGTTAGTAGAAGAAACTTTGGTTCTTGCAGCTGAACCACGAAACCCTCAAGTCTCAAGAAAGAAGAGAATGAAGTCCGTTCCTGCACCCACTACTCCTATAGCAGAGAAAACAAAAAGGCTTAGTAAGAAAAAGGCCATAGAAGTTGAGGAAATCCCTGTAAGAAGAAGTTCCAGGATGAGAGGGTAGATTCCTAAAGTGCCCACAGAAAGCCAGCCCTCTTCCCCCAAACAATTTGAGGAGTAAACTCCTATTCATATTGTTCCAGATGATTCTACCAGCCAGTCTGAGATTCCTAACATTCCTCAAAATCTAGAAGAGGAGTGTGAAGATGAGCCAAATGTATGTCAAAATGACCCAGGATTTAGTCATCAGGATGTTCCAACTTGTGAGGAAGAAACCCCTATAACTCACCAGCTGCCTTGCACAAGAAATGCTTTAGTTTCCTATAAGAGAACTTGGTCAATAAAATTCTTAGAGCAGTTATGGAAAGAACAAAGGAAGAAGAATAACCAAGATGAAAAAAGTGGTTCAATTACTTTGCAAATGCTTCTTTTCTAGTTATATAATAAACATGTGCTGACAACCACTCTATATGGAGAAGAGAAAAAGAAATTGCAGAAAGTAATAGCAGAACAAGAAGAGGAAATTGTAGAATTGAAAGATCAGTTGGCAAGATAGAAATAGAGAATGGAACATGCCCTTAAACTAACTAAATAGGTAATTGCTTGTAGACCTCCACCTAGGGTCTATACCATCTATCTAAAAGAACAATTCCTCCTATTTCAGTTGATGATGTAAACGCAGAGTTCAAATCAGCCCAGGAATTCTATGGTTTATACCAAACACTTCCATCTTGGCAACAAAACCTACTCTATGAGTTGTATGTGCATAATTTCATCATCCCTACAGAGACTGAATGGAATCCCCTACCTTACATAGGGGATATACACCTAAGGGCTCTGATGGCATGGATGCACAATGAGGATAACTATGATATGTAGTTGGAGAATTATAGAGAACTTGAGAAAATAGAACCCCTACCCTTAAGAGTAGAAAGCAGTCAACCAGAAGTATTCCTGAGAGATTGGTTTAGACTGACATATGAGAATGTTAAAAAGGAAATCAGAGATAAAAATTTTAAACTCAGAGTAGATGTGTATGCAGAATAAGAAAGTATGTCCTATTTTGTCTTCCAAAGAACCTTCACTGGTGCCAAAAGTAGATGGGGTATATTATTAGAGGTATTCAAAAGATCACAACCACATAGCCCCATTAACCTTGAAGAAAATATACACTAGGCACCAAAATACATAGAACTAGGTAGGAAAATAAGGAAGGAGCTCTGGTGTCTGCTCACAATGCAGCTGCTCATCCTTCTTTGGCCCTTGTATGATATCAACACTACCAGACTTGACAGGTTGCAAGAAGATCACAGAATGGAAGTTTGGGAAAGAACAAGAGGATTCTATTACTCCTTTAAGAGCTAGAGGCGAGGAAGAACTGAAGTTGGTGACTATAGGTCAATTTCCAGAAGGTGTAATGCTTGAGGACAAGAATTTGATTAACCAAGGGGCAGATGATAAGGCCAAATTATTGCCTCTATTTTGTATAATTTTAAATACTCTTTTCTAGTTTTTGACAAAACATTTGAGAGCCTAGCCAGTCAAAACTTGTTATAAAGTCCAGATAGAACTGATAAACCATGGGTAGATGTTTTTGACATACTTTTCTAATATTATACATATAGTGCAGTATTTCATAAAACCATCAGAATATATGTTCTAATATCTAGATATTTAATTTGATTAAGCTTATTGAATGAATGTTTCTGCATCATAAATAACTTGACAGGAGAGAAAGTGGCTGGAGAGTGGTCGACAACATTCAAGGAGGACTGTTGAGGACCAGCTATGGCGGAGTGATCATTACAGCACCAGGAAACACAGCTGTTACAATGGAGCTATTATTCCAGGATGCACGGATGTAGTGTGCCTACATTCCCTCTGCACTTTAGTATGTTGAATGAGTCACCCGAGCTTCATTACCCACACTGCGGGCTGTTGCATTTCCATCTTCTTCTCTGGCATGTTTTCAGCAAGCATAGTTTCTTTTTTGTTTTGTAATAAGTGTTCGATCCTCTATATATAGAGATTGGACCAATAGTTTGAGGTTAGCTAGGAAAAATGAGAGACATAAGTTTTTGAAAGAAAACTATTGTATCTTGCAGCAATCTATTTCAAGTTCCATGTCTTGTTTCTATGTAATGAGTTTTTGAAATGCAATGAAGTAATTCTTGGTTTACATTCTATGTTAATAGTTTACAAGAAACTGACCAAGGGGGCCCACTTGGGAGGTGGAATAGGTTAGAATAGAATAGATTTCATTTCCAGACTTTTTTACCATTTTCAGCATTTCCAGTAATTTAGATAGAAGTTACAATTTCTTTCTACAGCATTGTGCCTTGTGAGTATTCCTGCAGCATCTGCAATGTAGTACCCACTCATGTTTTGCTTTTAGTTTTTGATGTTGTACTCTTTTAGGCATTGGTTTCAGTTGATTGGCCAGATTATTTTAGGCTACTTTCATGAGAGCTATTATTCTTTTAGTTGTTGGTGACTATCTGTTTATGATGTTATGGTTATTATCAGAATGTGATGATTTATGTTTCGATTATATTGTACTTACCCCATACTTGCATGTGTATGGTTATCATGTTTATGTATCTATTTGCATGTTGTTATGGTAGACGACGGAGATGTAGTTACTTGCTTTGGCGAGATCCACACGTTCGACCGATCCCTATCATTGATTGCAATATTATGTTATGTATGTACATGCGTGTTCTTTGATGACAGGATTGCAGGTATAGGGCATCATCTTCCCTAAATTGGCAGGAGTGAGCGTGCCCATAAATATTCATCTCAATGGTAAAGAGGGGAGGTAACATATAGATCCAAAACCCTAACCTAAGCCTAATCATCCTAATGTTGGATGAGTTTCAGTATGACTACCTTATCTGGATTTGTCTAGGTTGACAGAATTCGAATACCCTCTCTCTTGAGTTTGTGTGTGTGTTTTTGCTTGATTATGTTTTCAGGTGATTTTTGGATTATTGAGTGATTTTCCATGTTTAGTGAATTAATGGATTATAGTTGAATTAATAATTTAAGTATATCCTAAGTTTATTTTAAATAATTAATTAAATTGAAATATTTGAATATTTTGATTTAATTAAATATTTAATTGAAAACTATATTGTATGAGCTTATATGATTAATTAAATAATTAAATATTTGGTTGCATGCATTATTGTGACATAAATATTTAATCTATTTAATTAAATATTTTATTAATTACTTGTGCATAATTGTGTTGAAAAAGTATTTCAAATTCAAAAAAGATCTTAACTTGTAATTAGGAGTCTAGTTTGAGTTGTGGCAATAAAGCACATTTTTATTTAATTAATTAGATTTACTTTCAAATTTTAAGTTGAGTTAAACTAGGGATTGATTTGAGATTTGTCATTCACTTTTGCATGATTAGGGGAATTTGAATCTCTTTAGGGGAAATTGGTCATTCATTCTCACACAACAATTTTTTGAGAATTGGAGAGCTCTTGGTGATTTTGGGATTCTTGAGGAATTGTGGATTGTTGTGGATCTTGGTTGCTTCAAGGTTTCAGGATTTTCTCTTGCTTGTGTGTGTGTGTGTTCGGATCTACGTTGTGCTAGATCTGTGGTTGAATTGAGCTTGAGGGTTTCAATCTACTTTCATTCTCCAAGCTACATTCTTCTATTTCTTGCATTGGATTAAAGGTAGGCTTCATTGGCCTTGCATGGATTCAATTTCGTAGATCAGAGGTTTTTGTGATGGTTATAATGCTTGTTCTTAAATTTGGTCTTTAAATGGCTTATGAATGTTTTCTATGTTTTTGGGTGTTCTAGAAACCCTAAATCCATACTTCTTTCATTTTCTATCATTTTAGCATGGTAGGGTTATGCTGTCAAAATTTCCAGAAGAAATTCCCTCTAGATCTCTTAGAAAACAAAAAATTAAACTCTTTATATAGTTATACTATAAAAGAAAGTTAAATTTATGATTATACGATGTTTCATTGTTTTGGGGGTTTCTAAGAGGCTTGGATTCATTGTTTTTATAATTATGTATTCTTTGGTATATTACAGTTATGCTGCAAAAATTTTGTATTCATACCCTTTATAAATCTCCTATAAATTGAAAAATAAATCCTGCCTATAGTTTAAACTATAGGGAAAAAGAAAATTATCAACACCCTTGTATTTTCTTTGAAAAAAAAAATTAATTCATGTGGAAAAAATGAGGTCTCTGTAAAAATACAGAGTAGAAAATAAATTCACCAGTAAAAAAAAAAAAGAAAAAAAAAGTCCCTATCTATTCCCTATTTTCCGTTTTCGGAAATTTCTTTATAAAAAAAAATATACCCCTTTTCGGAAACGTTATTTCTAATTATTCAAAAAAAAAAGAAATTAATTAAAAAGCGGTTTAAACCGCATGCATTTTAAAAGTTAAAAAAAAAAAAAATTATTATAGGGGAGGGGCGGTGGGTTCCACCCCACCAACCCCAATCCCCTAAGCGCGCAGTACTGGGTACCCGCCATGCACTGTGCAGCCACGGGACTGCCCGACAGTCCTTAGACTGCCGTGGCAGTCATGGGACTGCCAGTGCAACTCGTGCGCTGCCGTGTGCAGAGAGGGGGGGCCCGTGGGGGACCCACTCGCCCACGGTTTTAATTAAAATTTTTTTATTTTATTTTATTATATAGTTTGTTAGATTAGTTTGTTTAATTTTTTTTAATTAATGAGAATTTCGTTAAAAAAAAAATAGTTAGTTTTATATATATATATATATATATATATATTATATTAATGTTTTTATTTATTTATTTAATATGTGTTATTAATTTTTAATTAATATTATTATTAATTTTT
>MU226615.1:2371882-2390592 GCA_018584345.1 Thuja plicata
AGATAATGATAAGTTAATCTACCGAGTAACAGTAATATATATTGAAGACATCTAAGGGACTTGTGGATTTATTTTTTTGGTAACTGATTCACCCCTCCCCTCTTAGTTACTCCATCCATATTTCCAACAAATTTGGATGCACTTCATAGACAGTCTTCCAAAAGCCCATGCCAAGTACTAAACAAAGCCCATGCACCTCATTCACATATTCCACATCTTCCACTTCTAATCTCTTATGATGTATGTAGTGTGAAGGTTACCATGAAAATTATATTAATTTTCATCAAACAAACAAATTTGTAATCACTTTTGCAAACAGAATCTTTTAATGGCAACTGGCTCCCGGGACTGGTCTCAAAAATTCACTGAAACAAGTAATCTGACCCCATCACCTGGCAAGAAGATTCGTTGATTACCATTGAATACACATGCAGAAAGGGCTTTCCAGATTCATCCTCGGGCACAAGATATAGCAGTACAAACTTAGCCTTTCAGAAAACTTGTGTAGGTGCCAATGCTGAAACAACATAAATCTCCTTTAGATTGACCACTACAAAATCATTAAATCAAGCTCAAAAATTTCACCATTAGGTCACATAGTACATTCATATGCAATGAGGATGTTCCCATAGTCAGACCCTAAAAATATCTTTCAGATAGAAAGATATCACCTATGCAAAATGGCTATTCTAAAAACTTAACTCTTATCCGAACTTCAAACTAAACAAACTGCCTCCGACACTAAATTCGCAAATCCATCAAAAAGATCTTTCAGAAGCTCAACCTCTGGAGCCTGATTGAATGTCACATCTGGAACATGACCCCTTAATTAACTTATTCTGAAAACAAATAGTTCAACTAATACCAATCTGCAAAGTTAGCACCCTAAACACTTTCTGAACCGAAGCACAACAAATATGTAGAAATTGGGTTTGGAATAGACAAAGAAAAGTGATCTACTGGATTGGTCAAAGTTTGGGAATCTTAAGATGAGTTAATTCCTAGGTCTACAAAGCAGATCCACATTCAATTATGTCTGACCTTGAACTGGGTGCAAATAGGGAAAGCACAAAGTATGCCACTTAATTCTAAATTATGTATTTTCAATGAAACTTCATTAAACTAGAAATGGAAAAGCTCAGGAAAAGTGGACAAATGGATTGGAAGGAATCTGTAAATCCTTAGGTGAGTACACTCCTATGTTTAAAATATGAGGGACAAGTCAATTATCCAAAATGTTCACCCGGGTGTAGACTTTCAAGAGCTCAAAGTAGGTCACTCAGAAAATTGCACTTGAAAACTCAGGAAATCAGAATTATTTACTAACAGAATGGTTCTAGAAAACTTGTCATCTAACTTCATAAAGATCTACAAACTGGCAATATTGGAGTGTGTGACCACTGGAACATAGTACAAAAGGTACTTTCTCAATTGAATCAATTGGTCAAAAGCTATAATGTGTCAAACTGGGCTATTCAAAAATCTGATCAATTGCACAATGCATGATAAAAGTAAACTACCAACTTTGAGGGATTTTAAATCTAGTCAAAACATGTTGAAATGACTTGGGATTCAAAACATAGGTTCTCTGATACACATACTCAACATCCCCAAAGTGGCGGCTCATGACATATTTCTAGGTGCAAGATATTTAGAAGCAAAGTAGGCCCCGGATAGCAAAATGACACTTCAGCAAAATGTAGAATTAGGTGACCCCCTCAAAATGACTACTCCCTAAACATGTCAGAATTGGAATTTAGGAGTTTGGACCCACTGCATATATCAAATGAAAGGCATTGAAGCCTTTCCCAATTTGTACCTCATGAAAATCATCCGGGCATCTTTTACAAGCACTCTAACTGAGCCTTCTCACACAAAATTTCAAAGGTATTTTACTTTGCTTAACTGAAAAATTAACATGGTCACTCCAAATTTGTTCCAAATTTAAGAGTACCAACAGTTTCTCTGACTGAGGATGGTTAAATGCAAGTTTATACAGAGAACCACAAATCTCTAGAGTAGCAGACCACCCGAAAACATAAAAATCAGATTTTTGGCTTTTCAACTTCCTTCTTCCCTCTTCTCACTTCTCAAAAACTTTTCTCTCTTCTCAAAAATGGGCAAACCTCTAACTGAAAGAAAACAAACAATTGAAGGGGAAAGCAATTATACAATATGTACATTATTTGCAAAAAACCTCAAACATATGCACAACTAAAATCAACACTTGCCTCTGTCATAGACCTAATTTTCATTTGCATTTTCGAGAGGTAAGCTGAAAATATCATTGATATCAGTTTTACCAATTTCTTGTACACCCACAATCTCCTTGTTTGGAAAAAAATAACTCTCTTTGTTTTCATAGTGCATATAAAAACCAGACACACTTTCTTCATCTTGTTCACTATGAAAATATATATCAGCATGCTTATGAACACTAATATCAAACTGAAGTTCATCCTCATAAACTGATTCATGCATGCTATCAATCGGAAATATAAAGTGCTCAAACTCTACTTCATCAACTGAGTCATATATGTCATGAATTTGTAACTCACCTTGTGTGTCCAACCAGCAGTCAAATGAATAATCAGACTTGTATTCACACATGTCATCAACATCAACCTCAGAAATTACTCCACAATTTTTTAGCGGATCTTCACAATCACACACTGAATCAGCAACAACATGAAAGTAATCATCATAAAACTTGTTATCACATGCCAGCTGATTTTCAACAATTACTTGATCATATCTTTCATCATCAAAGACAATATTTTCATCATAATCATGGTCACAACTAGAAGAGAAGCAATCTGATTTCTTTCTGTAGTATAACATTGTATCATCATCAAAATTAGAACTAACCAAATCTGAAAATTCATTATGCTTTTCAAAAAATGGATTGATAATTCCATGCAAAGCTCCTTTGTACACATTTTGACAAATGATGGGCTGATCCATATCAACATCCTCATCATATAGTGGGTTAATAGACACCTTGAAACTACTTACAACATCGTGTGTACTTATAGCATATGAGGAAGAAAAAACACTTATAACTTCATGGCATTCCTTTGCACAATTAGGGAACTCATCATTATGTGAAATGCACTTTTCAACTACTTCTTTATCCTCATACTGCAATGATGAATTTCCTTCAAAACTATCAACTAAAAGCTGATTTATACCATGCAGAGATAAAACATCACTTTCAGATTTGGAAAAAAGAACTCTACCTTCATTTTCATGAGAAAACTCACTCCCAACATTGCTCTTTTCTTCCCATGTTGCATTAGACTTGTAGGAAGATGGAAAAACACTTTCATTGTCCTCACCTTCACTTGGATAACAAGTTTCAGCCTCATCATCATCACTAGACTGTGATACATACTGATCACCTTCAATTTCATTTGATGCCCCTTCATTCCATGACAAATCAACACTGTTGTTCTCATCAGTTGAAACACAACTTTCAACTTCTTCATTCCTATAAGACTCTTGCATTTGGGAAACATCAAGTGAATCAACTTTATCATCTACTATTGTAACACTACAAACACATGTGTTCTTTTCAAAAAAAATAGAATCAACCCTTTGTGACAAAGAAACTTCAACAACACATTTTCTTAAGTCTAAAATTTCAACAACATTATTTGTAACAATGGGGCATACTACATGCTGATATGAATTTGAAACTTCAAAATGACATTCTCTTCCACTTTCAAATGCATCTTGCTGGCAAGCACCTTTAGATAAATGGTTCTTTGTCAGTCCATACTTCATGTTATTTTCAATCTCTATGGCTGCCATGAATGCTTGATGCAAAGTCTTAGGTTCTTTATCCCGTAATAAATAGCTCATATCCTTATTGAATGCATCAAAGTAGATAACTACACACACTTGATCATTGGGTCTACAATTTTTAGGGATATCATTATAAACCTTTCCAAATCTAATGTTAAAATTAGGAACTAGTTCTTGATTCTCAATTCTAATTTGTAACAACTTAGTAAATGCATCATGTGCACTTATTCTTTCACCGAATTGCAACATGAAGGCTGAATACAACTCACTCCAAGAGGATAACAAACATGCTGGTAAAAAATAAAACCACTCATGAGCATCATCTCTTAATGTCTGAACAAGCAATTTCATATGAACATTTTCATGTGCAATCTCAAAATCACCCATCAAATCAACAAACAACTAAATATGTTGACTTGCTGAATCATGTCATTTCCCACAAAATATTGGCAATTTATCTCTAATTGTATTTGGAATAACATTGGGAAAACCATGTATGCCATTAAAAAAAAATGGCATGTACCTTCTAGTAGAGATAGATCTATTGATACTACTGATGGGCTGCCCACTAGGTGAACTAAAATCTTCCAGGCTTCACAGACTCAAGAAATTATTCACCAAAATAAAAATCAGACTTCTATTTTGTAGCATATCTATGACTTCTCCACTAAACCTTTTCAATAGCATACTTCAATACTTCACATCAAACATGCTGAAACCTTTTCTTACTAAATTATGCAACTAAACTCAAAAATTCTCCTACTTTGTGCTGAAACCACTTAATGGAGAACAACCATTTGTGTAACTTTCTTTCATGAAAAGATGAAGATTACCTGGACCAGAATTGCAGTGGATGCTCCCTTTTCTTTTGACTGGAAATAAAGCAGATCTAGAGCATCTTTCACAGCTCCATCAGGCTCTTCTCTCATAGAGTTGCCACCTCCTTGCGGAGGAAAATGTTTTACTTATTCTTGAATTTCTTTCCAGCAACCACAAAAATTCCACAGGATCTTCCAATACTGTCTATCAGAATTACAAATATCTCATATTTTCTTTCTAAGCATGCACTGATCAAACAGAAAACTCAGAGTCGCCACTCACACTTAGTGAGAATTTTATAACAATTTTTGAATCAGACTCTATACAAACAACTAGACTCTGGGATGATTCAGCAAAGTAAGGAAACAACCATCTTAAACTTGCTGTCCTTTATTCCAATCCCAAGCAGAGTCAGCAATTTGTTAGCTCTTTTTCTTGCAACACTTACCTAATGATGACAATATACCTGGTATACTCAGTTGCAACATCTTTTAGGCAAGAGAAAGACTAATTTCTAAGGATTGGATAATATCATTCTTCATTTTTGAGCTCCATAGACTCAGGCAGGTTTTACCTTTTAAAGATTATTGATATCTCAGCCTATGTATTTGGTGGATTGTTTCATTCACTGGTTATGTAATAAAAACCTCACTGTAACAACTTATAGAACACTTTTAGAGATTGCAATGACTAAATTAAAATAGAGTACTATAAGCCAGGCTATAGTTTTGAGAACATAGACCAATGATTCAAGGATTTGCATCCTTCTTCCTTTTGATTTTAGGAGGGATAACTTAATGATTCACTCTCTAAAGAATCAACAAAATGGACACTATCCTGCTGACATAAGTCCTTGATGAGTTTAGCTCATTTGTTCTAAAAAATAGATGAAATTGATTAATTTGTGTATGACTGAATGGAGAAAACACTTACTTAGCAAACTCTTGATCAGTGCCTATTCCTTGGGCAAAGAGTCAATGAAAACATATGTCAACAATAAGAAACTAATGCAATACTAAAGAATGCCTTACAAACTTCATACAATCCAGATTGGATTCCTTACAAACAATCTACTCAACTCAATACTTCTTCAACAGATCTTCACAACTATGTCCTGCTCTTTGAAATCATTTACAAAATTTAACTCTCTCCTTGAGAAAGACTCACAAATGATTAGACACACTACCTTGTAGTAGGTATATTTCAGATGCCTTACAAATGAACTATACTAGAGCATAAACCACAGTCAAAAGAGACAAGACAATAATGAATAGGAACTACACTGTATTCTCATTAATCCAAGTTGTTTCCAGATATCCAGACAATAAACTCAAGAACTAAACATGAAAAAGAAGTAAGCTTTACAAATAAAATCTCCAAACCAATGGTAACTTGTACTGAACAAGACCAATATAGGAAAAAGAACAAGACCAGGAACTAGAAAATAGGAACCTGAAATCAAAACCCCTCTAACAGAAAAGAGAAGAGAATAAATAAGAAGAGAAGAAACCCTAATCTTCCTGAGCAATTGACACTTGTCTCTCCTCAAATCTGATGTTTTACTCATCTTTTCAAGTCTTCAAAATATCTGATATATCTTTAATAACTAACTCCATCTGTTTGAGAAAATATCTGATTTTATCCTCATAATAGCTCTTTCATTCTTCCACTGAAAAGTCCACCAAATCTGATCTTATATGCAAAATATCATTAAAATCCAGTCATATTCCCCTTTGAAAATATCTTCTCAAAAATCATCCCAGGAAGCTCTTAACAAATCTGATTTTAAATGTCATCTTAAATAAAAATCTGACTCTACCCTCTGAAAATCTGATTTCCAAAATTTAACTATAAACCCTCTGGGAAAGCTTGTATAACATGATTTGTAATAAAATACCCTTTGAAGACTATGGCAAAAGATTATGCCCAAATGTTTCCATGATATTTTAATATTTTCCAATTTAAAAATATTACCCTTTTGTCACACTTGTGCAAATCTGATTTATTTTTCTCTTAATATTATGCATATACTATAGCTTTAACCATTACAGTATATAAATTTTGTGCACATTTTATCCCTTTTTATCCCTTGAAATTCTTCATTCTCTACATTTTTTACCAGACTTCACCAGAAATTGACAAGTGGCATATGTGGACTAGCTGCCATAAATTGTGCCTTTGACTGTGCTTTTAATCACAGTTACATCCAACGACCATGCGACAACCTTAGTCTCCAAGTTGTGAGCCATTTTCAACTTATCTGTCAACCCTGGGCGACCTCGCAACTGACATCCGGTGGCTAACTCCATCTAGCGACCACACAACCAGCAGCTATCTCTGTGTCATAGCAGTCAACTCCGGCACTCGGCTACTTCGTGACTAACCACTAGCGGTTAGTCGCCAAGTCTTGGTAGTTAACTCTTTCATCTTCCGACTGCGCAACTAACCGCTAGTGGTCAGTCGCCAAGTCTCTGAATTCTGGTGGTAATCTTCAATTTGTCTCCCGACTGAGTGACTGGAACCTTCTCTTGACCATGTGACCATGCGACCGGAGCCAAGTGTCCATTTTCATCAAAATCTATCTTTCTTCATTTTTTAGCACAATTGGTTTTCATGGTTTAAAGTCATTTTTGAAATTTATGTTAAAATACTATGTACATCCCATATATTCACTCCTCTAGCCCTTAAATACCTGCCAAGAGCCTTTGGGCTCTCTTATTTACCTTCAAAGATAGTGTTTTGGTATATAAACATCAAAAATGGCCACCACACAATAAATGTGGGACAAAGGAAACTCACTGTTTCTTCACTTTGCTGAAAGTTTTGAGTAAAACTACTCATTAATGGCATTCTTTCTTTACAAATGAAGACCATGATTGTCTTCCAGTGGTCTGGGCGCCCCTTACTATGGAGTCACATCTGAAAATTTGACTTAGAATCTTCAAAGAAAATCCTTCTTCATCATGGCTTTGGTGTGGTTTACTCTGTATTTCAATGCATTGCATCTAATATGAAATGCTTCATTTTAAAGACAAAGAAAACCACCAATGGTCTGTGCTAGCCTTCAAGGTATTGGTCTCTTGTGACATGTTGCGCATGATTACATGATGTTTGGCATTGGAAATCCCTATTCAAATATTACACAGCCTCTGTCAAACCTCAGCATGGACTTCTATCTGCATACTCTCCAACGAATCACTTGAGGCACCCTATCAAACAACTATCATGCCATGTCTGTACTGGTGGCTGGCTATTGGCATAGCATTGGTGAAGGTTTTCATCTTTCATGGCATGAGTTTCCATCCAAATGCTGCGCAAAACACCTGCTAGTAATGTTAGTTTGCAAGGTAATTTGGTTTTAATGTTCTAAAATCTGCAATTTCCCTTCAATGCTACTTGTACAGACTTCATGCCATGAAGGTTATAGTTTTAATGTTTAAAAACTGCAAACTACCCTCCCTACGCAGCACACTATGCAATGGAATTTTTATCCAGTGACCATGCGACAACCTTAGTCTCTAAGTCGCGAGCCATTTTCAACTTATCTGTCAACCCTGGGAAACCTCGTGACTGACATTCGGTGGCTAACTCCATCTGGCGACCACGCGACCAACAGTTATCTCTATGTCACAGTAGTCAACTCTGGCACTCGGCTACTTCGCGACTAACTGCTAGCGGTTAGTCGCAAAGTCTTGGCAGTTAACTCTGTCATCTTTCGACTGCATGACTAATCGCTAGTGGTTAGTCACCAAGTCTCTGAATTTTAGCGGTGATCTTCAATTTTTCTCCTGACTGAGTGACTGGGACCTTCTTGCGACCATGCGACTAGATGCATCTCACGACCATGCAACCGGAGCCAAGTGTCCATTTTCATAAAAAATTACCTTTCTTCATTTTTGAGCACGAAAACTGATGTGGTCGGATGACTGGGCACGTGCAGATAGCCTCCTCTTCTTCCTTCAATTTTTTCCTTATAAACATTTCAAAATTCTACTGCAAGATGAATGTGGGACAATTGGTTTTCATGGTTTAAAGTCATTTTCAAAATTTATGTGAAAATACTGTGTACATCCCATATATTCACTCCTCTAGCCCTTAAAGACCTTCCAAGAGCCTCTGGGCTCTATTATTTACCTTCAAAGATAGTGTTTTGGTATATAAACATCAAAAATGGCCACCACAAAGTAAATGTGGGACAAAGGAAACTCACTGTTTCTTCACTTTGCTGAAAGTTTTGAGTAAAACTGCTCATTAATGGCATTCTTTCTTTGCAAATGAAGACCATGATTGTCTTCTAGTGGTCTGAGCTCCCCTTACTGTAGAGTCACATCTACAAATTTGACTTAGAATCTTCAAAGAAAATCCTTCTTCATCATGGCTTTGGCGTGGTTTACTCTGAATTTCAATGCATTGCATCTAATATGAAATGCTTCATTTTAAAGAAAAAGAAAATCACCAATGGTCTGCGCTGGCCTTCAAGGTATTGGTCTCTTGTGACATGTTGCGCAAGATTACATGATGTTTGGCATTGGAAATCCCCATTCAAATATTACACAGCCTCTATCAAACCTCAGTGTGGACTTCTATCTGCATGCTCTCCAACGAATCACTTGAGGCACCCTGTCAAACAACTATCATGCCATGTCTGTACTGCTGGCTAGCTATTGGCATAGCATTGGTGAAGTTTTTCATCTTTCATGGCTTGATTTTCTATCCAAATGCTGCGTAGAACACCTTCTGGTAATGTTAGTTTGCAAGGTAATTTGGTTTTAATTTTCTAAAATCTGCAATTTCCCTCCAATGCTACTTGCGCATACTTCATGCCATGAAGGTTATAGTTTTAATGTTTAAAAACTACAAACTACCCTCCCTACACAGCACACTATGCAATGGAGTTTTTCCCCTCTTATAATTTAAAATAGTGGCCCTCCATAGTGCTGTGCTGGCAGCTACATAACATGGAAATTCTGCAAATTATATTTTTGAATGTTAAACTCCCTCTTAACAAGTTCCTACGCAGCCTCCATTTGACTTACCTCCTTGTCTCTTTTATTTATGATGCTGCACAGTAGTTGGCAGTCTGATTACCCTCCATTCAGCGTGGCATTTTAACTTTGTCTACGCTGAACATGCTATGAAAGTTTGAATTCTTTACATGAAACATGGGTCCCATAATACTTGTTAAATGACGCTGGCAAAGGTTGCGGAATTAGGCTTTACACTTGTTGCCTTGCTTATTGGCATTTAATATTTCAATCTTTGAAAGGCACTGATGTAATTTGTGTGGGGGTCTGTGCTAGCGCATTGTATCTGTTCTCATCTCTATTGTATTCTTCCAGCTAGCTTTCCTCCTCACATGCAGCAAACCACTTATCTATCTTGTCCATTATTTCTTTCCCGCTAAGTACATCTCCTTTTGCTTTCACTATTTGTGCTTCAATATTTTCAAAAACCTCATAATGATCATTCATACCGGAATGGATCAATGCATTTGACTTCTCTAATGAAGTGCTCGCATCTGGCTCCAAATGCGCTCGTCTACATATTTCCTCCAACTCCATTCTCTTTTGTTTGCTTTTAAATGATCTAAACATTCAACCTCTATCTTCTAATGGAGTATCCATCAAGTTTTGAAATTCAATCAAAGATTTCCAAAGATCGCTCAAATATAAACAAAAATAAAAACTTCTGAATTCGAAGCTTCTTTTCATCATTTATTGATTCAATTATATGTGATAATCCTTCTAATGTCTCATTGCTTATGTTCTTTGGTTGTCCAGGAACTGAATCATGCAAATTTGGATGCACTTCACAGACAGTCTTCCAAAAGCCCATGCCAAGTACTAAACAAAGCCTATGCACCTTGTTCACATATTCCACATCTTCCACTTCTAATATCTTATGATATATGTAGTGTTAAGGTTACCATGCAAATTATATTAATTGTCATCAAACAAACAACTTTGTAATCACTTTTGCAAACAGAATCTTTAAATGGCAACTAGCTCCCGGGATTGGTCTCAAAAGTTCACTGAAACAAGTAATCTGACCCCGTCACATGGCAAGAAGATTCATTGATTACCATTGAATACACATGTGGAAAGGGATTTCCAGATTCATCCTCAGGCACAAGATATAGCAGTACAAACTTAGCCTTTCAGAAAACTTGTGTAGGTGCCAATGCTGAAACAACATAAATCTCCTTCTAATCGACCACTGCAAAATCATTAAATCAAGCTCAAAAATTTCACCATTAGGTCACATAGTACATTCATATGCAATGAGGATGTTCCCACAATCAGACCCTAAAAATATCTTTCAGATAGAAAGATATCACCTATGCAAAATGGCTATTCTAAAAACTTAACTCTTATCCGCACTTCAAACTAAACAAACTGCCTCCGAAACTGAATTCGCAAATCCATCAAAAAGATCTTTCAGAAGCTAAACCTCTAGAGCCTGATTGAATGTCACATCTGGAACATGACCCCTTAATTAACTTATTCTGAAAACAAACAGTTCAACTGATACCAATCTACAAAGTTAGCACCCTAAACACTTTCTGAACCGAAGCACAACAAATATGTAGAAATTGGGTTGGAATAGACAAAGAAAAGTGATCTACCGGATTGGTCAAAGTTTGGGAATATTCAGATGAGTTCATTCCTAGGTCTACAATGTAGATCCACATTGAATTATGTCTGACCTTGAATTGGGTGCAAATAGGGAAAGCACAAAGTATGCCACTTAATTGTGAATTCTGCATTTTCAGTGAAACTTCATTAAACTGGAAACGGAAAAGCTCAGGAAAATTGGACAAATGGATTGGCAGGAATCTATAAATGCTTAGTTGAGTACACTCCTATGTTTACAATATGAGGGACAAGTCAATTATCCAAAATGTTCACCCGGGTGTAGACTTTCAAGAGCTCAAAGTAGGTCACTCAGAAAACTGCACTTGAAAACTTAGGAAATCAGAATTATTTACTAACGGAATGGTTCTAGAAAACTTGTCATCTGACTTCATAAAGATCTACAAACTAGCAATATTGGAGTGTGTGACCACTGGAACACAGTACAAAAGGTACTTTCTCAATTGAATCAATTGGTCAAAAGCTATAATGTGTCAAACTGGGTTATTCAGAAATCTGATCAATTGCACAATGCATGATAACAGTAAACTACCAACTTTGAGGGATTTGAAATCTAGTCAAAACATGTTGAAATGACTTGGGATTCAAAAAATAGGTTCTCTGATACACATAATCAACATCCCCAAAGTGGCGGCTCATGACATATTTCTGGGTGCATGATATTTAGAAGCAAAGTAGGCCCCAGACAGCAAAATGACACTTTAACAAAATGCAGAATTAGGTGACCCTTTCAAAATGACTACTCCCTAAACATGTTAGAATTGGAATTCAGGAGTTGGGACCCACTGCATATATCAAATGAAAGGCATTGAAGCCTTTTCCAAATTTGTACCTCATGAAAATCATTCGCGCATCTTTTACAAGCACTCTAACTAAGCCTTCTCACACAAAATTTCAAAGGTATTTTACTTTGCTTAACTGAAAAATCAACATGGTCACTCCAAATTTGTTCCAAATTTAGGAGTACCAACATTGTCAATGTTGTCATTATGCATAATGTAACTTTTGTTGAAATATTGAAAATTTTGAAATCCAATGTTCAAAACCACCTTTGTTGGTTGGAACTGATTGGAAAATTTATTAGAAAGTTGAAAAACCTTACTCCAAAGTTGGAGTAAACCTATTGGGAAATTTCATCTTTCTGATCAATAAAACCAACTATTTTCTGTATAATTTGGACTGTATTATGTGTTGTACAGATCTATATGGACTCCAATGAATCACTGAAGGACACCAAAAGTTTTCCTGGTGTCTTACTTGAAATTTTCAATTCGTTTTAAGTATTGAAGTGGAAAAGAACCAAAGTTATTGGGTTTTGATTGCTCACTGGTCACAGGAAGGCCCTAACTAGGGTTTCAAGAGAAAAATCCTCTTCCCATGAGATTCCACCATGGGAAATTACTGACCCTTGGTGGAAAGAAGGAATTGAGGATGTATTATATGATTTTTTGGTTCTCACATCTGGAGGAGTTTGATGGAAGGATAAATGATTAAACCCTCTGGATAGGCATCTCAATGTGAATGTCGAGAGTTTTTTTAATTGAAGCACAACTTGACCCAGGGGTGGAATGAAGACCTAAAAACAAGGAATTATAGGTTTTTTATGATCATACGCATGTCCCAATAGGTTTTTTTGGCAGTTTATTTTATTTTAACAATTACTTTGTAAATAGAGACCTAATTGCTCATTTGGTCTAGGAGAAAATTGTGCACATAAGGAGTTGGGTGATTGGTCAAGGGTCCCCAATTGGAGTGTGTTGTAAGTAGGTTTTTTGAACATCTAAGGGTGGAAAATATTCTATTTGGTGGAATTCCAAGCAGGTTACCATCAGAAAGCCATATTTGTTCCTTGTAGCCCTTTGTAGGCTTTGGTGTCTTAACAATGTCTCAAGAGTGAATTAGTGTAGGATTTTTCATTCATAGAATCTAAAAAAATTATACAACCTTTGTGGTTCTATTCCATCCTTGAATTTTTGGTTTTATTTGTGGCTTAATAGTGCCTTCAGGGTATTCAAGACTAGTGGAAGGATCTAGTCTTGTGAGTATGGGTTTTGGGAACTCTGTCAGATCCCTAGATTGTATGGTTGTTGGATAGGGTTTTGAACCTTTGTGTGACTATTTGATATAGTTTGGGGCTCTGCTCCACTATATGCCCATAGTTTTTGTGGATCTAACTGTACATATAGCATGTTCATAAGTTCAAGTACTTAAAAAACTCACAAGTATTTCGGAAATGTCTTAAAAATAGAGCATAAAATTAGTATAAAATAGAGACAAATTATTGCCCCATCAATGCCAAGTCAAAAATGCATCTAGACTTCATGTACATGTCAATGAGAATTCAGAGCCCTAATTTATATTTAGAATTTGATTTTTCTACTAAGATAGAGAGGTTACTTTGTCAATAGTTGATAAAATGGAAAACAACTAAATCATTTAAAAATTATTCTTTTCTATTACATTTAGTTTTGTACCAAAACATTTCAGAGTATAGATAATCTTTGAAAGTGACTACAAGTGATGTGCAAGGAAAAAAAAATTTAGTGTGGCTAAGGTGACAAGCATGGGATAAGAATAGCAGAGATTGCGATTTTAACAAATTCCAAGAAATATTTATGTTATGGATTTTTAGGTTGGTAGGTCATCAAAAGGAAAGAGCTCCATAGAAAATCAAAGCATTGATAAGGCCCAAGGAGTATTTTCATGAAAGGAATTACCCTCATAAGTTTTGGGATTATATTTTTAAACCAAAGTATACATTGATCATAATATATAGGTGTAGACAATAGCCTCATTAGTTTCCCATACATGTATAAGAAATGATCGAGTTTTTGGAATTCATGTTGCAGATGTTGTGCTATCACCATAGTGAGAAGTCTAAGTCTCAACCTCTCCTAACATCTCAATCCCTTCACCAGCCCGAGGATACTCAAGATAGTCACCCTTGTCCAACATATTGACCTCTCACTAGTCACTAGGATTATAGAAATTAAAATTAGTAGCAATACTCTGAAGTGTGAACAAATAATTTCTTACCTTGGTCCTTTACACTTTCTCTAAAATGTTGAATCCTCTGTTTATAATTGCAATATTGTAATTTGTAAATCTAGCATGTCCCATTACTATAACAATCTTGCAATAGTGGATTCAACATTTTAGAGAAAGCGTAAACATAGGATTCAACAAATTCCTGTAACAAATATGAAATTATGTTAAGTTTTCAAACTTTTAATTAACTGATTTGAATTTGTATCAATCCATATTCCAATTTCCATTTTTTGTGAATTCACAGGCTTTTCAAAATACATTAACATCTTGATTTAAGTGTGGAAAAAAATGTGCCGACCTGTTCAATACACATTGTAGGAATTAATAAGTGCTTGGAAAAATAGGTCCTGGTCAATCTAACAATCCTGACAAATATAATGGTCATCACCCAAGCAATGTAAATTTTTTAGGGAAAAATGAGCTGACACATTCAATTCATAATTAATAATTGTTAGAAAATTCAAATGCCATTAAAAGAACCTAATCACACTGGTTAAAGGAAACTATCCCAGTCAACTACGTCAAATGGAAAATATTAATGGTGATTTGAAAGACTATTTACCCATTACCATGTCAAAAGTGGGCGATTTGGGCCACCATGTATCGGATATGATTCACCAATTTTAAGAATGATAATTCGTAGAATTCACCAAAAGGAGAATATTCACCACTTAAAAACACTCTGGTTTTTCCCAACATGACTTCACATAACAACACTCATAACATGACAAACAAATCTCATGACACAGGTGCTAGTCTTTTTAATATAGGGAAAACATCCATCCCTTTGGTTTCATCATCACAGTTAACTTGTCCTTCATATACCACAAAGACATCCACAAAAAAAACATCTCAAGCTTATCATTATACACCTCCCCCTATAGTTGGCATGACACTGATAGGCTTTTTAGCCTTATAATTTAGAGGTGAACAATATTTTGGACCACAAATCACTCATAATAATGCTCCTAGTTTAGCCCAACAAATTAATGTGCTTAAGAACCTTGTGCATAGCATGCAAAATGAGGGGAAGAAATAATTATCCTTTAATGAGATATTTCCTTACCCATATGATAAGTTGATAACCATGCAATTGTTTCCTCCAAACTTTGAGATTCCTAAATTTGAGAAATATAGAGGGGAGACATGCCCGATCTAACATCTAAAAGAAATTCATATTGCATGCCAAGAGGTCGCCTATAACAAGAATTACCTAAAGAGACTCTTCACTAGGAGTATTGGCGGTCCTGTTGTAGAGTGGTTCAAGGCCCTCCCTCATGAATCCATATCTACCTTCTTTGACCTCGCAGAGAAATTTGTTGTACAATATTCCAAAAAAATTGAAAATCAAGCATCATTCAACGATTTGTGTATTTAAGAAAAAGAACGGATAAATATTTTCCAACTTTCTACAAATATGGAGACACATTGCAAATCATATGCCTTGGAAAATACTCTATAATCACTTGAATGATATCTTCACTAGAAACTTGGAATCCAAAATGTTATTCCAAGTGAAAATGGCCTCGACTAACACTTTTGAGTCTCTTGTTAAAAAAGGGAAAAAAATTTAAGATGGAATTTTGTAAAAAGGTGCCATAAAACAATATACCCCTTCTTTTAACAATGACAAACCTAAATTATGGAGTAAAAAAAGGGGTCATCAATGATGGAGTGATATATACCAATCATGTCTAAAATGTCCAGGCATCTAGTCAGGGCAATCAAAATAATTGCAACAATCATAAAACAATAGTAATAACTAGAACAATTCATCCTAGCAACAACAATCTCAACAACAACCCCAAAATTAGTCCTATCTATTTCCTCAAAATAAAAACAACAACAACAACAACAACAATAACACCAACAATGCTAGTTCAAGACAATGCTGATAATTCACTTGTATTGTAGACTCACTTGGTGTGTTCTTTCGATGATTAGTGGATCAAGGGATGATGGTATATCCTAATACTCGGTCATTTGATAAAAATCAACCCAAGCCCATTTGGTATAAAGATAATGAATATTTTGAATACCATTTCATCAAAGGGCATGATACCAAAAAAATCATGAAACTGAGACATTTTGTCCAAGAGCTAATAGATGATGGAAAAATTGAGGTTGAAGGAAAAACCCCATCATCATCAAACACAAAACTAAAAGTCTATCATGAGCCTTTTCCAAAAAACAATTAGAACAATGCATCCATTTCCATTCCAAATGATTATTCCTCAAACACCATCACAAGAGAAGATCAAACTTGTGGAAGGTTAGAAGACAATTATATTTTTAGTTTTGATGCACTCTTTGGACATATTTAAGATTCTAAAAATCATGTAAACACTATAACACTATAACACTCAAAGGTGAAAATTGAAATGTTACCACCCAAAGAGAAATCTTTATTCATTATTTAGGCTACTAATAATCCATGAACCTCTACAAATCCACTAGTTGCACCATCCATAGCCACTTGAACTACTTCACACTCTAATTTGTTGGCCCAATTAGGAAAGACACACACACACGCACACACACACACACACACACATATCCTCAAGCTTCTTTCCACATCTCCCATTCATAAATAAGTTCTTGAAAATTCCCTTAACGAGTCACGTGTTCCTAAAAAAAATCAACGCTTCCCAGTTCCAAGATATGATTGGGAATTTAGCCGCACAAGATAATTTAGTCTTTACTAACAAATATTTACATGGAATAGATATCCATCATAATAAATCACTCCATATTGAATCCAAATTTCACTCCATTAAGATCAAACGATTCCTTATAGATGGTGGATCTGGTCTTAATTTATATACATTAAAGATGATTTGGAACATTGTTCTTTTTGAAGACCTTCTTGATTTAAATAAAAGAACAACAACAAAGGTCTATGATGATAGAGAAAGGAAGAGTAAAGGTTTGATAATACTCCCTCTGCAAGTGGGCTCGACTCTAATTGAGACATTTTTTCATGTGCTTGACCTTGATATTTCATACAACATATTTTTGGGATGACCATGGATACATACTATTAAAGGTGTACCTTCTATATCATCAATGTTTAAAGTTCCCACATCATGGCAGACAGATAATTATTATGGGAGATCCAGAACCCTTTCAATATTGCAAAATATTAGAGGGTAAACAATCAAATTTTTGTCCTTTGAATGAATTTGGTCAACCTATTGAAAAAGAGAATCCACCCCACCTATAATTCAATAATCTTCCTCTAAAATTTTCTAAGAGATGTCATAAATCCCCTCAGATAAATCCAAAGGAAAGGAGAAAACCATCAAAGAAAATATTCCTAATTCAGAGAATAAAATAATGTTCCCAGATCAAGGCATGGGGAAATATAAGTTTGAAAGTGCTATGTCCATTGGAAAAATCCCCCTGTCCCCAAATTCTTATGGAAAATGTTCACAATTATTTCCCTCACAAGAAAAGTGTTAGAATACTTCAGGGATAACTGAGACGGGGGTGGGGGGGTGGGGTGAATCAGTTATCAGCAACTTTAAATCCTTTGTACTTATTAATCCAAATTGATATAAATCAAATGCACATTCAGATAACACATTACACAACACATCAATTTGGTTATGGGGAAACCAAATGGTAAAAACCTCGGTGGGAATTAGTACCCACAAACAACTATACTGTTTGTAGTAATCCTTGTTAAAAGATATTTCAACCCTGTTAGGAGTTGTTCATTACAATGCAGTAGTATAGTGACCTGGTTAAGGGTCTGACCCTGTTAGGAGTCTTTTACAATAACCCTATTAGGGGTGGTGGACTCACTGTCGAAGTGGTGTGTTAGGGATTTTTCTTGTATGAATCACAGTGCTTGAAATGACTACTTGAACACCATGCTTTCTAATACTGATTCAGAGACAAGAAATCCTAATTGCTAAGGACTGGATAAGGTCCTTCTTCGTTTCTGAGCTCCACATATACTTAGGTAGGTTTTACCTTTTATGATTACTATTTACACAGTATTTTATAGTGTGGACACTGATTTGCTATGTATCTTTGTTGAACTGATTGATGAATCACCTTGCAAATGACCAAGCATAATCAGATGCAAGATTTAACCATACAAACCATAGTCTTAAATATAGCACAAACCAGTGATACAAGGACTTTCATCCTTTTTCCTTTTATTGTAGGAGGGATAACCTAATGGATTCACTCTTCAAGGAATCAATAATATGGACACTGTCCTGCTAACATAGGTCCTTACTGAGTTTAATTCATTGTTCTGAAAACTTGATTAAATTGATTAATTTGTGTATGACTGAATGGAGAGAACACTTATTCAGCAAACTCTAGATCAGTGCCTATTCCTTGGGCAAAGAGTCAATGAAAACATATGTC
>MU226615.1:2409873-2423955 GCA_018584345.1 Thuja plicata
CATCCTAGAAAAATCATCAACAAACAAAATAAAGTACCTTTCACCATAGTATGATCTTGTTTGAGTAGGACCGCATAAATGTGTATGCACTAAGTCCAACTTGTTTTTAGCTGAGGTCTGCTTGCTTCTAAAGGAACTCCTTACATGTTTACCCATAACACATTCCCTACAAATTTTGTCAACTGGTCTTGCAATGCTTGGTAGGTCTCTAACTACCTTGACATTACTGATCTTTACTATATTGTCAAAATTTATATGACATAGTCTCGTGTGCCATAACCAACTGTCATCTACTTTTGCAACAAAACAACTTACATCTAAATTGAGTTGGAAAACATTACCTTATTTTTTAGAGTCTAATGCAATCATGTCTCCATCCTTGTTGCTAATAATGCACTTGTTTTCTTTGAACTCCATATGATAACCTTTATCAAGTAGTTGTCCAACACTTAGTAGATTATAGTGCAAACCATCAACATATAGAACTTCATCTGTCTTGTTCTTTCCATCCATGGTGATGGGTCCTCTGCCTATGATAGGTTTAGGAGTGTTATCTCCAAATCTAACCATACCACCTTTGTATTTGTCTAGATGAATAAATTTGTCTTTGTCTCCTGTCATGTGGTGTGAGCATCCACTGTCAATGATCCAATCAGTTCTGACATCTGCTTTGGAAATTAAGGCTAATTCATGATCTTCTTCTTTATCTGTAATGTCCATATCTTCAAGCAACCTTTCCATATCTATAATGGCAATGAATCCAATTTCATCTTCTCCTAAATCTTCATTAGTGACACCTTTTTCAGCATGGTAACATTCCTTCCTATATTTAGGTTTGTAATCAGATCTGAACTTCTTGTTTCTTGTGGGACACTTAGATGCAAAGTGACCAATCTCATTACATAAAAAACACTTATCCTAGATCAACATTATATCTTCTTCTGATATTTCAAAGTAGTTAACAACTTATCCATTATATCTTCTTCTGATATTTCACCACCATTGTTCCTGATTTCGGATACTGCTTCATTTATCCTCTGATTGTAAGCTCTAATGTTTTCTTCTGGTAACATCTGAAGATTTTTGTAATTCTTCTTCCATGTCTTCTTCTGTGCATTCTTAGCTTGAACATTTCCTTCAAACATGTCTTCTAAATACTTCCATATGGTATATGCTTTGTCAATCTTCTTGATTTTGGAAAATTCACTGTCAGATAAGGCATTGATTAGGGCTTCTTTGGAAATTGCATTATTGGTAAGTGTTTCCTTTTGTCTATTAGTAGCATCATCCTTTGCAAGGTCTTTCAGAGATGGAATTACAACCTCTTGTGTAACAATCTCAAATATCTCAAAGCCAACACATTGTAGATGTTTTATCATTTTTTTTTTCTAATCTAGATAGTTCTCTCTATCAAACTTAGGACTCTCTTTTCTAAAGTATGCCATCAGATCTACCTTAAGTTGTTAGGATTTCTCTCCAAGGCACTTGGCTCTCATACCAATTGTTAGAATACTTCAGGGATAACTTAGAGGGGGGGGTGAATCAGTTATCAGCAAATTTAAATCCTTTGTACTTATTAATCCAGATTGATATAAATCAAATGCACATTCAGATAACACATTACACAACACATCAATTTGGTTATGGGGAAACCAAATGGTAAAAACCCCAGTGGTAATTAGTACCCACAAAGAACTATACTATTTGTAGTAATCCCTGTTAAAAGATCTTTCAACCCTGTTAGGAGTTGTTCATTACAATGCAGTAGTATAGTAACCTGGTTAAGGGTCTGACCCTGTTAGGAGTCTTTTACAATAACCCTAATAGGGGTGGTGGACTCACTATCCAAGTGGTGAAGGCTACAACCTTCTGGTTATTTGATACACACTGTATCAACAAGGTGAACTGCTATTTGTGACACTGTTTGTCTGATCAGTTCCTTTTGTGCACCGATGCTTTAACCTCATTTAAAGCACTACAACAATCTTATCTGTATTCTGAAAGCTTTAACTTCAATATCTATATTATCAACATATGATAAATATAGCTCTACTACTTTAACAGTCTGCTCTGCTTTTCTTATCTCTGGCTTTTGCAACTCTTCTTATCACAAATGACCTTCTATAAGTACATACACCAAGTATGAGATAATGGGACCTGTTAGACAACTCTTCTTAACATCCTTGTCAGCTCTACTAAGTGCGCAAGCAGAATTACAACCGCGCAAGTATAAATTGAATAGATGTGTCGCTTCATTAGGTCGGCTTCACCAATTTAATCATAACTTTGCAATCTTCTTGAAATACATTTGGCCCCTTTAGATTAATATAAAAAACTCATAACTCATCATTAATATACACACGCATATCTTGAAGATAGGTGCAACTCAATAAACACATTACATATGTTGGCCTTAAACCATTATTCCTCCAGAATTGTAGCCGTCAATAATGAAATTACATATCTTTACTAAAACATCATATCTAGGTTTGTGTTTATGAACATAGCATCATAAACATGTCAACAACATGTATATATCCATGCAAGTCTTCATGTCATCATATGGATAATTAGATACAGAAGTGTTGTTGTGTATTATATGTTGTCATCAATGACAAACATACAATAAATCAACTGTTCCGAATCAAATCTCCAACAAAAAGGACACCATGAAATGCAAAAAGACTAATTTTGAACATTGGGGATCTTTATCAGATGAGCACATGGAATATAATGTCCTAGATTGGCTTTACAAGGAAGAAACAGAGAAACTAGTAACCTTCCCTAAGGAAAAGTATGTAGAAGACACTCCAATTGTTGAAAGCATGGGATATCATGGTACTAGTCTCAGATAAAATGAAATAGGAAGAAGGACCCTGATTCAAGAAAAAATTTAACCATGTGAAAAGGATTGTGCTCCTTAGAAACTAAGAAAAAATTCAATAAGGACTATTGCTTAGTCAAATATGATTCAGACACCGAAGAATAATTTTTTGATGTACCTTTACAATACATTGAAGATGACCTTGATGACTATACCCATGTCCTCACCATAACAAAAGTTGACATTTCATCCCCTAGCCTTCCCCTCAAACACCCTAAGCTAATTGATTAGGATTAGAAATATTCACTACCATCATTGGACATATGTGATTCAGATGAGGTAGTGTTGGCACTCTTTGGACTTAAGAATCTCCAAGACTATGAACATTCACCATTACTAGAAAGCCTACTTTGGTTGCTAGGTCAACACTCTTAGTTGCAAAATTGAAAAGAAAATAAAAATCAAAGAGATAATAAAACATCCCCTAGTGAAAACCTCTCGCATGCACCTTCAGATGAATAATAAAATAAAATAAAATAAAGGATGTGTCCTCTAGTGAAAACTTATCTGAGGTGTGAGAGGAGGGAGAGGTTGACCTGCCATTTATATCTTTGTAGCCAGCAAAACCCTCTATCTTGATAGAAGATATAATAACATCCAATCTTTCTACCGAAGAAAATCCTAAGGTTACATTTATTGGAATATCACTCAATGATCAAGAAAGAAATAATATGACTAAGTTCCTCAAGAAACAACAAACCAATTTTTCCTGGACGTACAAAGATATTCCTAGAATAGATACAGATTTAGTTGTACATTATCTTGCAGTTGATCCAAAGGTTAAACCTATTAAGTATAAGTTACACAAGATACATCCACAAGTTGCTTTGTTAGTCAAATCCAAATTCCAAATAATGTTTAACGTAGAGATCATTAGGCCCATTGATTATCCTCCGTGAGTCTCTAATATTATACTGGTAGGTAAACCTTTTGGAGGAATTCACATTTGTACAAACTTTAGAGACTTGAACTTAGCATGTCCTAAGGATAATTTACCTCTACCAAAAAATATATCATAGTGTATTTGATTGCTAGACATGAGATGTTGTCCCTAATGGATGGCTTCTATGGGTACAATCAGATTAGAATAGCACCATAAGATCAACAAAAAATTGCATTCACAACTCCTTAGGGTACATTTATTTATTAGGTGATGCCTTTTGGCCTTAAAAATGGAGGTGTCACCTATCAGCGAGAAATGAACACAATCTTTCATGACATTCTACATGTTACTATGGAAGATTATGTGGATGACCTTCTAGGAAAATCTAAGACACATGAATCAAATATTTCCATCCTCACATAAATCTTTGAAATATTGGAGAAATACAAGCTTCAACTCAATCCCAAGAAATGTGTCTTTAGAGTCCAATCCAAAAAATTTATAGGCTATTTTGTGTCACACAAAGGCATAGAATTAGATCTAAATAAAGTAAAATCTATGTTATGAATTCCACCCCATAGAACATTAAAATAAATACACAGTCTACAAGGAAAAATTTAGTCTATCAAGAGATTTATGTCATAGCTAGCTGATAAGGTACGTCTCTTTTCTCACCTACTTTGAAAATTTTTTAAGTTTCAATAGGATTTCCTATGTCAGAAAGCATTCAAGAATGACTAAAGTTTTTATAGCTAATCATCTAGTGCTAGTTCCGCCTGTTCTAGGCCAACCTCTAATTTTGTACATATCAGCTAATGAAGTTTCACTAGGTGCTCTTTCGGCACAGCTAGATGATAATGGAAAAAATGAGAAATTAATTATCTCAACAAAATTCTAGTGGGCTATGAATTGAATTACTCACCTATTGAAAAATCTTGTTTTTTCATTGTCTTATGTACATAGATGTTGTTCTACTATATGTGTAATCATAACATACAACTTGTTACAAAGATTGATCCACTAAAATATCTATTGCCTAAAGTTTCTCTTACTGGACGCACTAATAAATGGGTTATGATTCTCAATCATTTTGACATTATCTATGTGGACCAAAAATCTATAATGGGATAACTTATTGTAGATCAATTAACAAAAGCTCCTCTTCAAGGGGATCATCCTATGATGATACATATTTTCCAGATGAATCCATTATGACTATCACCCTAAGCATACAATGGAAACTTTGTTTTGATGGGTCTTTTACATAGAAAGGATCAGGGGTAGGTGTTTTGTTTGTCACTCCTCAAGGGGATCTCATCCCTAAATCTTACAAAATTCAATTTGTATGGATAAATAATATTACAGAATATGAAGCCTTGGTGACAAGACTTGGTCAAGTCATCCAATGGAAAATCTTCAACTTACTAGTCCTTGGTGACTTTCAATTAGTTATCAAGAAAGTCAATGATGAATGCCAAAGGAAGGATGAAAAAATACTCCCCTACCACCGAATGGTTGAGGACCTAAAATAAAATTTCATAGAGATTGTCTTCCAACAGATTCCAAGAACCAACAATAAAGAAACTTACATAATGGCTACCATTGGATCTTTGATATCTATGCCATAACATATCTTGCAATGTGATTTTCTTGTTGAGAATCTTACGATCCCTTCCTATGATCAACCGATTACTGATATGGTGTTCAAAATTGTTGAACATAATTCCCCCTAGTACCGATAAATTTATTTCTACCTTAAGGATGGAACCACCACACTTACCCTAACACAAAAATAGGGTAAGACTTTTATCCATCGAACCTCACATTATACAATCCTTGGTGATACCCTATTTCAGAAACTCTTTGATGGAACTCTTCTAAGGTGTCTAAAATCACAGGAAGCACAAATATCCTTAGAGGAGGTACATCAAGGGATCTATGGAGCCCATTATAGTGGGCTCACTTTGGAAAATAAATTATTACACACAGGATACTATTGGCCAACCATAGAATATGAATCCTACCACTATGTAAATAAATGTGCGCCTTGTCAGCAATGTATCGATTTGATACACATCCCATCCCAATCCCTTCAGTTTACCATCACACCTTGGCGTTTCTCCCACTGGGGACTTGACCTTTTTAGCATAATATTCCCAAATTACTCCAATGGTCACAAGTATATCATTTTTGCAACTGAGTACTTCACAAAATGGGTTGAAGTTATTCCTCTTACTTACACCACTGGAAAACCAATTTTTAAGTTCATTTTGAACTATCTTATTTGTTGCTATGCCTTCCCTCATGAAATTATCATGGATAATGGGACCCCTTTCAAGAATAAAGATGTCATGGAGATATGTAACAAGTTAATTATTACCAATCACTATTCCTCCAAGTACTTCCCACATGGTAACAGTCAAGCAGAGGCTACAAATACAACAATCCTAAAAATCCTTAAGAAAATAGTCAATGATGTTGGTCATGACTGACACCTTTGGTTAAATCCTTCTCTTTGGACCTATTGTACTTCCATTTGTACTCCCAATTGATCCACTCCATTTTTTCTTTTTTATTGTACTGAGGTCACCCTTCCCATTGAAATAGAGCTCCCTTCCTTCAGAATCTCATTAAAGAATCTCATGTCCAAAGAAGATTACTGAGTTTCTTGCTTGCAAGAGCTTGAACTCCTTAATGAGAGGCTCCTCAATACCCTAAACCATCTCCATGTGTATTAAAATAACTTGTACTTATAGTTCAACAAGAATATCAAACATCATGATTTTTAAGTTGGTGACCTTGTCCTGCAACATAACATGAATAATCTCTAAAACTGTGAAAAGAAAGGAAAGTTTGAGCGTAACTAGTTAAGAACATTTATGGTTACAAATAAATTTGTATCTAGAGAATATCAGATAGCCACACTAGAGGGAGATCCTATAATTGATCCTATAAATATCCTTCACCTCAATAAATTTTATGTCTAGTGCATCAATAGCTCCTATTCTATTGCAAAAAGTCAGAAAATCCCCCAAAAAATTAGAAAATCAGCAAAAATATCAAAACAATATAAAATTATCCTGAAAAAAAATCTAAAAATCATAAAAAGTCCTAAAAAAACCTATTATCATGTTGAAAACCTAGCAAATAGGTGCCTTGATAATACCCCCCTCCCCCACCCCCCCCAAAAAAAGGAAAAAAAATCAAACAAAAGTAAAGAAAAATAAGTTCATCCATTTGTGAAAACCACTTTGGTGACACATTGAATAAGTACCAGGATGAAAACATATTTCAGGCACCATTTTTAGTCAAATCCATCATCTACTAGGATTATCTCACATGCTTTTCTTTTATTTTTCCATTTTACCTCCATCCCATTGCATAATAAAACCTCCACTTTCCATATCTGTGCAAAAGTCCTACCTAGTTCTAATTCACTTTCCACTGATTATTCACTTTGCAATAAAGATCTGTCACCATATTTCCCAAACACTGAGCTTCACCCCATGACACTAAGCTTTTTCCCAGATACAATTATTGAAAAAAGTCTTCACCAATCAACTTTAAGATCAAGTTTCTAAGCTATTATTCCTTTCACAGCTATTTCGAGTGACTATCAGTTTTGATATCAAATCAAATCTTTTCCCATTAGGATGCATCCTTCCAGTGTTATCTTATCAATCCTCAATCACACAATCATGTTCATGGAAAGAAATTTGGAATAAATGATTTCTTGGTCATGAGGCTTTTCTATTTATTTTATCTTTGTGTTTCAGTAGGCCATACTCACCATTGCCTCGATCTTCAATATCTTGTTGTATCTTGGATGGTGACTATTGGAATACATTTCATTTGTAGTATAATCTATTTGTGATAGTTTTAGTGAACTTTTGTTACATATATTTGATGACATATTTTTCCATTAGTATGAAAAAGAAAATAGTTTTAAATAGTTGGTAACACCAACACTGAAAGATAGGTTTAGTGCAACCCGACAGAGCAGGTTACAATGTAAACCGATGACACAGTTTACAAGTGCAACCCAAAAATGTTGAAGTGGAACCTAATAGAGTAACCTGATAGAGGAATGTAATAGAGAAGATAACAAGAGAACTCAACAGATAGTTCACAGAGGAAGCTGATAGGAAGACTATAGATCAACCCGAGAACCAATCTACCGATAGACAGTTATAATCCTGAGAAATGTGGATTTGAATTACACGTCAGATAAAACACTTAAGTTTTATATTTATATTTAAAGAACATCTTTAAAAACATTTCTTGAGGGACAAGAAATGTAATTGTAATTGTTTTAATCAGACCAACTGAATGAGAACATGCAAACTAGGAGATCAAGGTCAAGTTGCAAACCTTTGATCATAGAGTTATCTTTGTAAAGCATGAAACTAAAATAGGTCAATCTAATATATAAATAGATGTGTAATCTATCAGAACAAGATGATGTGATGATGATTGTAGCCGAGGAGCACATATATGGATCATACTAAGAGTTTTATGTAGAATGACAATAAAATATGAAATAGGTTATCAAGAACCAGATTCAAGGCTACCGAGCAGAACATAGGTATTGATCAATCACTATAGGTGATACATTATAGATGTGAACTTTAATTGATCTATATTCAGCAATTCTAGATTGCATATACTCATGTCAATAAATATTTTTGACTACATTCTAACAAGTGTAGCAAATAGAAATAATCCTTTGAGAAGGTGGATCTAACAATCCTTTTGTAAACCTCTTAATGGAGTGCACACTAAACAATTTTGCTAAAGATCTTAATAGAGTAGACATTAACCAGTCTCTACATGTTACTCGTAACATGGTAACATCATCAGAAGTGATTAAACTTGTAATCCTTAACTGACCCCTTCCATTCTCCAAATAGTGAAGTTGTTGTGGGTTTCATCCCCACCACAATTTTTACCTTCTAATAGGGGTTTTCTGCATTACCAAATCTTGTGTCATGTGTCAATACATTTCATGAATGTTTACACGCAATTAACTTTATGAATTAATATTACATGCATAAAGATAGAATATCAGAGACAGATGATAATACAAGCAATTTATTACTAAAGGATAAAGGTTAATTAATAAAAAAATTTAAGGGTACTGATTCATCCCTCCCCTCTCAGCACTCACCATTCTATTATTTTCAACAATTGGTATCAGAGCTAGATCTCTTATTTGGAAAATTTTAAAATACTTGATAGAAAAAATCATACAATGGAAAGGTATAAGGTAGACAAGAGTATTGGGAAACAAAAGCTAGAGATACAAATCTTCTATGAGTAATACAAAGTAGAAATAATGAAGATGATAGAACTAATGGATGAAATAAAGGTTATGGCATCTCGCTATATTGAAACAAACTATCATGAAGAGGAGATACCTGATTTTTTTGAGTCATCAGGATCTACATCTAGCAAAACATTAGACACATTTGAAGGAAGCATCACAATTCTAAATGAAAGAAATCAACATCTAATAGAGAAAGTAAAGATTATGAAAATCAGTCAAGAGACACAGATGGTAATGATTATTGGTGTCATGAACAATGCTAGCCAAGATGAGAAAGAAAGAACATTAGCTATTGATGATAGGAGGAAGATCACTGAAAAGCTACAAGAGTCATAAATACAAAGAGTTACAAAACATCATCATGAGATCACCAATCAGATTATTCATATGTTTCAAGAGGCAAACTGAGTAAACATAGAACTCATTGAGAAAATAAAAGCTATTGGTTAGCTAAGAGAATAAAATGAAAAACTGAAGTATGAAGTAATAATTCAGCAACAACAAAATGATATGATTAAGAGAGCTGAAGAGCTTACAAAAATGATGGTTGATTTTCTAGATGGACAAAGAAGAGTCAACAATAGTACCAAACTAGGGTATATCGAGCATGGAGAATCACCATACCAAGCTGATCACAAAGTTGTCTACACAAATCCAAGACCATGAAAGCAGTTATGCAATCACTATGGAAAACCAGGCCACACATCAAATGTTTGTAGGAGAAAAATGAAAGGTATTCCTAAATCCACATCTACATTCATAAGAGATTGTTATAACTATAAAAACAAAGGACATAAAGAATATGAATGTAAATCTAAGGTGATACAATTAAAGAAGGAAACCTATATGGAAAAATATTGTCCTTCTTGCAAAATGCATGGCCACACATCTCTTGAATGCAGGAAGAAGAAAAAGCAAGCATGGAAGCCAAAAGATCAAGAAAATGATTATCAACCGAAAAGAGTTGGCAACTCATATGTTTGGGATTACAACACATGGGAAAAATGCACAAGATGTGGTAGATTTGGTCACATAGCTACAAACTAAATTAGGAAATGGACAAGAAAGTCAAGAAGCTAGACTAACCCCAGAATGACATGCTTACACTATCATAGGTTCGATCATCTAAGCAAGGACTGCAGAGAATGAGTGATAGAGATAAGCACTTTTTCTAATGGAAACACCATTGAAGATATCAAAAGAATGAGAAACAAAATGTGGAGGAAACATACAAAAACTAATGATGCTAGACCAAGCAATACAATTGGTGACACCTTATCCAATGGATCTGGTGACATCACCACCCCCACCTAAGAAGAACATGTAAGTATGGAACTGCATTATACCAAGTCATATTTTACATCAGTTCCATTATACATTGATGAAATGTCAAACTAGCGTGAATAAAGATGCACTATGGTACTACTTGTTATGAATTTGTGAACTCAATCAGGTCGGTCTATACATACCAAGAATCATTGGTGTACATACAAAGCTAAGTTGTCAATGCTTACCTAGAATCATCGGTTAACATACAAAAGTTGAGTGGCTAGTATAAACTGAGCATTCTCAATAATCATGTAAAAAGACAATGTCATCTTCGCCATATACTAAGATTCATCAGTAAACAAGTGAAAGATCAAATGAGTTAATACCTACCCTGAGCATTGCATCTTCGTCAAGAATGATGTTGGTGTGTTCCCCAAGAAACTTTGTCTTTGACACCTAAAAAGTGATTGAAGCATTAAATGTACCACTTAGGGCACTGTCTATAAAAGGATGATGAAGATTTCATTTCATTCACTAGTGGTTAAGAGAACAAAAAAAAATAGAGTAGAGTGACCAAAGGCAAAGAGATTATAGAGAGTTTCACAAGAACCTTCACAACTACTAAGACAAATTTTGTTCTTCAAGCAACTACAACATATTAAGTAAGTAACTTGAAACACCAAGCTCACTTTTTATTTTATGGGAAAAGCCCTAAATTTTAGAAACTATGGAAACCACATCCCTTGCAACAAAGATCAATAATTCCAAAGAGAACAAGGTTAACCTGATACATAACACCACCTGTGAGGAGCCACGTTACAAGTTCTACCCAGAGGTTGTCTCACAACCTGACAATGTGGGTGTGTTCTCTGGCATTCCACCTAGGGATTTGCTAATCAAGGAAATCCAAGCCTACATACATTGCAAGATAGCCAAGATAGGAGATCTTGAGGTTGGGAAAGCTTAAAATATTCTTTGCATAGGTGGAACCATCAAGGAGGAACATAAACACATAGAGGTCAAAGGGCTGACAAATGCCTTATTATTTCTAAAGGAGTTTAAGACCAAATAGGTCAGGATAGTGTTGAGCATAGTGCATTATTGAAAGATGTGGCTGGATGAGCCAAAACATATCACTAGGGATGTGATACACGTAGTGACTGGTTATCCTATAACCGATAAGGCCAAAGCACTCAAAAACCCTTCTCGTACGAAGATTGAGAAGATGACAGGTGCAGAATGGGATGGTATAGGATTGAAAGTAAATTCCATTAAGGATCCTGAACTAAAATTTGGTGCTTGTGTGCTGGGCTAAAATATTTTCCAATCCAAGAAGATGAATAGTATTGCATCTGGAGCAGTAGACAGTACACACAAGATTGTAAAGAAAGGATTGCAGTTGGATCTATTTGAGATTCTACTGAAGTATTTAGATGAGAACATGAGGACAATTAGGTCTGCAAATTCTAACTCATGTAAGTTTGGGTTACTCTTAATGTGCATATTCTTCTACTTCTAATACTTTTTCCATCTATCAGTTATGCCAACTAGAATACTACCCGACAAGTGACAATTCAACTAAGTGAATTCATCAAGTCACTAGGTGAAAAGTTCACATTAGTTATGGATGAATACTTCACTGGATTTAGGGAAAAAAATATAGAAAATGATGAGGATACCAGAACAATTGACAGAAAAAAGACTAATATTTGTTTTATGGTGGACACCGATACCACCTTGATCAAACTAGTTGTACTGAGGATATCATGGTTAGACCCACTTGACTATGAGATCAACATAGATCATGCGACCAATTCTATTGAATCATTGTTAAATGAGCCACTGGGAAATTCACAACCAAGGTTTGGAACCTATGAGGAAGCTAAGGAAAGAATAAAAAAAAGGCTTAGTTGTGAAAAAGATGGACAAAAAGAAAGACAAAATGGTAAAGAAACTTAAAAATAAGTTGTTGGTAGATGATGAAGAGTTAGAACAAAATTTTGACACTGAGGGATAGTCACCCATCAGTGAAGAAGAACAATTTTGTGACTCCAAATATATAGAGTTTGATGCACCACCACCACCTGCAAAGAAACTAAGGACTACTGTTGCATCAAGGACTAGAAGTTGGATAGCTAAAGATGCAAGCTCATCACTAGTAAAGAAAGGACAAGTGGGGACTTACAAGAGAAAGCCTCAAACTGGGAAACAAACACTAATGAAAAGAACAAAATTCATCAGAATCAAGGAAGATATAGAAGACACTAAAAAGATGAAAAACCTATAAAGAACAAACTTCCTACTACAATTGATAAGGTATGTGAATATATCATCAAGCCAGGTTCAATAATAGAGCCTAAGATTAGAAAATGGCTAACTTTGAATCCCAAGGATCAGAATAAGATAGAGGATGCAAACATAACAACAATGTGTATATTCAAATATATTCCAATACAATTTGAAGGTAAAATGCCACAAGAACTTCTAGACAGATTATCGACAAGGTGGACATTTGCATTGAATTCTAAAATAGATAAGGGAAAGAGACCTAATTTATATTATGAACCCAAATCTAAACTAGAAGAGATTGAAGAAATTATGAGGTTACATTCACACCGACAAGCCTCACAATGAAGAAAAAGAGGCTACACAGAGCCCTAAACACATCTTTATAAATGATGCAAAGGATGTCACATTAGCTGAATTGCACACAAAAGATAGTAAAGAAATAACTGACATACCTCAGATCTTGGAGTCATTAAAGGACACAATAGATGTTACAGTCCAAGATGTGAAAATAATAGATATAATCATAGATCTTGTCAATGAACTAAAGGCGAATGAGGATATCACTACTACCTCTGACCAACACAAGGAATAGGAAACAACAGAGGATGTTGCACAGGTTAACATACTAGGCCAAATGCCACTATTTATACAAGATATCAATATCATCTCAGAAAAGGAGAAGTTGCATGAGCTTGATGTAAGCATACTTGAAGATAAAGGTGATGAGGAACCAAAAAACACAACTGATGAACAAGAAATATAAATGATGAACAAAATGTAACAGATGGAGAACTGGAAGAAATAGACAAAGAGAAGAAAGAGAAAGGTGAAGGAGAAAAATGTGATGCTATTCCTAAGGAAACCGAAGGAGATGTTGTAGATAAAGATAAGGTTGATGTGGAGACGTCCACTGTAATGTCCCCGCCAGGGAACCCATAAGGAATCAGGTCTTATGACCAAAATTGCAACTAAATTTTTATTTTTATTTTTACATTTCATCATTACTACTCCACATTTACATTCCTTAAGGTTCCCTTAATGAATTTCATTTACTAACATATTTACATTACTTATCCAAATTGAATTTCATTTTCTTTCTTTACTTTCACATTTAGAATTTAAGAGATAGGGTAAGAAAATAACATTTCATTTACAATTATATTCCTTACATTATATACTAATTCCATTTCTCCTTCCTACACATTGAATAACTATTCATTACAAATCACATTTCAACTTAGCATAATAAACATTTTTTCTTTCATTGCAATAAAGGAGAGACATTCAATATTACATCATATATTTCCAACTTTGTTCTATCAAATAATACCCCTTGAAATCAAGCCTAGAACTATCCCTCCCAATTACATTGCTTTCCCTTTTCAATTACATCTTTCTGATAATAGATCCCATAATAACAAGTACATAATT
>MU226615.1:2426862-2481740 GCA_018584345.1 Thuja plicata
TAAACATCATAACACAAATCAATGTAAAAACATTTTACTGATAGTTCATTTCTAGCCATTCATCATTAAATTATAACTCATTTAATATTGTAATAACCAAATTTATATATTCAAATGTCTCATAAAAATGCTAACTAAATAATAACCATAGCCCATCATAAAATCCAAAGTGTCAAAGAAATAGTCATGTCAGTCTATCTTAGGAAGATGCTAAGGTGGGAATTACATCCACTCCCAACTGACATGTAGACACTGAGCAGCAGGATAAAGGTACACATACTCCAAAGCCTTCACCAAGCACATCAGACCAAGAAAAGGAACTTTCTATGGTACTATATACAGGTCCCTCCACTACACCTTCCAAGAAGAAGAAGAAATAGAACAAGAATCTAGTTACATTGGATGAAATTATTGAGATACCAACATGTGATCTAAGGACATTAGATCCAGACACACTTACAAAGTATGCAGAACTTTGTAAAAGAAAAGCTATCCAAGATAAGCTTAAAAAGGAGATAAAAGTCACACATGTACTAGAGACAGCCAAGGAGATACTTCTGCAAATTGTACCTGATGCTGACATTGATCAAAATGCTTACATACATGATCAATTGGTTGTTCTTACCAAAGCAATCACATCACAGAATGTGGATGTAGAAAAGGCAATTGAAGAATGAGAAGAGAAAAAAATATCAATAGAAATTGATAGATAAAATCATCCAAGAAGTGGTTGAGAAAAGGGTAAAGCTATCTGAACTAGTCACTGAATTGGAACCAATCATTTTAGAAGCTATAACCTTAGTTCATAAGTTATGCACATTAGAGAAATTCACTAAAGAGAATTGTGAGAAGATTACACAAATAGATGCAGATCTACATGCTAGTGCACAGAGTCTAACAACCACTGACAATGAAATCAAGTTGCATTATGACAAGATTATGAAAGCTAAAAGGTTGAGACTAGAGATTTTAGAGGCAGAAACAAAATTTAGAGATGAAGTAACTGAGCTACAAGCTCTACTCCTACTGAATCTTACACTACTGCAACAATTTATGACATCGGCAAGACAATTGATTTCCACCCCAAAAACATATGTGATAGAAAGAATATATGATATGCATGCAAGGATAACATTGGAGATCATGACCCTTGAACACCTTAAGGAGAAGTGGGAGAAAATGATGGAAGACATGCAAAATTTCCATTCCCATATTTTTGACAAGTTGTAAATAATTACACCTTTGCCCTTATTATCAAAAAAGGGGGAAAATGATATGATAAAGGGGGAAGTAATATGTATCAAAGAGGGAATTGATAAGGTGAAAAGGGGAAATAGTATAAATTCAAACTATATATACATATCCTATACTAGAACATACACATAGGGGGAGTCATAATGACAAGGTGAACACATGGTGTACATACTAAATATTTTAGTTTTTGCACATGTCACTTTTTGATACTAATGTCAAAGGGGGACATGGATGACATATTTTTCCATTAGTATGCAAAGGAAAACATTTTTGAATAGTTGGTATCACCAACACCAAAAGACAGGTTTAGTGAAACCCGACAGAGCAGGTTACAATGTAAACTGATGACATAGTTTACAAGTGCAACTCAAAAATGTTGAAGTGGAACCTAAAAGAGTAACCTGACAAAGAAGATAACAAGGGAACTCGATAGATAGTTCATAGAGGAACCTAACAGGAATAATATAGAGCAACCTAAGCACCAATCTACCGAGAGATAGTTATAATCTTGAGAAATGTGGATCTAAATTACACGTCAGATAAATAACTTAAGTTTTATATTTAGCTTTAAAGAACATCTTTAAAACCATTTCTTGAGGGACAAGCAATGTAATTTTAATTGTTTTAATCCATCTAACTGATTGAAAACATGCAAACTAGGAGATCAAGGTCAATTTTTAAACCTTTGATTGTAGAGTTATCTTTGTAAAGCATGAAACTAAAATAGGTCAATCTAATGTATAAATAGATGTGTAAACTATCAGAACGAGATGATGTGATGATGATTTTATTTGAGGAGCACATCTATGGATTAGAATAAGATTTTTATGCAAAAGGACAACAAAATATGAAATAGGTTATCAAGAACCAGATTCAAGGCTATCGAGCATAACAGAGGTATTGATCATTCACTATAGGTGATACATTATACATGTGAACTTTAATGGATCTGTATTAAAAAATAAATTGCATATACTCAGGTTAATGAATATTTTTTACTACATTCTAACAAGTGTAGCAAATAGAAGAAATCCTTTGAGAAGGTGGATTTAACAATCCTTTTGTAAACCTCTTAACTGAGTGCACACTAAAAAGTATTTCTAAAGATCTTAATAGAGTAGACCTTAACCAGTCTCTACATGTTACTCCTAACAGGGTAAGATCATCAGAAGTGACCAAACTTGTAAGCCTTAACTGACCCCTTCTATTCTGCAAATAGTAAAGTTTTTGTGGGTTTCATCCCCACCACATTTTTTACCTTTTAATAGGGGTTTTATGCATTACCAAATTTTTTTTCATGTCTCAATACATTTCATGAATGTTTACATACAATTAAGTTTATGAATTGATATTACATGCATAAAGATAGAATAACAGAGATGGTCGGTAATACAAGTAATTGATTACTAAAGGATAAAGGTTAATTAACAAAAAAAATTAAGGGTACTGATTTGCCCCTCCCCTCTCAGTACACACCATTCCATTATTTCAAACAATATAGTTATGATTATGCATTCCTCACTAGGGGCAGGATTTTACACATACCATAAAATCCCTAAACAAGATTTGGGTGTGCTAAACCACCACATGAGTGTTATTGAATTAGTACCTTCATGACTGAAACTCTACATATATGTTCCTAAATATATCTATTTGTCTAAGAGTCTAGTCCACACACAAAGGAATAATGTTATTTGTGTTTTCTAACACATGGTGCATACCTTCTTTTGCACCATTAAAGTAGGGTGTTCTCTCCAACATTAACATAATATAATCCCACAAAAATCATGTAGACATGATGCATTTTAGTTTAGATCATATTGCATTTTACTTTTTGGAAAGGCTCTTTTTTATTTCCTCCCTCCTAAAGATATTTGAATGATCCTATTAGTTATGATTGATACAGACAAAAATAATGTCTCACTTCGATTCCTCCTAGTTGCATTCACTTCAGTCATTTCGTTCATTGCATTAGTTGTATTATTATGTTGCTAATAAGTTTAAGTATTGACTTCAAATTTGATGTAATAGCTACATGATAATGTTCATTTAGATGTATTTAATAGTTTAGGTTCATTAGTGAATTATTTATTTATTATCCATAGCATTAATCATTAATCCATTCATATTAGCTTTTATTATGTATTGCATAAATTATTATATTCCATTTACACTACATTATAAATCCATTAAATATACATCATCTCAACATTTATTATATAAATCACCTATAATCATTTTTCATCTCATACATTGATCACCTGATACATCCATAATCACAAATAAGTCATAACATATGCATATCTCCATGTAGCCATGCATCACAAATACAATAGAACCATCATATAATATAATCTCACACATCTTGGATCACACACTTAAGTACCAAATCATAATCCATTTCATCATACATATACACATAATTATTAAAAACATAAACATCACATAGGACCATCAAAATCATGTATATATCATCATGAATGAATAAAGTGTCCATGGTCTATAAATACATCATACTCCAAATAAACATGTATATATATTATATCATACATCTAAGTGTCATTTTACATTCAAAATCTCAAAATGTGTATAAAAAATGACTGGCAAGGAATCATGATGTTGGACATGACGATGTCCCTACCCCTCTTGTCCCATCTACCCCTTTGTCCTTGGAGGTCTCATACCTACTAAGGCCTGTGAAGCACCCTCACCTACAGTGCAAGTAATAGATATCTCACTATAAGCTACAACCCTTTAACGCTAAGGAATGGCCTCATACTACACACATATACTACTCTATCTCTTGGACCACTCGGGTCTCTTGTCTATTTGTTCCAAAGGCATCTTGTACCACCTGCATCACTCCTGGTCTAGTGGTAGCTTCTACTGCAAACTCCCTTTGTCCCCTGTGTCATGCCCAAAAGTTGGGCAAAAACACACGAACAAAATTTTTTAAAAGACGCATTAAAACGGAATACTAAAACTACACTAGGGTAACAAGTGCACGCAAAATGGTGCAAGGGGGTAAACGATAACCACAATAGGTCACAAGGAGAGGAATAGCTTTCATAGCTATCCTAAGGGTTGTCTAAAGTTCCAAACTGGTACTGCACGCAAACCAAGGTAGTTGACCAAAAGTCAACTATACTTGGAAATAAGGGAATGGTACAAGCTAGGGTTCAAGAGACCTTATGGAAGACTCGTGCACACAAATTGAGATAGTTTGACTAAAATTCAACTAGGGTTGACCGAAAGTCAAACATCCCTTGAAATACATGAAGGAGGGTCACTAGGGTCTATCAAGCATTGAGAAAGTCTAGGGTGCGCAAAATGAGACAGTTTGACTAAAAGTCAACCCATGTTGATCCAAAATTCAACTATCTCCAAGAGGCTCGAAACTGGACCCCTAGGGTCCAGAGACCATAGGGAGTACTGGGTTCCAGTATCGAGACCAATGGACAAGGTTTGACCATGGTTGACCGAAGGTCAACCGTGCAAGAAAATAGACAAGGGTAGCAATAATACCTCTAAAAGGCATATATCGCGAAGCTAAGGGGGTGATATGACCCCTTGAAAACAATAAAAGAAAGTTAACTAAATTATTAATTTTAAAACAATTAATTTAATGAAACCTTTCGTTTCTAAATCTTATTCTTGTCTCCAATCATCAATGCCCTTCAGAAATAAATCTAACATTAAAAATATCATTATATAAACAAATCTAATTAAAAACTTACCTATAAAAAAAAATAATAAACCATTTAAATAAATCCTAAACTAAAATGAATTAACATTCTAACACTATAAACAATATATATATATAACTTTCAAATATTCATAATCCAAATCCCTTTTATACAATCTAATTAAAACAAATAACTTACCATACAAATCATAATAAGAAAATTTTAAACATAATATATATAAAAAAAATAATGTTAAACCCTAAACTAAGGGTTGAGGCGACGAAAAAATGTAGGGCATCCGCGCTAGAAGGGGACGGGCGGTGAAGATGGGGGAGGGTAGCGGATGAGCCGCGCACGCGGTGGTGGGGAAGGTGCAGGGACGGAGCCGAGCGGGGAGGGCAGAGGGTTCGGCAGTGGCCACAGAAGGCGGCGCCGCCTAAGAGCGATAGAAGGGGGGTCGGGGAAGAGGGAGCCGCCGCCGGCGGCAGGTCCACCCCACCATTTTTTACACAGCGGTGGGCTGCTGCTCGCGCAGCCTTCCACCCCGCGTGTTAGCGTACGAGGGGAGGCTTCGGCCCCCAATAAATCTTGATTTTAAAAAAAAAAAAAAAACAGCGTGAACGAACAATAACATTTAAACGTCTGAATCTTTTATTTGTTTTTTTAGAAACGTTTATGTTATATTTATATATTTAGGTTTATATATGTATGTCAATGCATATATAAATTTAAATATATACATATATATAATGAAATCTAGCATTTAATAAAATTAATACTGGTGTAAAAAATGGGACTGTATCCCCCAAAAGAGGGGGTACATCCCTAATTTTTTTTAAAATTTTAAATTCACCAGTAGATCTTATATTTTTTTCTCCACAATATGGTGGAAGAAAATTTTAAATCCAACTCTTTTTTTTTTTGACAAAATTTCCTGAATGTTAAATTTATTTTGGAAGAGAAAATACTCTTACTCCTAAGAATGAAATTTCATTAAAAGCAACAATAAATTCTAAATTGCATATATAATTGTAACTCAAGGGAGGAAATTTGAACCAATCAGATAAACAACTTTATTATGGCAATACAGATTTAAACTATCCAACATAAGCGGAGCATAGAGTTTAAAACAAAGATTACGGAATTATAGAAATTTGTCTCTTCCTTCATAAGCAATTTAATCATGATAAACAGGCAGATTCCTTATAGCAATCATTTTTCTCGTATCAACACAATAATGATGAAAAATTTCCTAACAATATTAGTTTTCATATTACCTTACAAACCTTTAAAAAATTTACAATAATGATAATTTTAAACAATATGGGTTACATTTGAATCTCAAATAATGATTCTACACAAACTTCAGGTATAGTGAAATGACATATTACAATGGCGTATTTCCAGTCTTACTCATCTCCCTCACAAGGGTATTAATCATCTTCGATATTCATCAGGTACCTGAAAACAAGGTAGAATGAGGTTGACCATGGAGGCTCACCTCCCAACCTAGACCTTTAGAAGGCCACCCCCGAGCTTGGGGATCCAATCTGGAACGGGTCACAAATAGATACATCCAACAAGCAGGCAAGAAGAGAGACTCAAAGAAAAACAAGAAAACCTTCCCAACATAGGTTTGAACAAGAGGAAGTATCTCCAAGAGATATTGCAGAAACATGGGTAGTGGTAGACCTCACTGAAGGAGAAAGCCAAGATCACAAATAAAATACACAAGCCACACATGGACTTGCTAAGGACCATCTATACAAGATGCTATCCTGAAAGACCTCCTTATACCTCCTAAATGCCCTCAGGCCCACCTTGGCTTCATGGGTATCGTGTTACCCCAAGTTTATCCCTCCACACATGGGAGACTCTACACTTAACAGGAATCATTTCCACTACCCCTCCAAGGCTACTCTGCCCTCCCAAGGGTGAGTGTACCTTGAAGACCCATTCAAAAATCAACACATAGTAAACACCTTGAGAAAACAAAAAGAAAATTTCCAACAAAATAAAAGCTTCAAGAAAACCATAAAAATCCATTAATGGAGTCCTTGAGCTCAACAACACACATAACATAAACAAATTTTTTTTTAAAAGAATTCCAACCTTGATCCAAGCAATGGAGTAAAGATGACTGGTGTTGAGCTTTCCTTCCTAAGCTTCCTTCTCCAAAGGCTTCTTCAAACTGGATTCTATCTCTAAGGGTAGAGAGTGGGTGAACACCCAACTCATCCTAAAATCTCCCCTAAATAGGCAAACCTTCAACATGAGCAAGGTTTAACCCAAGGGTAAAGTAACTCTAACCAATCCTTAACCAAACCAATTCCTAAACCTCCAAAGGTAAAGTCAAATGAATCATGGATAGAAGAGAGAGTGAGGTTAACCAAAGTCACACTCCTCTTCCAAATTCGCTCAAAGATGAAAATGACACTTAAAGGGAGCAATAAATGAGTTTAGAGGCTCATTAATGATAGAAAATGACCCCTAACCCATAGGGTACCAAGTTGGGTGACTAAAACTGACCCCGGTTACCCCCTAGGAGTCCAAAAGACCCTCTAAAACTCACCCTGAAGTTAACCTACGAAATTMTAAGTCAAARAAATTCTARAAACTTCTAACCCTGGGGTAARCTKGGGTACTACTCCTAGATRACCTTAGTTAACCCTTGACTTACCTTGGTYTCCCTTTACTAGCCATGTCCATAATTAAATTAYAACACTTGYCAAATTTGGCACATTAAATTAAAACATTAGACATGACTTRATAACAWGAAYATTTACTAATYTAATAACATACATGCAAACCACWTTCAYGAAATAAACACATAACAAYGAGGTCCATGTCTCTTTATATAGAYAGGACCTTGSTAAGCACAKGTWTATACATAGGTTCCAGWACTGGGTCCYCRATTTAGATCCATGGCCAACTYTTCCTGCACACTCAATGCACACATCAGTAGATCCAAAACAACATGATATGAAACAKAACAYAACRTCAAYAATATAKRTAAGCATATAAACCACATTGCATTTAGAAYTGAAATATCCTAGCATYRGTTTCCTAAACCATTTTCATCATATTACATTCATRCATTTAGATCCATATAAGACATCAACATAAGCTGMARCTAAATCAGAACATAAWCATCTCAAAAGTACCCTGATTASAAAATCAGGTGCTGAATATATAACACARGATTCCACYGATCCTCAAAAGTACGARAAGTCTCTCTGATAGWCAAAGTATGTSAAAGCATAAACTAYTGAAAGCATGAGAACAAAATRGTAAACTATAACAGTCTARTGTAGGTCTCACATCCACCCCCTCTAGGCATGAACTTCCTCYTGGAGTTCATCGAAGAGGTGAGGGTACTGTGATCTCATCTGTGYTGTGTCCTCCCAAGAGGCTGTAACCTCGTCATAMCAAKCCCACTGGACCCTAACCTGGTCCAGCTCTCTRCCTCGAAGGCCCAAWGTCCRSCGAGCCAAKATAYGAATTGGCTCCAATGCCAGCTGTYCGTCCGACTCCACCTGCAAAGCATCCCAATCTATCACATGAGACTCATCATATATATACTTCCTCAKAACTGAAACATGAAACACATCATGGATGCRTGACAGGCTAGGTGRMAAYGCTAAATGGTAAGCAACTRGTCCTATCMTYTCAAGGATCTCAAAAGGTCCAACAAAAYGGSGTGCTAGCTTAGAGCCCTTTCCAAAAYGGATTGGACTCTTATGCGGTCGCACTCTCAAGAAGAMTCTGTCTCCAACTAGATAGGCTCGGTCAATCCTCTTCGCATCTGCATACTTCTTCTGCCTATCTTGAGCTTCCTCAAGTCGCTGCCTAATCAAGGTCACCTGCTGCTCCATATCCCTGACTAGCTCAGGACCAATGGAAACTCTATCCTCGACCCTATACCAACTAAGTGGGGTCCTGCATGGTCTACCATAAAGAGCCTGGTAGGGAGGCATACCCAAGGAAGTTTGGTGCCCGTTGTTATAGAAAAACTCCACTAGGTGTAGGTATTCTTCCCACCGGGTCTGATGGTCCATGACATACATGCGAAGCATGTCCTCTAACACTTGATTGACCCTTTCGGTCTGTCCATCTGTCTCAGGATGATAAGCCGTACTGAAGTTGAGTCTAGTACCCATAGCTGCCTGAAGTCCTCTCCAAAAGGATGAGGTGAAGAGAGAATCTCTATCTGAAATGATCTTACGAGGTACGCCATGAAGTCTGACTATATCTCACAAGAACACTTGTGCCACTGCTGGTGCGGTAAAGGTAGTACACACGGGTGAAAAGTGAGCCACCTTAGTCAACTTGTCGACTGTCACCATGATGGCATCATGAAGATGAGAAGACATAGGAAGACCTACTATGAAATCCATAGATATGGTGTCCCATTTCCACACTGGTACCTCATGAGGCTGAAGAAGACCACCTGGATGATGGTGTTCGCCTTCACCCTTTGGCACTCTAGGCATCTAGCTACCATCTCTGCAATCTGCAACCTCATGCCTGGCCAATGATATAGTTGCCTCAAGTCAGCGTGCATCTTCTTAACCCTAGGATGCGCTGCATAAGGGGCCCTATGAGCCTCAAGTATCACAAGCTCACGCAATCCACCAGAAGAAGGTATATAGATACATCCTCTATGACGCAATAGTCCATCGGACTCCAAGGCATACTCTGAAAACTTCCCCTCAAGAGGTCTCTGAGATCGAATCAACTCGCAAATCTCTATGTACATCTCATCCTTTTGCAAGTGATGAAGGATGCAATCTCTCAAATCTGTGCCAGTAGACATAGAAGAAAGCTCATGTCGTCTCCTACTCAAGGCATCTGTGACCACGTTCTCTTTCCCCTTGATGTAATGGACATCAAAATCATATTCACATAAGAACTCCATCCATCTCCTCTGCCTAGCATTAAGGTTCGGCTGAGTAAAGATGTACTGAAGACTCTGCTGGTCTGAATGAAGTTCGAACTGATGTCCTAAGAGAAAATATCGCCATCTGACTAAAGCATGCACCACTGTTGCGAGCTCTAGGTCATGGGTAGGGTAGTTGAGCTTGTGAGTCTTTAGTTTCCTAGACTCGTAGGCTATAGCTCACCCACCTTGCATAAGAACCGCTCCTAAACCATCCAAGGAAGTATCTATGCATACCATGAAGTCTGCTGAAGGCTCTGGTACAGCTAAGATGGGTGCACTAGTAAGTGCTCTCTTGAGTTCCTAAAAATCCTTATCACACTTCTCATTCCATTCAAACTTCTTTCCCTTTCGCTGAAGATAGGTAATGGGGTGAGCTACCTGAGAGAACCCATTAACAAACCGTCTATAGTAACCGGCTAAACCCATGAAACTCCTAACTTCGGTCACAGTGGTAGGTGCTGGCCAATCCATGATGGCCTCAATCTTTGATGGGTCTACTGAGATCCCATCACCTGATATAACATGGCCAAGGTACTTGACCTCTGATCTGAAGAAAGCACACTTTGACAAGCTGCCATACAACTTATTGTCTCTAAGACACTGCAAAACTTGCCTCAAGTGTTCCTCGTGCTCTTTCTCATTCTTGGAATAAATCAAGATGTCATTGAGAAACACAACCACAAACTTGTCAAGGAAGGTTCGAAATACTCCGTTCATAAGACTCATGAACACAGCTGGAGCATTCGTAAGACCGAATGGAACCACAGTGAATTCATAGTGGCCATATCTAGTGTGGAATGCGGTCTTGTGGATATCACTATCCACGATCCTCAACTGATGGTAACCCAATTTGATGTCTATCTTAGAAAAGACTCGGGCACCCTGCAACTGATCGAACAAGTCATCGATCCTAGGAAGTGGATACCGATTCTTGATGGTCACCTTGTTCAACTGCCAATAATCCATGCACAACCTAAGAGAGCCACCTTTCTTCTTCACGAAGATAACTGGTGCGCCCCAAGGAGAAACACTAGGACGAATGTGTCCTTTCTCTAACAGTTCCTCAAGCTGTATCTTGAGCTCATTAAGCTCATTAGTGGTCATCCTATAAGGTGCTCTAGAAATTGGCTCAGCTCCTAGTACGAGGTCAATGTGAAAGTATACTACCCTACGAGGAGGCATACCAAGTAGCTCTGATGGAAACACGTCTGCAAACTCTTGAAGAATGGGGAAGTCATCAAGAGAAGTTTCCTTCTCTACCTCTTCTTCCCCATCGCTGACGGTGATGGCATACAACTGGCATCCCTTCTGCATGCACCACTTAAGCTGCATGGCGGATATCACACGGAGGGATATAGGCATACGAATCCCAGTAATAACTGTATCCATACCATCATCATCCAAACATTCGATCCTCTTCTTACGACAATCTAGCTTGGCCCTATGGGCACTTAGCCAATCCATGCCAAGGACTAGACTGTAAGATCCAAGGGGAGTAACTCTGAGATTAGCTATGGTGGTCATCCCACCAATCTGGATTGGGAAATCGCTAACCATCGAGGTTACAGAAACTCTAGCTCCTGAAGCTAACTCTACTTCCCAACTAACCTCTTGTCTAGCTGCCACTAGCCTGCAACGTTCCACAACCGATGGAGAAATAAAGGATTTAGTGGCTCCTGAATCAAAAATAATAGTAACATCACTACCTCTGATCTTACCTGAGGCCTCAATAATGGTAGCCTGGTGCTCTACCTGACGATTGTCCACTGTTGCAAAAACCATGTGGGATTTCCCCCTGTCTTCCACTGTGGGTTCTGAAACTGCCATACGCTGACTACCACCCTATGGGCACTCTCTAGCTAAGTGCCCCATGGCACCACATGTGTAACATGGCCCCCGTGACTGAACCTGAACACCAAGAGGCCTAGAATACTGTGATCTTGCAGCCCTAGATGAATTGCTATAACCTCCCTTAGAGGACTGCTGAGCCTGTGCTAGAGGGGTAACAGGTGCCTGAGATCTTTGGTCCTTCTTAGGATCTTGAGACTGCCACTGCTTTGACTTGGAGGCTTGTTGATCCTGAGGTGCCCTCTGTCGCTGGTTTCTATTGCTTCCGTGGGGCCCTATATGACCCGGAAGAGTTCCTCTGATTCCCTTTACATGAGTTCTTCTGATATCCCGAACCCTGAGAAGAGGTATTATGGTTCTGCGAACCATCCCTATAGTTCAGTGGGCCTTGGACTATCTCTTCGGCCACTAAGGCCCTGTCAACTGTGAACCTTAAGTTCCCTGGAGGTACCATGTGTACCCTATCTAAAATCGCAGGATTTAATCCCTTGATGAACCTATTTACCTGTAGCTTCTCGTCTCTCATGTATTCAACATAGGGTAGGAGATCAAGAAACTTGCCCTCATACTGGGCTACTGAAAGACCTCATTGCCGGAGGTCATGGAACTCGTCTATACGGTGCTGTCTGAACTTCTTAGAAATATACCGCTCTTTGAAGAGCTCTAGGAAAGCTCCCCAAGAGAGGGTATTAATGTCAATGAGACCCTTGGTCTCCTCATGCCTCCACCAAGTGGAGGCTCCGTCCCTGAGAAAAAGGATAGAAAAATGTGCCTTAAGGTTGCTGCCATAGTTCCGCAACCCAAAGAACCTCTCTAGGCTCAAAAGCCAAGCCTCAGCTCCTGCCCCATCTGCTTCTCCTGTGAAGGGAGGCGGTTTAAGCCTCATCAATTCTGTAATCTAATTCCTGATATCAAGGGGTGCCCTATCGAGCCTCTGTGCACCTCCCCTAGGAACACCACCTGGAATTGTGATGGACTCATCCTCCTGAACTATCTGATCTCTCCCTGCTCTAGGAGGTGGGCTCCTACTTCTCTCTCTTTCCTGATTAACAGGTGGCATGCGGTCAAGTATGAGTCCAGCCAAGTTCTGAAAGGCCAACAAAAGCACTGCATTAGGATTGAGAGGGGGTTCAGGAGGTGGGCTCTGATCCCTCCTACGATCCTCTACCTCAGGTTGTACCTCCATGTGTGCTGCGGGGATACGTCACCGACCACGCCCTTGCTGATGGGCTTGACGAGTGACAGGTGGCATCCTACACAAGCAAGACAATTTTAGTGATAACGTAGTGGGTTAGGTTCCCAATGTTGCTAACCTGGCTCTAATACCAAAATGTCATGCCCAAAAGTTGGGCAAAAACACACAAACAAAATTTTTTAAAAGACGCATTAAAATGGAATACTAAAACTACACTAGGGTAACAAGTGCACGCAAAATGGTGCAAGGGGGTAAACGATAACCAGAATAGGTCACAAGGAGAGGAATAGCTTTCACTGCTATCCTAAGGGTTGTTTAAAGTTCCAAACTGGTACTGCACGCAAACTGAGGTAGTTGACCAAAAGTCAACTAGAGTTGACCAAAAGTCAACTAGAGTTGACCAAAAGTCAACTAGACTTGGAAATAAGGGAATGGTACAAGCTAGGGTTCAAGAGACCTTATGGAAGACTCACACACGCAAATTGAGATAGTTTGACTAAAAGTCAACTAGGGTTGACCGAAAGTCAAACATCCCTTGAACTACGTGAAGGAGGGTCACTAGGGTCTATCAAGCACTGAGGAAGTCTAGGGTGCATAAAATGAGATAGTTTGACTAAAAGTCAACCCATGTTGACCCAAAAGTCAACTATCTCCAAAAGGCTCAAAACTGGACCCCTAGGGTCCAGAGACCGTAGGGAGTACTGGGTTCCAGTATCGAGACCAATGGACAAGGTTTGACCATGGTTGACCGAAGGTCAACCGTGCAAGAAAACAGACAAGGGTAGCAATAATACCTCTAAAAGGCATATATCGCGAAGCTAAGGGGGTGATATGACCCCTTGAAAACAATAAAAGAAAGTTAACTAAATTATTAATTTTAAAACAATTAATTTAATTAGACCTTTCGTTTCTAAATCTTATTCTTGTCTCCAATCATCAATGCCCTTCAGAAATAAATCTAACATTAAAAATATCATTATATAAAACAAATCTAATTTAAAACTTACCTATAAAAAAAAAAATAAACCATTTAAATAAATCCTAAACTAAAATGAATTAACATTCTAACACTATAAACAATATATATATAACTTTCAAATATTCATAATCCAAATCCCTTTTATACAATCTAATTAAAACAAATAACTTACCATACAAATCATAATAAGAAAATTTTAAACATAATATATATAAAAAAAATAATGTTAAACCCTAAACTAAGGGTTGAGGCGGTGGAAAAATGTAGGGCATCCGCGCTAGAAGGGGACGGGCGGTGAAGATGGCGGAGGGCGGCAGACGAGCCGCACACGCGGTGGTGGGGAAGGTGCAAGGACGAAGCCAAGCGGGGAGGGCAGAGGGTTCGGCGGTGGTCGCAGAAGGCGGCGCCGTCCGAGAGCGCCGGAAGGGGGGGTCAGGGAAGAGGGAGCCACCAGTGGCGGCAGGTCCACCTCACCATGTTTTACACAGCGGTGGGCCACTGCTCGTGCAGCCTCCCACCCCGCGGGTTAGCGTACGAGGGGAGGCTTCGGCCCCCAATAAAACTTGATTTTTTTTATAAAAAAAAAACACAGTGCGAAAGAACAATAACATTTAAACGTCTGAATCTTTTATTTGTTTTTTTAGAAATGTTTATGCTATATTTATATATTTAGGTTTATATATGTATGTCAATGCATATATAAATTTAAATATATACATATATATAATGAAATCTAGCATTTAATAAAATTAATACTGGTGTAAAAAACGGGACTGTATCCCCCAAAACAGGGGGTACATCCCTAATTTTTTTTACAATTTTAAATTCACCAATAGATCTTATATTTTTTTCTCCACAATATGGTGGAAGAAAATTTTAAATCCAACTCTTATCTTTTTTGACAAAATTTCCTGAAAATGTTAAATTTATTTTGGAAGAGAAAATACTCTTACTCCTAAGAATGAAATTTCATTAAAAGCAACAATAAATTCTAAATTGCATATATAACTATAACTCAAGGGAAAAAATTTGAACCAATCAGATAAACAACTTTATTATGGCAATACAGATTTAAACTATCCAACATAAATGAAGCATAGAGTTTAAAACAAAGATTATGGAATTATAGAAATTTGTCTCTTCCTTCATAAGCAATTTAATCGTGCGATAAATAGGCAGATTCCTTATAGAAATCATTTTTCTCGTATCAACACAATAATGATGAAAAATTTCCTAACAATATTAGTTTTCATATTACCTTACAAACCTTTAACAACTTTACAATAATGAGAATTTTAAACAATATGGGTTACATTCGAATCTCAAATAATGATTCTGCACAAACTTCAGGTATAGTGAAATGACATATTACAATGGGGTATTTCTAGTCTTACTCATCTCCCTCACAAGGGTATTAATCATCTTTGATATTCATCAGGTACCTGAAAACAACGTAGAATGAGGTTGACCATGGAGGCTCACCTCCCAACCTAGGCCTTTACAAGGCCACCCCCGAGCTTGGGGATCCAATCTGGAATGGGTCACAAACAGATACATCCAACAAGCAGGCAAGAAGAGAGACTCAAAGAAAAACAAGAAAACCTTCCCAACATAGGTTTGAACAAGAGGAAGTATCTCCAAGAGACATTCCAGAAACAGGGGTAGTGGTAGACCTCACTGAAGGAGAAAGCCAAGATCACAAATAAAATACACAAGCCACACATGGACTTGCTAAGGACCGTCTATACAAGATGCTATCCTGAAAGACCTCCTTATACCTCCTAAATGCCCTCAGGCCCACCTTGGCTTCATGGGTATCGTGTTACCCCAAGTTTATCCCTCCACATATGGGAGAATCTACACTTAACAGGAATCATTTCCACTACCCCTCCAAGGATACTCTGCCCTCCCAAGGGTGAGTGTACCTTGAAGACCCATTCAAAAATCAACACATAGTAAACACCTGGAGAAAAAAAAAAAAAAATTTCCAACAAAATAAAAGCTTCAAGAAAACCATAAAACTCCATTAATGGAGTCCTTGAGCTCAAGAACACACATAACATAAACAAAAATTTTTTTAAAAGAATTCCAACCTTGATCCAAGCAATGGAGTAAAGATGACTGGTGTTGAGCTTTCCTTCCTAAGCTTCCTTCTCCAAAGGCTTCTTCAAACTGGATTCTGTCTCTAAGGGTAGAGAGTGGGTGAACACCCAACTCATCCTAAAATCTCCCCTTAAGAGGAAAACCTCCAACATGAGCAAAGGTTAACTCAAGGGTAAAGTAACTCTAACCAATCCTTAACCAAACCACTTCCTAAACCTCCAAAGGTAAAGTCAAATGAATCATGGGTAGAAGAGAGAGTGAGGTTAACCAAAGTCACACTCCTCTTCCAAATTCGCTCAAAGATGAAAATGACACTTAAAGGGAGCAATAAATGAGTTTAGAGGCTCATTAATGACAGAAAATGACCTCTAACCCGTAGGGTACCAAGTTGGGTGACTAAAACTGACCCCGGTTACCCTCTAGGAGTCCAAAAGACCCTCTAAAACTTACCCTGAAGTTAACCCACGAAAATCTAAGTCAAAGAAACTCTAGAGCCTTCTAACCTTGGGGTAAGCATGGGTACTACTCAAAGATGACCTTAGTTAACCCTCGACTTACCTTGGTTTCCCCTTACTAGCCATGTCCATAATAAATTACAACACTTGCCAAATTTGGCACATTAAATTAAAACATTAGACATGACTTGATAACATGAACATTTACTAATTTAATAACATACATGCAAACCACGTTTACAAAATAAACACATTACAACGAGGTCCATGTCTCTTTATATAGATAGGACCTTGGTAAGCACAGGTATACACATAGGTTCCAGTACTGGGTCCCCAATTTAGTTCCATGGTCAACTCTTCCTGCACACTCAATGCACACATGAGTAGATCCAACACAACATGATATGAAACATAACATAACGTCAATAGCATAAGTAAGAATATAAGTCATATTGCATTTAGAACTGAAATATCCTAGCATTGGTTTCCTAAACCATTTCATCATATTAAATTCATGCATTTAGATCCATATAAGACATCAAGATAAGCTGAAACTAAATCAGAACATAAACATCTCAAAAGTACCCTGATTACAAAATTAGGTGCTGAAAATATAACACAGGATTCCACCAATCCTCAAAAGTACAAAAAGTCTCACTGATAGTCAAAGTATGTCAAAGCATAAACTGCTGAAAGCATGAAACAAAATAGTAAACTATAATAGTCTAGTGTAGGTCTCACACCCTATACTGCTCTGACTGCCTCTAAAATACATCCCTCTCTACTCTCACCCCATGTAGCTCTATCCTTATAGCATCCATCTCTTGTTGTATCCTCTCCATCTACTCCTACCATGGTATGGCCCCTGTGTGAGTCTCTATGACTGTAAACCCTCCATAATTGACTCGGGCCTCTAATGTGTCTAAAGAACCCTGAGCACTATATGCTCATGCTCACTCTCCTACTAGTAATCCCTATAATTTGGCTATCTGCTCTTATAAAATCCACTCTGATTCTTAGGAAGTTTCTAATAAACCCTGTAATCAGTCTACCTCTGTATGAAGTCTATCCCACTTTGTGACCACAATATCATGTGTCTCATGTGTAACATATCTTAGAGGTGGTCCCTCTACTAGAGATGCTTGTCCCTATACCTATGCAGGAAGTATCCCATGTACCTATGTCATCGATGGTTCCTATCCTTGTCCTGGAATCACTTGTGCAAGCTTGTCTTCTAGTACCTATACCTTTTCTCATCATCTCTTGGTCAGTACCCTCAAATATGCCACCCCCACCTCCCCTACCTCCTCCACCATCCCCTTCATTATCTCCCTAATCATCCCTATGCCCAACACCATTCTCCCTTGCCCCTAGCTACTCATTTTCCTGGATCATCCCTGGGATAGTCAACCTGATCGACACATGCCCTATTCACCACTGTTCTTACGCTAGAGTCACTCTTGGGTCCCCCAATAAATCATGTCGCTCCTATCATGCCAATATTTCCATTGCATGCCATTATTCTTTGGGCCCCCAAAGATCCACTCCAATCTTCCATAAAGTCCCTACGTCACAAGTCACTAGTGGGTGTGGGAAGGAATCTTGCACTGCATCCTATATCCGGCCAAACTACCTAAAAACTCATGATGGCATGTACCACACTATCATTTATGCGGTCCTCCCAATCAACCAATAGTCAATATGCACAAAACCTAGGTAAAAGAAGTCCTCTCGGCTGTCCTTTGTATTATCCTGTTGCTTCTAGACTTTGTGATCCCATGCCTCACAACTTGTATAAGGAGTCTAGTCAAACCCCTACAAATCATCAAATGTCCTTTGCCAATGACTAACAAAATCTATCAACTTATAGTCAATCAGTGGTCTGTATCTAAAGGTGTATGACTCATACACATAGTGATTCTCATGTAGTCTAATGGGGCATACCACAACGATATGCTCCCATACTCATACCAATAATAAAGTAATCCCAACTCTCGAAGTCTCACCTCTCTGGTAGGCACACATATGCAAATCATAGTATAGCTACCCAAGGATAGTATATATCTATCAATATTTCTCTCCTTCATCCTGTAAAATGGTGCTCAATAATCTCACCCATCCCAGAGGAAATCCATGCCCTACATGATCAAGCATCAGTCATCCACCAATCAGGACAGCTAGATACAAAGCCACTCGTCGTAGCTATGGTTGCGTTGCCATCGCCACCCTATAAGGTAACCAATTTATAATAGTGGGAATCTATCCATACGACCGTCTAAACCATGCCTCTACATATAGCTCCATTCCGTCTTTTACTTAATAATAAATCAATCCCCTAATAGGTATGTAGTATACTCACCATACGTCAAAAAGGGTGATCACAGCCTCACCTGTGGGAATATGAAAACTTGAAGTGGGACTATGCCACCTCTCTATCAAGGTAGTCATAAGAGAATTATGTGCTCTCAACTATGGCAAAAAATGTACATGATCTAAATCACATAGTGCCACCTGTCCCCACTTTGTCGATGTCAACTGCTTGGGTAATGCCATAGTATCTTGCCACCTCTAACATGATCTAAATGTTGATACTACCTCCTACATTAAAAAATACACATGTCAATTCCTATTTAAAAATTATTCCAACCTCAGGCATCCTAACACTCCCTATCCCTTGTCTCTCACTCCCACATACCTTCTCGTGCTTTTTGTTGGTTAATCAACAAATACACCAATTCACATGCATTGATGACAATCAATGCATACTTAGATCAGTGGAGATGTTGATCTATGATCGAAACCTCTGACATCATCCCCTAGTCAACCTTTTTTACCATTTTCTATGTAGAAAAATATCCATTGATAATCATCTATGGTTCATCCCTTTAGATCTTCGTAGATGGCAATCGGTAGATCATCGTCTCCGTAGATGATAATCGGTAGATTTTCTTTTGCACAAACAATGATCTACCAATCATCATTCTGCCCCAACACCCATTTTTTCCCCATAAATGCACATGGAAGTGCATTAAATACAAAATTTCAAACCAAGGACTAAGCTCAGTTAGGGTACTCACTGGTATTCCTACATCAGCTACCTACTAGTGTCTCTGAATGAACTCTCCTAGCTAAAATTGCTCTCATGGATAGGCCATTTCTCTCTTTTACTTTTTCCTTTTTCCCATCGTGGGTGAAATTGATTCCTTTTGGGGCCCTTATGGACTATTTATAGGCCCCTCGAGACCTTTTTTCCATCCCAGATCCCATTTTTTGTACCACTCTTTCCTATCCATCCCATAAGGCATACAATTGTCCATTTTTCTTCTCCCTCCCTTTTGGCTTTCTTTTGAGGAAATTTTGAAAGAATTTATTTTTTGCATTATTTTCTCGAGGGGACACACTCCTTTGCCATCATTTCTTTAAGACTCTCTTTCCTCTCTTGGGCATCTTGTTTCTCATTTTTCATTGACTCGCCATTGTCCTTGACGCTACATCAAAGAGGGGAAAAATATAGATGCCTAAAATCATCCCATAACATTATAGTTATTTTTAATTAATTATATTATATTTGTTACATTCTTTCACTTATTTAATTAAATCTATTTCATATTCTATGGTATTTAAATTTAATTTAAATAAATTTCCCCTAAATGTATTTAAAACATTCCCTCCATTGAATCTCCCTTGTAAATAAATTTTAATTTATTTATTCCCTCCACATTCTAATATTCTACTAAGTTATGATTAGTCTAAATCTAATTTGGATTAATCCTAAATCTAGACCTAGATCCTACCCTACCCACATCATTCTCAACAAAAAGTCCTATTCACTAATTCACTAAGGTTAATTAGGCTAATTTTTGGATTCTTACACCCATTAGTGCTAATTATTTTCTCACACATGTGTGAGCAAATTTCCAAAAATCACCTTTTCGAAGAATTTGAAAAATTTCAAAATAAGGTTTCTTACAACCTTGATGACAACTTCTTATGCTTGCTAAAAATATCTCATTGGACCAAGTCTATGACATCTCTTACAAAATCTCTTACATGTGTACTTGAAGTACACATTGACCCATCATATCTCAAGTTGTTCATATAATTGTTAGAAAACTTGTACCCTTGCATGGCTTATGTGTCATTCATGTGGCACCTATGTGGATGCCACATGAGAACTACCTCATCCAAGCCCTCCAAAATCCTATAAATAGGAGCCTTTCCAAGAATAAATCACCCATCATTTTCATATAAGAGTTATCATGTTATTTTATGTTTAGAGCTATTTGCATTCATTTAGAGATTTTGACTAACATGTTTGGTAGTTGTTTGCATTTAACATGGTAGTTGTCTTTTATTTATAGTTATTAGTTTTGTATTCAATACTAGGATCTTGCATTTAGTTTCATTACTACTCATATTTTCATTGAATGCTTGAGGCTATCTCTACATAACTAGTTCTTGAGTTCATTCAATATCATCTCATTTTCTTTTGAATTTAGCATAATTTATCATCATTCAATCAATAGTGGGGTTTATAATTTTTTGTTGTGAGAGCACACCCAGATTCCTCTCTAAGAGAAAATCAACAAGTCTTGGGTGCACTTGTTTTTTTTATCAGAGGTTATGTTGGAAGCTATTGTGTAGTTACAAGGTTTATGAATATGTGTAGATTAGAGATTTATAACTACCATTTGCATTTCTAAACTTATTCCACACAGGTAGGTTTTCATCACACATAGCTTGGTGAAACAATGAAGTTAGAATTATTTTTTCACACTACACTTTTATATGATAGGTTGAGGATTAATTTTTAATGGTGGAGTCATTGAACCTATTTGTTAATGGAAGTATCTATGATAAGTTGGAATTCTTGAAAACATTTTAAGTGCAATTTTTAATTATGTAGTTGCAAGTGACTTATGGGTATTAACTAAAATTAACTAACTAATTATGGAATGTACTATTCATTACAAATCATTGTTTCTTGAACTAAAACTATTTTCAATGTGTAACACTTCTCTAAAGTATTTATTTATCACTGTGCCTTTTGATCTTTTGTTATATGCTATTTTTTAAACTATAAATCTCCAAAAATATTTTGTACATTAAGCTCATTATAAAGGCTTACAATCAATTCATTGTTAAGCTATAGTAAGCATAAACTATTTCCTAGTTCTACTCACCTTCTTGGGAGTCTAAGTCCTATTTTCAAGCCCTTCGTATGAGGATGAAGAAAGAGAAATCTCCAAGAGACTAAATAGACATAGATAAGAAGATATTCATGCATATGAAATTTTTCCTCAATAGTCTCTTTCATCATCCTTGAATTTAAGTTAAATTTTTGTGTATGAGCACCTTAGCCTATTGATCAAATAGGTTCAATTCAAGATTGTAACCCATCTTGGCATTGTGACAGGGTCATATGTAGTAATAGAAATTCATGTGTACACACATATTTTCTATTCACACATTCTACTTTGGCATATTAGATGAACATAGTAGCTTAATTATGTATTTTACATATGCCTTTAGCCTCTCATATTGGGTTTAGTAGATTCATTGAATAAGAAACATTATTTATTATGTAAATATGTAACAAACAAGTCTTGACATGTTTATAGTTTGAGAAAAATTATCTCATAAATTTTTTGAAAGATTGAATTGAACTCCCTTTTTGTTACAAAATGTGTTGACACAGAAAGTGTTTTTCATATCATTTAAAATTTAATAGTTTCATTTAGTGTGAAATACCTCAATATATGTAAAACTAGCTCTAAATTTTTTTGCAGTGTGACTGTGCATCTTAGGAGGCTAAAGTTGAGGAACAATATTTAAAATTATGAGACATTTTCATTTGAATTCTAAGACATTTTCAGTTTGATGAGGTCTTCACATAAACAACTTCACAAAATATCCTATGAAGTGGTTGCCAAACCTGTGGTTGAGGTGAAATATTGGCCAAATCATGTAATTTTAAACTATATTATATGATTATAAGATAACAGTTTAGGATTTCTTTTTATGATACCAATTCTTGTTGATTAAACATTAATAGCAATTCCACAATTTGTATTGAGTATCTTATACACCATTTATTTTGGTGCAGGTACAAATTTGTCTAATAGGAATGGTTTTTGCAAGACACCTAGACAATTGCATTGACTGGAATAGAACACATAGTTTTACATACTTGTAACTGATTCATTTTTGCATACTTGCAACTGCATTAATTTAGATAAACATGTAGACAAATGAGAAATATCACATGAAACTCCAATTCTAGCTAAGACACAGTAATGCCTTCTACTAATCAAGTAGATAATCTTACCTCTAATACAAAATAAATTATAAACTACATAAAGTCATCTTATGTTTAGTTGATACATTACCAAACTTTGATTAAGAGACTTATCTATATTATATATATATATATATATTTTAAAGTGTCCTAAATGGGTGCAATGGGACAGTGATGGCCCATGATCAGACAGAGACAAGAAAGACATTTTTTCTTGGTCAATTGGGTGTAAAAGATCCGGTAGATTGAGGGGTAAGATTTTGGGCTTTAGAGGACATTTTGGCTAATATGAAACTATCTATGGATATTGTCAATATTTCATATTTATAGGCATAACTTATCTTCCTCTTATCATACTTAAAAGGAAAATAATTAAGTTATGAGGTTTAGTATACATAATTAAAGAACAAAATATATATTAAGCAACATGTTACATAATACATTGTTTATATCTATAGCTGTAAGAATAGTTCACAATATTACTGAAGTGGTCAAAGACCTTGAGTGGGATGATGAAAATATTTCTTTTTCCATAACCGTACACAACATTGGAGTAGGAAAAACCACCTTGGAAAATGAAGTGTTTCCATCTTTAAATTTGTAGAGATTGAAATATTCAAATCTCACTATCATACAAAACTCTAGAATTAAATCTTAGTAGAGAAGAAATCCAATTTCATATGTTAAGATACTTGTTGGTGTAAAATATGAAATCAATCATGGAGGATGGTATTTTCATATACATGGATGACATATTAAACAAAGAGAATTTGGAAAGGCTTCTGCCCAAGCTGATTGATGGTCCAAAAAAGAAAGTGGAAATTGTTGTAATAATAATAACATCAACTATCTCTGGTGTGTTTGATAGCTATAGAATTAAACCTTGTAAATTATCTCCCATTAAATATCTCTTTATTGAGGCAATCCTTTAATTGTTTTGTGGAAAAATTAATGTCAAAAATGAGATCATATGAAAGTTAGGGACTTAAAAATTAGAGATTAATCCAATTATCTGTGATGGAGATTAAAGAAATTCTTTCAAGTTTTGTATGGATTAGACTTTTAGATAGGCCTTGAATCAACAAGTATATGCAAATGGGATATAAAATTACCTTTTATCCATCTAAAAATAGATCTTTTGTTACAACAAACTTCAACTATGATTAACATTTTTTTTCATTTTGAATGACCAAATGAGTTTGCACTACAACCTTGTCTTTTCTCAAAGTAATTTGTAGCTTGAAATGAAAGTAACCTAGAGAAACTGTTGAGGAGCATTTTACTGGGGATGATAATGAAGTTAATTTTCCAATTTTGATTATCTAGATGTTTAATCTAGAAGGTTAGTGCCATGAGAACAATTTAGATAAAAAAAGTTAATTGCCAAGATCTATGAACTTTTGTATAATAAATAATATCTCAATAACAATAGTGTGTAAATATTATGTTGCATATTATTTGATTTTCAGAGTGATGTGTGAATTTAAAATGTTTTGTATTCTTCTATTTCTCAAAACTTTAATTTTTTAAAAATTCCTAATTGATTATGAGTTTCATCCTCTTGAATTTACTGATATTTCACTCATTATAGTCATGGCCTTACATGACAATAGATTTCCTCCTAGTCATTGTCAATGACAAGCTTAAAATTATAGATATTATACTAACTGGTAGTTAAGAAATTATTTTTAAAAAATAAATGAATATATGCAATAATGATACAATTTTCTCACAACAGTGCTATCCTTATCAATACAAAATTTTTGACAAGTGACTGTCAAGATTAATTGTCTTCATGCTTGCTAACTGTAGTAAGGGTGATTTATCAATAGAAACACACATAGAAACCCCTAGAAAAAACAACAAAACCAAAATTCACATGAAGAAATAAAACACTAGGAGTGAAAACTATAGAATAAGAAAAAGCTAACCTTAAAATATATGGAAAAGAGGTCAACTTATGTGATTTGAAATTTCCAAAAAGGTCAAATAATGACTGAATCTAGCAACTGGAATGTGAAAATGAGTGGTGATATAGGGAGAAAAGTGATCACTTGGGGATGCCAAAGTTTGCACAGAAGAGCTTCAAAGAAACGATCACAGAATGAGTAAACAAATGCATCGACCCCCTTTTGAACTTGCACAACAATTGTTCCTCCACAACTCTAAAAATCCCTCAACTTATTCCCCACTAGAAAATACAAATTCCTTGTGTGGCCAATTCCTAATTTTTTCGTGGCTAATTTGTTCATGGCTAAGTTCCATGTTTATTATTAGGATTAGGATTATTAATATTAGGATTAGTATTAGGATTATTAGTCATGGTTAGTATTAGTATTATTAATCATAGTTATTATTAATCATGGTTAGTATTAGGATTATTAATCATGGTTATTGATAATCATGGTTAGTATTAATCATGGTGTTACACTAGTTTTATTTTTCTGTCCCTGATGTTATCTCTATTTGTTTATCCTCTTTGTTATGAAGTTTCAATTTTTGAACTTTGTCTTGAACTTTGTTTTGAACTTTATTTTGAATTTTCAAAGTTCAAATTCCCATGTTCAAGTTTGGCTTGTGCATCTTGCATTGTCACGACTTCATCCTGACTATCTTTCCTTTAGGTGCTTTTCCTCAATTTGAACTTTCAAAGTTCAAATTACACAAGTGCAAGAGGAAGTTGAGTCTTTATCGTCAATATAAGAAGTCATCGTGTCTTTGGTCAAGTCTATCTTTTCAAATTGAACTTTCAAAGTTCCATTTCAAAAGTTCAAATCTAAAGATTTTCTTTTTAGATCCGCAATGGATTTCATAATAATTAAAGGTAATGATGGTACAGGTAAAATAATAAGCTATAGCATTTCAAATTTTAATCAACCATACCTTTTTTGGGAATTAATCATTATGGTGTAAACTCAAAGGGTGTGAAATGAGGTTAATAAATGAGATGTCAGTTCACTTTGACATTTAGTTTGTGTAGATGAAATGAAAGTTTATGCGTGCTGTAAATCTAGGTAGTTTTGTTTCCTTTATAAATAAATGTTACATTTCTTTTTTTCTCATCCAGTCTTGATTTATTTCATCATCATAGAGCCAAAGAGATGAAGGAGGTAATTTCAAGGTTGTAGCACTAACTTTTTCATGAATTCTGGTGAGTCGTCAATCTCTAAACTTCTATCTTAAGCAGTCTATTGAATAGTAGCAAGTTTTCTAGTTTCTTCTCGAACTCCTTGTCTTCTTGTTCTAGAATTTTAATTTTTAGATAAGATGAAGTATAACAGGCCTTTTTTCCTTAATTTAAAGTCCTCATCTATTCTAGTTAGTTCTCTTCTAGAGTTAGAAGACACACCCCTTCTGAATGTAACTATTGAGGAAATTCTTGGAAGATTGAGAAATCCCCAGAAAGGTTCTATAGCAGAGAAAACCAGCTAGAGTGGTTTGATTGAAGCTGTTACCTTTCTCACTGTAACCCCATGCCTGAAGCTGGTTATGGAATGTCTGAATCACTATGATGTAAATGAAAAGTACATCCACACTAATTTTGGTGAATTTTTAGTAATAATTGATAGGGAAATAATAATGCCTTCCATGGGAATTCCAGATAAGGAAGAATATGAAGCATGGACTATTGGTATGCCTTACTCATCTTCAAAGAGTAGAAGAAACAATACATAAATGTAATTGCAAAGGTTTGGTTGCTAGATTCTAAGAGGGGTGGCTCTCATCTTCCCAAACCTCTTACGCACGAGAATCTTATCCCTAAGATAAAAGATTTGATTATTCTATTAAATAGGGTTAAGAGGAATCATCATAATTTTCATTGGGAAGAATAGATGTTATTTCAAAAATAAGTGATAATGAAAGGAGAGAAATTCCTAGAGTAGGGTGAGCTCATTGCCAAGAAATTCCATGAAGGGTTGGAAAACTTCATTAGTATGAGAGGTTTCTACATGTCCACTTTCTTGTTTTATATTCTAGCCAGTTCCAGACAATGGCCTAGGTTTCCTCATGAACCCTTATCATCGGGAATTAAGATTTATGATTATTATCCCCTATTGCAGCTGAAAAGATGTTTGGAGAATTTTCCCAGAGTGAATGATGTATTTTTGGGTCGTATGGTTTTTGAATTATGTGGGAGCTTAAACAAAAGGTTGTCTAATGAAGCCATACAACTAATTCAAACTTATGGTAGTTTCTTTATTCAATTTCCTAGATTTACCTATATTAGAGTTGGAAAATTCAAGGGCAAGCCTTTCAGGTTGCCCAGATATGTGCTAGATCACTTGGTACTCATAGAGGTTTGCAGATAGTTGGCAATTATAGATAAAAGATTAAAATGAGATCATCCTTTGGGAATTAATTTTCCTATGGAATTAGGACATTACTATTGTAAGTCTACCTCAGATGCCCTCAATTTAGTAGCAAAAGTCAAGAGATTTAAACTCAAAACATATATTGCACGCCCAAAATTTGACAGTAAGAGTTTTGTTAGGTCTTATTTGGGTATGAATGAAGGCTTCACTCACATAGCTTAATTGGAAGACTACTGGGAGGATTGTGAAGATGAATTTGAGGTTTGCAAGAGACTATGGTCCCACCTCACTTTGGGGAAAATCATAGAAATGAAACTTTCTATGAGAATTAAAGGAGTTACAGAGCATGAAAATGAGGAAGTGTTGGAATCTGAATTTAGCAAAAGAGTACTTGATGAACCCTTGGCAGAAATAGATTGGAATAGACAAGAAGAGGATAGCATTCAACATAGAACTTTTAATGTGATCAAAATAATAGAAAAAAATTTAAGAGATAAAAAGACTGTGCAAGTTAAAGATGTCTGAACTAGATACTCATGTACAAACCCAAGTTAATTTGTCTCTTGAAAATGAAATATCTCCTCGTAATTTTCCTATTGAACTTGATATTGTAGGTACAATTGATTTGGAGGTCAATTTAACAAAGAAGGCTTCCTCAATAGAAAAATATTCCAGTCCAAAAACGACTACATGTTCTAGAAGCAAGATGCTAAAGAAGGTTGCAATCAACCATGAAGTTGTAGAATTGGACTCTGTTGAGGAGGAACAAACCCCAATGGGAGATCAGACTCTAGGTGTGATGAGTTTCAAAAACATTGAAGGGGATGGAGGAATGAGAAAATAATAGGGAACCAATGAAACTCTATCTGTTGATTCAAATGTGTTGCATACCCCTCCTGCTAAAGATTTAGTAGATACACTGGCATGGCTCTGCACCTCTATCAGAAAAAAGAGGAGTGTTATGCCAATTTATTTTCCTGATAATGACATGGTAAGCAGGTGTTTATGAAAGGAAGTGAATATTAAAAAGCCTAAGACTAAGACAGTGATAGACACATATGCTAAGACATGACGTTGGTTTGCAAAAATTGCCATTCCTAAGAATGAGAAGAATTTAGATGAGGCAACGAATGATTATTTTAAGGTTGAAAGGGTTGACCTAGGAGTGGAAACTCATGTAGTAGATGTTAAATATCTAGAATCCTCTACCAAGAAAATTGTAACAAGGGCCTAGAAAGATGAAAATGACAAAAAAAAATGAAATTAGTAATCTCCTCGATGGTTGAATACATCTATTCCATTCATCATCTAGATCAGGTTTTAACCACACAGACCCCGCTGGCCTTTGATATGAATTTGCTAGATAATCAAAAAATGAAGGAGAAAATTGTACATAACAAGTCAATTGTTGAAGCATATTACTCCTGGTTAGATTCAGTGATGATCGTGGAAATAAATATATAGGTGATCTCAGTAAAACCTATGAAGATGTTGTCATTGCAAAAGATAGTCTGAACACAGAGGTGACCAAATGGGACAAGGAAAAGAATCAATGGATGGTAGTCATATCCTAGATGAAAAAATTCAAGAACTATGGTGTGATAAAATTTCTATCTGAGAGACCAATTACAAGATTTCATGATGAAATCCTTTTTGTTCCACAGGATCATTTTGACTGGATAAAATCTATTATAAATTAGGGTATTGAGGAATCTACCAAATTGATGAAAGAACTCACTTCCTTGAAAAGTATAATGAATAACGAACTTAGATTCATGAAAGTGTAGTTGTTCAAGGAGGATGGAAAGACTTTACAGAGTCTAGATGAAGCAAATCAAGCATTCAAAGACATAGTTTGTGTGGTTAAAGAGATAAAAATGGTTACACCTAAGGAATTATCACTATAACATTTGGGGTTGAATTTCAATGCCAATTTGTGATGACACTACCATTTGTGTGTGATTTTTTTTTTTTTTTTTTGAAGTTCCCCTGATGTTGTTGTAATAGCGATGGTACCATCGTAATTTTAACACCCGCGTAATTATAAAAAAAAAAAGGAAAAATAAATGCTCATTTCTAATTTTCATGATCAAGTTGTGTGCATGACGAGGGCCCTAATTCTGGTAGATCAAGTGCGTGCACGAAGAGGGCTCTTCTATTGTTAATCTTGAGCTTGATTTGGAAGCTTGGCATATGGTAGCCATGACTTGAAGTAGGCATTTGAGCTTTGTCTTCTCATTAACTCAATTTAATTTTGATAGAATTTGTTGATTTAATGGCACAATATGAATGTTAATATTGGCATTCTTTACATCTTTTCATTTTGAATGCTTGATGACCCGTGATCTTTGAGAGCTAGGGCATCATTTCTATTACCTTCAAGGCATTGTGTGAAGTGTTTGATCTCTCTTTATTTGTTTTTCTATTGATATTCACTATGTGCTACTCCCCGTTAATGATCATTTCATGAGGAAATGTCTTGATGGCTCACGGGTTACAAGCTAGGGCATCATGCATTGTTTATGAGCTCACTATTTAATACTAGTATTCTTTACATCTTTGGATTTGGAATGATTGATGACCTGCAAGCTTTGAGAGCTAGGCATCATTGCTATTACCTTCAAGGCATTGTGTGAAGTGTTTGATTTCTCTTTATTTATTTTGCTGTTGATATTCACTATGTGGTACTCCCCATTTATGATCATTTCATGAGGATATTTTCTCTACATAAAACTCATGTTACAGTACGTTTTATTGTTTATACTTTTATATAACCATAAATAATGAATTTACTTGCACACACATCTCCTTAATGATTAATCTAGAAAGTATTTTCCACACCTCTACTTCCATTCAGTAATGACTAAAATTCTAAAATTATTGGTCCAACGATGTGCTAAAGGTTTATAACAACTAGTCAAAAGAACAAACCTTCCAATATTCTAAAAATAAAATATAAAATCTAAGAATCATGTTGTAGACACCCTAAAATGGATTGACTTGCAACTTTACATTAAAAATGATGACATATAACTGATTGAATGTTAGATAATGTTAAGTTGAAGATAATGCAAGACATTAAATTAGTTAATGGTTTGTATTGTCATTGATGTCAACTTGATATCATTTGTATGGTAATGTACATAATGCCAAAGACTTCAGAGAATCAATGGAAAAAAGATTATGCTTTCAGCAATGCATAAAAGTCAAGTATTGACTAAGTGACAGAAGTCACCGACAGAGTGCACACCATCAGTAAAGGCAAAGAACCAAAGTCACAGTGATACCTGATGAGAAGAAGACAGTGCTGCCCGATGAAGAAAAATCATAGGATGCCCGACGAGATAAGAATAGAGTTTCCCAATGAATAAAATTTAATGATGCCCGACAAATGGAGATCCTGAAGCTGATTGGAGTCACACCAATGGAATTGGTAGTTGTCACCTACAACCAACTATAGAGTTTACAGACAGAATAGAGAGTTCAAAAAATGACAAAATATCTAGCTAGCAAGAGCTAAAAATAGACTTAACTGGTTGTTTTCATTATTTTAATTGGCCGGAGTTAAGTGATTGATTTAAAGAATATTTGTACAGTTGGCATAAAGATAACTATGAGATAAATCAGGAGTTAAGATTTAAATCAAATTGGATGGATTATTTTTCATGCCAAGAATAAAAAATCAAGAATCAAGAAACAATGAATATCATTTTTATATAAGAGAAAAGCATTATTCATTTATGTAATCACATGGAGGGGAGTGAATAGAAAGAGGATGCTGAAGAGAAACTGATGAAGGATAACTTCATATAGTCCTGATCAATCAAGCTGAAGGAGAGCTAAAGAATTCTATAGAAATCGACAATTAGTGAAGCACAACATCATAGAGAAGAAAGTGTGGAGCACATAGAATTGAATTGATACATTGATCAGAGAGGTAATGTACTTAAAAAGATTTGAAATTTTGCAATTCAAGTTGCATTAGAAATAGGTCATTGTGTTTCATTTTAACCATTGAAGCATCAAGTCTCTTAATAGAGTAGGACTTAATAGTCTTCTATATATTGAGGTACATCCCAAGGAGTACCAAAAAGGTTGATTCATGAAAGTAGCATTGGACTTGCCAGATACCTATTGACAGTCTAAGAAGAAGGTTGATTCAAGGATTGTAGCAAGATTTGCCTAAAGCCGATTGACAGTCTAAGAAGGAGGTTGATTCAAGGATGGTAGAAAATAGATGCCTCATACTAAGTGACAAACTTTATGTATAAAATCCTCTAACAAGGTCACACCTAACAGTGTGTTTGTAACCTTTAACAGGGTTGGTTCCTAACAGGGCTCACTTCAGAAGAGTGAAAATTTGGGGTACCGATCCTAGTGGTTTTTTCCCTTGATAGGGTTTCCACGTTAAAATCCTTGTGTTATATGTGTATGGTTTATTACTTTACTATTTTACATTTCACATATGCATTCCTAGATTTATCAATATACTTTGAATATTTACTGAGTGTTGGTAAATAAGTTTTACTGCTTATCGGTAATCAAGGAGAATAAGGTCAAAAAAGGAAAACCGACAGACAGTTAATTATTATAAGTATTTCATGGCATGCATCTTGTAAGGGACATAATAATCTAAGGTTTATTTGATTGGTGGTTAGAATAAAGAAAAGTTTTTGAATCCACTGATTCACCCCCCCTCTCAATTATTACTAACAGTTGGTATCAAAGCTTGTGTACTTAGAAGGAAGGTTTGAAGACCTAAGTGAGGATCACAAGATGAATAGACGAGATGTGCCCAAGTTGAACAAAGACAACTTTGCTTCATGGCAGAGCAGGATAAGACTCCACTTATCAGGTATTGGTAATGATGTTACTCAATTCCTAGATACTGAATATGTGTTGCCTACAGGAGTATTGATAGTAGATCAATTGAGAGAGAAGCATGAGCATAACTTCATGGTTATAGATCTTTCTTCCTCACTCTCCAATGTTGAATTTGAAGATGTCAAGGATTACAAAACTGTAAAGAAAATGTGGGACAAACTGAAGCTTGTACATGGAGGTGATACAAATATTCTGAGAGCCAAGGCAGAAAGCCTTAGAGGAAAATTTGATGATCTTAGAATGAAAGAAGGAGAAAAAATCACACAATACAACACAAGAATAAAAGAAGTAGTCAATGCTATATCAGGTGTTGGAGGTACACTTGAAGATGAGACCATGGTAAGTAAAATCTTAAGAACCTTACTGCCTATATATGCTATTAAAGTTTCTTTTATTCAAGAAATGAGAGCAGTAGCAAACAATACAATTACTCTTGATAGTTTAATTGGTAGACTGATTTCATTTGAAATGAATAACTTTGACAATAGTGTCTTACCAAACTTAGAGTTTGCATTTAAGTTTTCTATGAAAATAAGCAAATCCAGTCATAGATACTCATCTAGAAAAGATAGTGAAAGTGAAAGTGAAGAAGAAGATCTAGATGAAATAGAAGCACTTATGGCTGGAAGAGTGTAGAGAGGCAAAGGTAAATACAAAGGAAAGTTACCACTTGTATGCTTTAATTGTAAAGAGATTGGACACTTTGCTGCAAGATGTCCTAACAAAAGAAAAGATGACAAAGGTAATGATAGATCTTTTGAGAAGAAATCTGACAAAGGTGATAACAAGGATTACAAAAGTTACTGACAATGTAAAAGAAGAGATACCCGAGACTACAATGATAAAGGCAAGAAAGCTAGCTACCTAGCTTCTTGCAAAGATGAAGATACTGACACCAAACCTGGTGAAGACATTGAGATGGTATTTGTAGCTGTGAAAGATGATTCAGATGAAGATGAAAGGTAGGTGGAAACTGCACTCATATCTAAGGTTAGCGAGAATGACATTTGGATTATAGATAGTGGCTACACTCACCACATGACCAACGATAAAGAAAAGTTTAATATTTAGAGTATTATAATGGTGGTACAGTGAGAATGGGTAATGATACACCTTGTCTAGTTGAAGGTAAAGGAACTATAATGTTGAAAAACCTGATTAAATGTGAAAATGCTTAGTGGGTAAAAGGATTGAATTATATTCTATTGAGTGTTTCTCAACTGAATAATTCAGGTCACAAAGTAGCATTTGAGAACAAGAAGGCAAAGATCTTCAATGAATCAGGAAAATTGATTGGTACTGGTGAACATACTAAAGGTAACTTATTCTATCTGAATTATACTAACACCACTTGCTTAATGACTAGAAACAAAGACATATAGTTGTGGCACAAAAGATTGTGTCATGTGAATTTTGACAACATAATAAAGATAAGTGGAAGAAGAAATTTAAGAGGCTTACCGACGATGACAAAGCTAGACAACATCATGTGCAAAAATTGTCAAAAAGGTAAAATGACAAAGTCTAGTTTCAAAAGTAAAACCCATACATCTGATGATATTCTAGAATTAGTCCATACTGATTTATGTGGATGTATGAGGACAAAGAGCTATTATGGAGATAGATATTTTATTCTCTTTGTTGATGATTACTCTAGAATGATGACAGTTATGTTTCTAAAAGATAAATCTGAAGCATTTAAGATGTTTAAGTGGTATAAGACTATGGTAGAAAAACAAAGTGGTAAGGATTTGAAATGTTTGAGATTAGATAGAGGAGGAGAATTTATATCAGATGAATTCACTAATTTATGTAATGAGTATGCTATAACAAGACAGGTTTTTGCACCAAGAACACCACAAAAAAATGGAATTGTTGAGAGAAGGAACAGATCAATAGTTGATTGTGCAAGAACACTAATGATAGAGAAAGACATCACCAAAATCTTCTGGAGGGAAGCTATCTGCATTGTTGTTTATACACTAAATAGAGTACAATTAAAGAAGGACACAAAGAAGACACCTTATGAGCTATGGTATGGTAAAACACCCAATGTAAGTTACTTCAAGATCTTTGGTAGTCAATGTTATGTCTTAAAGGATGATAGAAATGGAAATCTTGATACCAAAAGTGATGAAGGTATTTTTCAGGGGTATTCTACCAAAAGCAAAGATTTTAAATGTCTTATCAAGGCTTCTAACAAAATAGTTGAAAGTGCAAATGTAAAGATTGATGAATTTGCAGAAAAGAATGAGCTAGAACAAAGAAAAGAACCAGAGGACTACAACAAGTTTTTATATTGTGAAGAACCCAACACTCTACCCAAGCAACAATGCTTAATACTAGAACAATAGAATGTTGCAACCGATGGTCAGACTGCTATTACCAATGGTCAGGATAATAATCAAGATAATGTGCAAGGTGATGAAGAACAGAATGAAGATCAAAATAATGATCAAGATGATACACAAAGAGTTGTACCTATACTTGCAAGATATGTAAGAAGGAACCATCCAAAGATCCAGATCATAGGAGATAAGAAAGATGGTAGAAGAACAAGAAGTAAGTCTTTAAACTCAAATTATTTAATTTGTGAGTTTGAGCCAAAGTCTGTCAATGCTGCACTAGATAATAAAGAATGGATAAGTGTTATGAATGATGAGATTGAGAAGATTGAGAAGAACAAAACATGGTCACTTGTGCCAAGACCAGATGACAAGAATGTCATCGGTACAAAATTGATATTCAGGAGTAAGTTGAACGAGAATGGTGAAGTCACAAGGAACAAAGCAAGACTAGTATGCAAGGGGTATGCACAAGAAGAAGGTATAGACTATGGAGAAACCTTTGCACTCATTTCTAGGCTAGAAGGAGTAAGAATGCTACTTGCTTATGCTACATACAAAGGATTCAAAGTATATCAAATGGATGTCAAGTCAGCATTCCTAAATGGAATACTTGAAGAAAAGGTATACATTGAGCAACCAGAAGTTTTTGTAGATCCAGATAAGAGGAACATGGTATATAGATTTAACAAAGCCTTGTATGGATTAAAACAAGGTCCTAGATCCTGGTATGAAGGACTTCATTCCTATCTAATAAGTATTGGATTTATAAGGACTAGTGAAAACATTAATCTTTATTTGAAAGAAGATACCGATGCTAACACTTTGATTGCTGAAATATTTGTTGATGAAATCATATTTGGAGGTGATGATATGCTATGCAAATTATTTGCTGATGAGATGAGAAAAGAATTTGAGATGTCTATATTTGGAGAGATCAAGTTCTTTCTTGGTCTACAAATCATTCAACAAAGTAAAGGTATTTTCATTACACAGTCCAAATACATCAAAGAGGTCATAAAAATATTCAAGATGGAAGATTCCAAACCAGTTGGAACACTGATGGCTACTAGATGTAAGTTGACAAAGGAGGATAAGATAACAGAGGTAAATCAAACTTTGTATAGATCAATGATTGGAAAACTCATGTATGTTGTACACACTAGACCAAATATTGCACATGCAGTAGGAATTGTTGCTAAATTTTCTGCTAACCCCAGGGAATCACATATGACTACTGTGAAAAGAATTCTAAGATATCTGAAGAATATTGAGGAATTTGGCTTATGGTATAGAAGAGAAGGAAAATTTGAACTAAAGGATTTTACTGATGCTGATTGGGCTAGAAATCTTGATGACCGGAAGAGAACAACTGGAGGAGGATTATTTATGGGTGACAGAATTTTCACATGGATTAGCAAGAAACAAGGATGCATCTCTTAGTCTACTGTAGAAGCAGAGTATGTTGCTGCTACTACAAATTTCTCAAATATTGCATGGATCAAATAGTTTCTAGAAGGGATGCATATGAAGATCTTAGAACCAGTGATTATCAATTGTGATAACACTAGTGCAATAAACATTTCCAAGAATCCAGTCATGCATTCCAAGACTAAACACATTGCAATCAAGTATCATTATTTAAGAGAAAAAGTTCAAGAAAAAGAGGTGATACTGGAGTATGTGCAATCAAAAGAGAAATTGGTTGATATCTTCACCAAGACACTACCCAAGGATACATTTGAGTACCTAAGAAAGAGACTAGAGGTAAAAACCTTGTCTACCAGTCAGTAAAATGACTGAAGGCTGCATCAGCCTACATATTATCAGAATATCAAAAATGTTGATGCAAGCAAAGAGAAGAACTTCAAAGCTACATCTATATATAGACATGTATATATCTCAACCAAGCACCAGAGTATAATGTTGTAATGCTGATGGATAAGGGAAATTCAAGGAATATATTATGGATGGAGAGAAAAGATCAGTTGACATTAATGTCAAATATCTATAATATATTTGTTTGGCATTGTTGTCAAAGGGAGAAAAAGTTTCCATATTATCACAGTCTTTAGAAAAAGAAGAATGATTATCCATTATCAGATTACTCCAACAGGGAGAGATCATATCCTAAGGGAGAGAAAATTGTATGAGAGATTACACAAAGGGAGAGTTGCTGAAAAGAGAAAAAGACATCAAAATAGAAGAATAATCAAAAGAGAGATATTGACACAAGAAAAGGATGCACCACATTAGAACAAGAAACATAGAGAGCTGCAAGAATCAAATCTAAGCTAACAGAGAGCTTACCGATGGTCAGGCATTTTTTTTAGTTATCAAACAAAGATTGGTAGTTTGATGAATCTCAACAATTGTATTTCATGTTGTACTAGAAATAGTATAGTGTGATAATATAAGTTTGTTTCCATCAATGCCAAAGGGAGAGATTGATGACATATAACTGATTGAATGTTGTAAAATGTTAAGTTGAAGATAATGCAAGACATTAAATAAGTTAATGGTTTGTATTGTCATTGATGTCAACTTGATATCATCTGTACGGTCATGTACATAATGCCAAAGACTTTAGAGAATCAATGGAACAAAGATTATGCTTTCAAAAATGCATAAAAGTCAAGTATTGACTAATTGAAAAAAGACACCAACGGAGTGCATGCCATCGGTAAAGGCAAAGAACCAAAATCATAGTGATACCCGATGAGTAGAAGACAGTGTTGCCCAACGAAGCAAAATCACAGGATGCCCGATGAGTTAAGAACAAAGTGGCTTGATGAATAAAATCCAATGATGCTCCACAGATGGAGATTCTAAAGCTAACTGGAGTCACACTGACAGAACTGGCAGTTGTCACCAACGACCAACTACAAAGTTGACCAATAGAACAAAGAGTTTAGAAAATGACAAAATGTCTAGCTGGCAAGAGCTAAAAATAGACTTAACTGGTTGTTTTCATTTTTTTATTCAACCAGAGTTAAGTGTTTGATTTAAAGAAGGTTTGTACAATTGGCATAAAGATAACTATGAGATAAATTAGGAGTTAATCTTTAAATCAGATTGGTTGGATTGCTTTTCACACCAAGAATCAAAAATCAAGAATCAAGAAATGGTGAATATCATGTCTATATAAGAGACAAGCATTATTCATTTTTGCAATCACATGGAGGGGAGTGAATAGAAAGAGGATGTTGAAGAGAAACTAATGAAGGATAACTTCATATAGTCCTGATCAATCAAGCTAAAGGAGAGCTAAAGAATTCTGTAGACACCGACGAACAGTGAAGCACAGCATCATAGATCAGAAAGTATGGAGCACATATAATTGAATTGATACATTGATCAGAGAGGTAATGTACTTAAATAGATTTGAAAATCTGCAATTCAAGTTGCATTAGAAATAGGTCATTGTCTTTAAATTTAACCATTTAAGCATCAAGTCTCTTAACAGAGTAGGACTTAACAGTCTTCTATATATTGAGGTACATCCCAAGGAGTGCCAAAAAGGTTGATTCATGAAAGTAGCATTGGACTCGCCAGATACCTATTGACAATCTAAGAAGAAGGTTGATTCAAGGATGATAGCAAGATTTGCCTAAAGCGTATTGACAGTCTAAGAAGGAGGTTGATTCAAGGATGGTAGAAAATAGATGCCCGATACTAAGTGACAACCTCTATGTATAAAATCCTCTAACAAGGTCACATCTAACAGTGTGTTTGTAACCTTTAACATGGTTGCCTCCTAACAGGGCTCACTTTAGAAGAGTGAAAATTTGGGGTACCAGTCCCAGTGGTTTTTTCCCTTAACAGGGTTTCCACGTTAAAATCCTTGTGTTATGTGTGTATGGTTTATTACTTTACTATTTTACATTTCACATATGCATTTCTAGATTTATCGGTATACTCTACATATTTACTGAGTGTCAGTAAATAAGTTTTACTTCTTATCGGTAATCAAAGAGAATAAGGTCAGAAAAGGAAAACTGACAAACAGTTAATTATTATAAGTATTTCATGGCATGCATCTTGTAGGGGACATGATAATCTAAGGTTTATTTGATTGGTGGTTAGAATAAAGAAATTTTTTTGAAGCCATTGATTCACCCCNAAGCCATTGATTCCCCCCCCCCCCCCCCCTCTCAGTTATTACTAACAAAAAACACTGATTTTCATCTATTAATTAATGTTTTTTAATCATTAATTAATCATCTATTTTCCTCTAAATTCATTCCCCAAATTGTCTAATCAAAATCCCAAAATTAAATAATTAATTTTAGTTAATCAAATAACCTTAATTGATTAATTTTCATTAATTAATTAATTAAATTCAATTTCCTATAGATTAAATTAAAATGTTTAAACTTACTAATTAAATTCTTTCATTCAATAAAGCAATTCTAAATCACAAAGAATTTAATTATCTCACATGTTGAAAACTTTAATTACATAAATGAATTAAATATTCATTTATTTTCAAAGAGATAATCCTTAATCAGATCACGTGGGTTAATCCACCCATCTCTCTAGTTCACATGGGTAACTCCACCCATCTCTCCAATTCACATGGGTAACTCCACCCACCTCTTCAGTTCTAAAAGGTAACTCACAGTTAGCTCTTCATTCATCCAAACTCTATCTCCTCTTTACCAATTGAAGAGGTGGAGTTTACTGATGGCTTCTCTAGTTCCTTTTAATCTCAACTGTTCATCTCCCTATCTTAGGGATTGATCTCAACTGTTCATCTCATCCTTAATTCCTATAAAAAAACCCTTCATAACCATTTGAAGGATCTAGGATTTCAAGCTCTCATGCACCATTACTCAGTCAGTTTGGTTCTAGAATTCAAGTCATCTTGCGATCATACACACATTCAATTATCAATGGTCATAAACGTCGCCCACACCAATACTGAGCATCAAAAATAGTGTTTCAGAAGGAGTAGAGAGACAATATAATATTCAAGCACTATGGGGTTTGTATTCATTTGTTTCCCTTTCTTTTCTTGTATATTTTATTGGTTACATTTAAGTATTCATTATTAGTAGCTTTGTGTATTTGATTTCTATCATTGCAAACTGGTGCTACTAACCCTAGCCTTTGGAAAGCTTGGGAACCACGAATCATGAAGGAGGCATACATTTTGGTGAACTTGGCATGAAGAAAACAACCTGAATATCTCTTGCAGATGACATACATAATCAATCAGCCATAGCCTTATGGTTGCAGACCTCAATTTTCATTATTTTCTCGATATTTGTGTAATTTCACAATTGCTGGTATTTTTTTGCAATTGATGAAATAGTGCCACAATTGAGTGGTGTAATACCACAATTGATTATAGGCTTTCACATTGCTATTCTATCATCTTCTATCTTTCTATCTTGTAGCACTGTGCCGCAATTGCCTAGATTGCACCACAATTACTTGTGCTTTACCACAATTTCTTGTACTTTACCACAATTGACCGATCCCTACCGTAAAGGAAAACATTCTGCTAAAGACCAGAGTTATTTGCCAAAAAAATTTCAACATTCTGCCACAATTGATAGGAGATTGCCGCAATTGAACAACTAGTGCCTCAATTAACATAAAAGACACATTTCTAGCTATTTTTCATGGTTTCTATGTAGGGTTGACTAGCGGTGAATGAAAAAGAAGGTAATCAGATGCATAATAGGTGCTATATCATTAAGAGATTATTCAATAAGGAGAACCACCAACTATCGATCACAATAAAGGGCTATTCTCACAATCGTAGCTAAAGATCAAAGCAAAGCATACACAAGGTACATTGATTCAATCAAGAGATTTTCAAGTATAAAGTCACCATTAATTTTAGCAATCTCAATAATCCCAGAGTTTCTAGATATTCTACTATATTGGATTGAAAATCTTTCATTTCTTGAGATACTAAACACTTTCTTTGATAGGTTCAAATTGAGGAGACAAGATAAGAATACAACATAAAATTCATTCACTTGTCGATTTGGGTTTAAAAAGAACAATGTTTGTCACACATCTCACATTTCAGATTTTGGTGCTTAAAATTGATGTGGAGATTAAAATTGAACAAAGGAAAAGAATCTTTCTATTTGGTGCACTAAAATTGAAAAAGCAATCAACACCTACTTTTGGGCTTAAAACTGAACACTTATTCTTTTATGGTGGTGTATCTTAGTTCACATTTCAAAATTTTGGAGCTTAAATGATTTACCTTATGTCTTGAGTTTTGGGTGCACTTGCACAATCTATTAGATTAAACACCTTTATACTTTTTTAGAAAGGCCTGTCCAGGGAATGCACTTCTTCCTCAGAGAATGACCTTAAACCAATAATCCTTTTGATCGATATATAAACAAGACGTGAACCAAAGTTCTATCTTATCTAGCCAAGCTCAGGCGAGGTGTGTTGATGATAGTCTGGATCAGGTGAATATCCCTAAGGAGGCAACATGGTCAACTAGGCTCTTAAGTGAGTCACACACATACAAACTGATTGGATAGATACCACAGATCCTTACTATAGCCTTGTTAATTAGAGGCTAGCCTGATCTACCTCTGAATAGATACCTTATTATAGTGCAAGGGGTTGCAGAATTCCACCCCAAGATTCCCAACATATGTGTTCCAAGGTATTTTTTTAGTGAAAGAGATCTTCAGTCCACGACAACAATACCTGGAAAAGGAAAAAACACAGGTGCCTATTTCATGGACCTTCTTGTCCTAGTAGTGTGATACTTGTTGTGTGAGCTAACAGACATTCAAGCATTGGGCCTATAATATTGTATTTTATAGTCATTGACCTAGATTAATCTCACTATTCATTGTTGAGACTTTTTGATAACGTCACAACTTGAAAGAGTTGTAGAACAACACATTGTCAGTCTTCATTCTTCAAAAACACAATGTCTATTGTGCTTGTTCTTTGATTAGTTTCCAAAATGCAAAAAAAAACATCCAAACTGTCAAAATGAGTCAAACATGTTAAATTATAGGGTTGTCAACATCAAACTATCTTGAAAATCAGAAGACTTGTTCCAGAGAATCAAAATTGTCAGATAGTGAGGCCCATCTTTGAGTCTTTTTGAGACTATTTCCCCTTTTCCGCAATTGCCCGTAGGTAATTGACAGAAGTTTGCCGCAATTAACTTTTTTATTGCTGAAATTGACCTGCATTGCAATCGGTGATAGATTACCGCAATCGACCACTCACTTTACCACAATCAGTGGAGTTTTGACACAATTGAACAGAGAAATTTTACTCATGTTTTGACCTAAAACCTTGAAAATACTCTCCATTTTGTGTCAAAGACCAGTGTCTATCCCATAAAAATGTGAAGAACATTGTGTGAATCTCTAAAAATTAAAGATCATCCTATCTTTGGAAGCACAATTATTGTCCAAGAATTGTTAGTTTGAAAGTCCAGACTCAAAATATCTTGATCCCATTATCTCAAAATCATCATCTTTATCAATGACTTTGTCCTAGGAAAAGGTTGACAAATCTTATTCTTACATCATCAAAACTTTGAGATCAAGATAAATCAACATTTGTCCTTCGAATTACCCTTGTCCAAAAATAACTAGGACTTTCCTAAAAAGGTTATCCTTTTTTGTTTTCTTTATATCACTTGTTTTAGTCACAAAATATAGACCACACTATGTCTCAAACAACCCATAGAGGGCCTTACAGAAGGTCGATGGCTAGAACTCAACCCAAGGATTCATACATTAATAGGTTCCCCTCTTGGGAAATAGAGTGAGAGGATGATCCCTTCAAGAATACCAGTCCTGCTCTTTTTGAGAATTCTCTTCAGTCAGCCACCACCATACACCTTGATGATCTATTTGACCAACTAACCATTGACAACCAACCTTGCATCGATAAACATGTTGATAAAAATTACTTAGGTGGTGCGTCCACATCATATTCTAGGGTTGTCAAAACCATTTCCATAGTTCCCTTCAACCAAATAGAGTCAACCCAACATGAGGGCCTATGTCTTGTACACCCAGAATTAATAGAGTGGGATCTACAAGGACTGCCTGATATGGATGTCTTTGACAATGATGAGGCTATCGCATATTTCATGGGGTTTAGAGAGGGAATTCCATCAGGAGACCATAAAGTAGGTTTCTCCATTGACCTTGAAAAATCAGCATACTTTGGAGAGGAAGCTACTCCTTCCAGTCATCAAAACAAATTGAAAAATAAAAAAGAATCATCTGTAAGTGAAAATTGAAAGGCGCTTACTGACATAAAAAATGATAAAAAAAGAAAAAACAAGACGTATCTTCTAGTGAAAACCTCACTGAGGCACTAGAAGATGGAAAAAGGAACTCCTCCCCTTGACAAAGGAAAAATAATGACTGTTAGCAGAAGAAACAAAAGAAGTCAACTTGGGAGATCACAAGAACCCAAAGAACATCTACTTAGAAAAATCACTAACCCTATTAGCACATTTTCTTGCAACACTTTACCTAATGATGACAGTATACCTTGTATGCTTGAATGTAACCTCTTTTAGGCAAGAGAAAGGCTAATTTCTAAGGATTGGATAATATCCTTCTTCATTTTTGAGCTCCACAGACTTAGGCAGGTATTAACTAGATAGTTCATTGTGTTCCAAGTAAACTTGAAATGGTGGATTGGGTCTTCACTGTTATGTACCTAAAACCTCACTGTAACAACTTATAAACTACTTTAGAGATTGCAATGATTAATTTGAAATAGAGTATTATAAGCCAGGCTATGGTTTTGATAACATGAACCAATGAGACAAGGATTTGCATCCTTCTTCCTTTTTTCTCTAGGAGGGATAACCTAATGATTAACTCTCCAAGGAATCACTAAAATGGACATTGCCTTGCTGACATGAGTCCTTAATGAGTTCAGCTCATTTGTTCTAAAAACTAGATAAAATTTATTAATTTGTGTATAACTGAAAGATGAAAACACTTTCTCGGCAAACTCTAGATTAGTTCCTATTCCTTGGGCAAAGAGTCAATGAAAACATATGTCAACAATAAAAAAAACTAATGCAATACTGAAGAATGCCTTACAAACTTCATACAATCCAGATTGGATGCCTTACAAACAATCTACTCAACTCAATACTTCTTCATCAGATCTTCACAACTATGTCCTGCTCTCTAAAATCATTTACAAAATTTAACTCTCTCCTTGAGAAAGACTCACAAACAATTAGACACACTACCTTATAGTAGGTATATTTCAAATGCCTTACAAATGAGCTATACTAGAGCATAAACACAGTCAAAAGAGACAAAACAATAATGAATAGGAATTGCACTGTATTCTCATTAATCCAAGTTGTTTCCAGATATCCAGACAATAAACTCAAGAACTAAACATGAAAAAGAAGTATGATTTACAAATAATATCTCCAAACCAATGGTAACTTGTACTGAACCAAGAAAATACAGGAACAAGAACAAGACTAGGAATTTCCACAGGAACCAGAACAGGAACCTGAAATCAGAACCCTCAAAATAGAAAAGAGAAGAGAATAAATAAGAGAGAAGAAACGCTAATCTTTCTGAGCAATTGACACCTGTCTCTCCTCAAATCTGATTTTACTTGTCTTTCCAAGTCTTCAAAATATCTAATATATCTTTAATAATTATCTCCATCTGTCTGAGAAAATATCTAATTTTATCTTCAAAATATCTTTGAAATCTGAGAAAATATTTCCCTTTGAAAATCTGATTTATCCTTTGATAAATATCTTCCCATAAATTCATCTGTCAAGACTTAAAAACAAATAAATATATTTTCTCCTATCTGTGCAAATTTAATCTTTATTTCTCATCGCCAAATTTGACCTTTCCTGCAAAAACCCTTGACTTCAACTGTCTTCAAAAAACCCTCCGAGAATAAATATATGAAGATTTAAAATAAAAACTATAAAATTCCCTTTAAAATTTATCATGTGCACATTTTAAAGTCTTTGAAATCCTCACATTTATGCATACTTTGCCTAGAAATCACCAGATTTTGACATGTGTCACATGTTGATTCATTGTCATAAACTAGTCTTTTAACTATGCCTTTAACCCTAGTTAGCTTTTCTTCTTGGTCTTTAAGTCTCTAAATTTTTTTCCTAACCATAGTTAAATCTGGCGACCTTGCAACATCCACAATCTCACAGTCTATCCGCATCTAGCAACCACGCGACCACACTTAGTCTCACTGTTGCGAGAAATTTTTAACTTATCTATCAACCGTGGGCAACCTCACAACTTGCATCCAGTGGCTAATTCCATCTGGTGACCATGTGACCAACAGCTATCTCCATGTCGCAGCAGTCATCTTCAGCATATGGCTACTTTGCGACTAACCGCTAGCGGTCGGCCACCAAGTCTCGGCGGCTTATCCCTTGCATCTCCTAACTGCGTGACAAACCGCTAGTGGTCAGTCACCAAGTCTCAGAATCCTAGTGGTGATCTTCAATCCTTCTTCCGACTGAGCAATTGGATCCTCTCACGACTGTACGACCAGAGCATCTCACGACCATGTGACTAGATTTTGCGTGTTGCTTTCACCAAAATTTACCTTCCTTCAAAATCTGGGCATGGAAACCAAGGTAGTCAGATGATTGGGCACATGCGTGGATAGCCTCCCCATCAGCTTCACATTTCATATGTTTGTGTTTTTCCTTATATGAATTTCAAAATGCTCTTGTAGGATGAATGTGGGATTAAATTTCCATATGAGTTGAAAGCATTTTCAAAATTTGGCTCAAAATACTATGGTTTGTCCATGCCTCCATTCCTCCAGCCCTCAAGAGCTCACCAAGAGCCTCTGGGCTCTCTTATTTACCTATAAAGATAGTGTTTTGATATATAAATACCAAAAAATGCCACCATAGAGTGAATGTGGGACATTACAAATGCTCTATTTTTGACTTTGCTGAAGGTTTCCAATGGGTTCTGCTCACTAATGGCTTTGTTTTATTGCAGATGAGAACCACCAATGTGTTCCATAGGTCAAAATGCCCCCCTATGGTTTTACTTCTGCAAATTTAACTTTAAAATTCACAAAAAACTTCAAACTATTCCTCCATATGCTCATCGCAGCATTCTGTGCAATGTATTTTGCTATGTGATTTGTACTCCTCCCATGGCTTGCACAGGCTGCTATGGTTTCTTTCAACTCCTTCTTACTATTATGCACTGGTTCTTCATTGTATCATGTATGCATAGTATGCCAAGACAAGGTATTGATGCCTCTCTATTTTAAATCTTTCAATATCTGATGTATTGCGCAGTAATTGGCAGTTTGATTACCCTCCATTCAGCATGGCATTCTACCTTTTTCCACTGTGACATCTCATTCACAGCTCCTCTATGGTTTCATATTTGTTAAATGAAACTGGCAAAGGTTGCAGAATTAGGCTCTACACCTGCTGCTTTGGATTCATTTAAATCAATGTTTGCAGTTTATTCAATGTTTAAAATCCCCCCAAAAATAGCATGTGCTTTACTTCCAAATGTTGCATAGCTTCCACTTCAAAATGTCTGCGCAAACTTTGGATTTAAATGAAAGTTCCTAGGATTTTAAAACATGAATCATCCATTCTCCCCAAGAGCTGCGCAAGAACTTGTAATGTTTTCAACTTAGCATAGCCTCTCGCATTGCTAAATTGAAATTTTAAAACATTCAAAAATTTCCCCAAAAGTGGCGTGTGGGAGTAATGCAATGTTTTAATACATTATGCGAATTTAAGAATCCACAAGCATTAACCATGTTTTAAAACCCCTCTTTGTTGTGCAACACAGACCCTCACTTATTTCACACCCAATAATTGCATGTGGAAATGTTAAATTTGTCTTTAAGAAATCTTCCATTTCACACTTTGTATATTTGCATCTGACTAGGTAATGCACAACCTCCAATGCAATACTAATTACCCCGCCCCCCATTTTTTCTTAAATATTTCTCCTTCAAAAAAAATGGTGCAAACATTGTATTGGTATTGGCAATAAATTTTCTCATAGTGTGAGTTTTCAAACACATCTGCAACTTCAAGTTACCTCATCTTCAAGTCCTCTTACTACTCTTAACACAATGTCACTTATAAATCTTTGGATACAACCATAAGATCTTCCTTTGGTAGAGTTGTATTAGGTCTTTTAGCTTTGATTTGCATAAGCATGTGTTCTAATTGATCACCATCACCCTTTCAAATATAGAGTACCATGCAAATTGTCTCAATGACATCAAACTAGCAACTTTACAATGACTTTAGCGAACTGAACCTTTAAATGGCAATTGGCTTCCAAAACTGGCCTCAAAAATTCACTGAAACAAGTAAACTAACCTTGTCACTTGGAAAGAAGATTCATTTATGTACAATGACTATGCATGCAAGAGGGGATTCACCAAATTCATTCTTAGGCACATGATACAACAGTACAAACTTAGCCTTTCAGAAAATTTGTGTAGGTACAAATGCTGAAACAACATAAATCACCTTCAGATCGACCATTGCAAAATGACTAAATCACACTCTAAAACTTCACCATCAAGTCAGATAGTATATTCATATGTAATAAGCATGATGCCTTGATTGGTTCCTTAAAATATCTTTCAGACAAAAAGATATCACTCCTGCAAAATGGCCATTCTGAAAACTTAATTCTATTTTGCACTACAAACTAAATAAAATGCCTTTGAAACAGGACTTGCAAATCCATCAAAAAGATCTTTCAGAATTTCAACCTCTGGAGCCTGATTGAATGTCATATGTAGAATGAAAAACCTCAGTTATCTTGTTATGAAAATAAACCTATTGAACTGATACCAATTCGTAAAGTTAGCACCCTAACCCTTTTCTGATTTTTAACACAGTGAAAAAGTAGAAACTGAATCTGGAAACAGCGAAGCAAAGTGATCAACTGGATTGATCAAAGTCTAGAAATCTTCAAAGGAGTTCATTTCTAGGTCTACAATGCAGATCAAATTTCAATTATGCTTGACCTCAAACTGGGTGCACACAGGGAAACCACAAAGTATGCCTTTTAATTCTGAATTCAACATTTTCAACGAAACTTCAATAAATTAGAAATGGAAGGGCTCTGGAAAAGTGGATAAATGGATTGGCAAGAATCTGTAAATCCTCAGGTGAGTTCACTCTTATGGTTACAATATGAGGGACAAGTCAATTATCCAAAATTTTTACCCGGGTATAGATTTTCAGGACCTCAAAGTGGACAACTTAGCAATTCTGCACTCGAAAACTCAGGAAATCAGAATTATTCACCAATGGAATGGTTCTAAAAAAGTTGTCATCTAATTTCATAGGGATCTGGAAACTGGCAATATTGGAGTGTGTGACCACTAGAACATAGTATAAAAGGAATTTTCTCAATTGAATCAACTGGTCAAAAGTTATAATGTGTCAAATTGGGCTATTTAGATTTATGATCAATTGCACAATGCATGATAACAGTAAATTACCAACTTTGAGGGATTTGAAATCTATTTAAAACATATCAAAAAGACTTGGGATTTGAAACATAGGTTCTTTGATACACATACTCAACATCCCCAAAGTGGTGGGTCATGACACATTTCTGGGTGCAAGATATTCAAAAGCAAACTAGGCCATTTACAACTTATTGACACTTGAACAAAAATGCAGACTTAGGTGACCCCCTCAAAATGACTACTCCCTAAACATGTCAAAATTGGAATTTAGGAGCTGGGACCCATTGTATATATCAAATGAAAGGCATTGAAGCCTCTTCCCAATCTGTACCTCATGAAAATGATCTGGGCATCTTTTTCAATCATTTTAACTAAGCCTTCTCACACAAAATTTCAAGGGTATCCACCTAGCTTATCTGAAAATTTTAACATGGTCACTCCAAATTTGTTCCAAATTTGGGAGTACCAACAGTGGCTCTAACTAAGGATGGTTAAACACGAGTTTATAACGAGAACCATAGATCTCTGGAGTAGCAGACCACCCCAAAACATAAAAATCAGATTTTACCCTTTCTCATTTCACTTTCTCACTGACACCTCCACCTCTCAAAACTTTTCAAAAAAAAGGGAAAACTCTACTGAAATAAAACACAAAAATGAAAAGGAAAGCAACTATACAATATGTATATTATCTACAAGAGGCCCACAATCCCAAAAACTGAGATCAACTCTTACCTCTGTCAAACACAAAGCTCTCTGCCCCATGTTTCAAAAATATGATAACAGTGCCACTCTTAACTGCCTGATTCAAGCTACTGTCATTATGTATCAACTCATCACATGAAAAAAAATCTACATATTTTCATATGAGCTTCTATAAACATTAGGCAAATTGTCATCATGAAAATTTTGTGGCATATATATGTCACATTCATCAGATAAAAACATACTTTGATATGTGTCACATTTATCATCTTTGATTTGTAAGCCACAACTTAAAGACTCACCATTCAACTGAAAGGAGGGATACTCAACTTCCATCATACAGCTTGGGCAAGCCTTATTAGATCCATTCACACCCATCACTTGCATATCAAAGGAGAAAGTAGACTGAACCTTACAACATTTACCATTTGAAACTTGATTCATCCTTTTCTGTAATGGATTCGGAACAACAATGTGAGAAACAAAAAAAATCTGGGTCATTATGAACAACAAAGATCTAATGCATGTTATTTTGAACCTTTGTGAGAGAGAAAGAACAAGTTTCAGCTTTGTCCTTATCATAACATGACAATTTCATGTCATAATTCATACTCTGCTCTTCAGAAGAAAAGTGATCATGCAACTTGTTAGTGGTTTGCATATCTAAATCAGAAATCCCTAAAGAGTTCTCATGTAAATTGCTATCCTCACATAATTCACTAACTTGCTGGTGGGTGGGTGGGAGAATATCAAGAAACACATTTGGCAGCTGCATATGTTGAGTGACTAAAAGTTCATCATAAAATGCATTTATAGAAGATTTAGAATCAGAGAAAGATTCATAATCAACATCACTATCCCATTTAGTACTCAATATCATATCTAAAATCTCTTCATCTTTTGAAGCTGAATACAAACTGATGCCCACATTATCTGAAAAATCAAATTGAAACCTATTGTAACCTTGTGAAAAAGAAGTGCAAGGAAAATCATAAATATTAATGTCATAGCTGTGAGCATCTGATATATATTCCTTGTCAAAATCAATGGACCCAGGGTGTAAGAATTCAAAACTGTGCTGCCCTGAATATCTGAGATAATCAGAAGACAATAAGTCTAAAATTTCTTCACTATGAAGTGAATCACTATCATCATTTACATCCTCCTCTAGTACACAATCATAATCAGCAACTTCATTTATCAGATTTGTACCATTTTTCTGATTATACACATCTTCTATTTCACATTGAGAATGATTACTAATTTCATGATTATAAATCATAACATCCATTTTAGACATAGCTATAATAATTTTTTTTTTCATCATTCTCAATATGAGGACCACTAGATGCAACCTCATGTGAAATCATAAATATAGGATTTTCAATATCAGAGGCTTGGTTTGAAACATCAGGATTTATGTCACTGTCATCATAAGAGTTATCACAGCAACTTACCTCTTCATCATCTTGCTGCTCATAAACTTCATTATTAGCATCATAATCATCATTTTCAGCCAAAGTAAACCCAACATCACCTTCATAGTAGTTGGATTCAATATCACCAAATTTAGTCTCATCGGTATGACTAGATTCATATTCATCATGTTCAGAAATTTCAGATTCAATATCAGTAGATTCATCATCATTTATTGCTATTTGGTTTAGTATTTCTAATTTTAATTGGTCAATTCTGATTTGAGCTTGTCTAGTGGCCTTTTCTTTCTTCCTTTGCTTTCGGATGGCCAATTGTTTTTTGATAAGTTCTTCCTCAAGCTCCTCTTTATCATGATCTAAACGTGAGACAGATTCTTCAACATAGGATATAACATAGGAAACACTATTGTCCTCTATGTTATCATATTGTTCAACAAAACATTCTTCCATTTCAGTCATAGACCTTATTGAATCATGAGGTAAATGCTTAAACCAATCCCTAGCATTATCGACTAGAGATATTGCAAATAGATTCATTAGTACATCCTCATGTGTTATGTCATGATCATCAATCAAATCTACAAACTTTTATAAATGATCTTTAGCTGATTGTTCTCCAAAACCAATAAACCTTGGCAAATACTCCTTAACCTTTGATGGGATATGATTCGGGTATCTAGGGATACCCTCAAAACTAATTGCCCCATACAAATTACTACCCCTCCAATCACTAGATCATGACATCTTATCAGTCAAAAAGATTACAAACTGCCACTCTCATTTATTACATATCTCATTCAGATTTTGCAAAAATGCAAGTAAAAACTTGAAATATATAAACCTCTTTTTCAACTAATTCCTTTTTGCTTTAGTGCTGCAATGACTTGATAAGGAAAATTATTAAAACTTTTTAAAATACCTAGATGTATTTGAGCTGTTGCAAAACATGTGTGCTTTGAAAACACCTTTAAATCAGCTTCAAAACATGTAAATATCTATTGTCACTGTCACTGCAAGCTCACCTTTCTTTCTTGTATTCTTTCTTCAATGTGTACACTAGTGAAAATTAGAGCTCAGAGTCGCCACTCACCAGTAGTGAGATTATTTTGATACTATCTTGGATAAACTAAAAACTTCTAGAACACTTTGCAGCAAAAAATATACAGACTTGACTTACTTTGTAAATCTTGAGGAATATGTCCTTTTGTAGAATATGACTCTATGACTGTCCCTCTTAACCAGACTCTAGAATATTTCAGTGAAGCAGGGCTATAAATTACTTATAGTGACTTAATCACTTTTGATCCCCAACAGAGTCGCCAATTTGTTAGCACTTTTTCTTGCAACACTTTACCTAATGATGACAATATACCTTGTATGCTTGAATGCAACCTCTTTTAGGCAAGAGAAAGGCTAATTTCTAAGGATTGGATATTATCCTTCTTCATTTTTGAGCTCCACAGACTCAGGAAGGTATTACCTAGATAGTTCACTGTGTTCCAAGTAAACTTCAAATGGTGGATTTGGTCTTCACTATTATGTACCTAACACCTCACTGTAACAACTTATAAACTACTTTAGAGATTGCAATGATTAATTTGAAACAAAGTATTATAAGCCAGGCTATGGTTTTGATAACATGAACCAATGAGACAAGGATTTGCATCCTTCTTCCTTTTGTCTTTAGGAGGGATAACCTAATGATTCACTCTCCAAGGAATCACTAAAATGGACACTGTCTTGCTGACACAAGTCCTTAATGAGTTCAGCTCATTTGTTCTTAAAACTAGATGAAATTGATTAATTTGTGTATAATTGAATGGAGAAAACACTTTCTCGACAAACTCTAGATCAATGCCTATTCTTTGGGAAAAGAGTCAATGAAAACATATGTCAACAATAAAAAAACTAATGCAATACTGAAGAATGCCTTACAAACTTCATACAATCCAGATTGGATGCCTTACAAACAATCTACTCAACTCAATACTTCTTCATCAGATCTTCACAACTATGTCCTACTCTCTGAAATCATTTACAAAATTTAACTCTCTCCTTGAGAAAGACTCACAAATGATTAGACACACTACCTTGTAGTAGTTATATTTCAAATGCCTTACAAATGAACTATACTAGAGCATAAACATAGTCAAAAGAGACAAGACAATAATGAATAGGAACTTCACTGTATTCTCATTAATCCAAGTTGTTTCTAGATATCCAGACAATAAACTCAAGAACTAAACATGAAAAAGAAGTATGCTTTACAAATAAAATCTCCAAACCAATGGTAACTTGTACTGAACTAAGCAAATATAGGAACAAGAACAAGACTAGGAACTTCCACAGGAACCAGAATAGGAACCTGAAATCAGAACCCTCAAAACAAAAAATAGAAGAGAATAAATACAAGAGAAGAAACCCTAATCTTTCTAAGCAATTGACACCTATCTCTTCTCAAATCTAATTTTACTTGTCTTTCCAAGTCTTCAAAATATTTGATATATCATTAATAACTGACTCCATCTGTCTGAGAAAATATCTGATTTTATCTTCAAAATATCTTTGAAATCTGATAAAATATTTCCCTTTGAAAATCTGATTTATCCTTTGATAAATATCTTCCCATAAATTCATCTGTCAAGACTTAAAAACAAATAAATATATTTTTTCATGTCTGTGCAAATTTAATCTTTATTTCTCATCCCCAAATTTGACCTTTCCTGCAAAAACACCTGACTTCAACTGTCTTCAAAAAACCCTCCGGGAATAAACATATGAAGATTTGCAATAAAAACTATAAAATTCCCTTTAAAATTTATCATGTGCACATTTTAAAGTCTTTGAAATCCTCACATTTACACACACTTTGCCCAAAAATCACCAAATTTTGACATGTGTCACATGCTGATTCACTGTCATAAACTAGTCTTTTAACTATGCCTTTAACCCTAGTTAGCTTTTCTTCTTGGTCTCTAAGTCTCTAAAATTTTTGCCTAACCTCAATTAAATCTGGTGACCATGCAACAACCACAATCTCACAGTCTATCCGCATCTGGCGACCACGTGACCACACTTAGTCTCATAGTCGCGAGCAATTTTCAACTTATCTGTCAACCCTGGGTGACCTTGTGACTGGAATCTGGTGGCTAATTCCATCTGGTGACCATGTGACCAGCGACTATCTCCATGTCATAGCAGTCATCTTCGGCATCTGGCTACTTTGCTACTACCCACTAGCGGTCAGTCGCCATGTCTCGGCGGCTTATCCCTGGCATCTCCTGACTGCGTGACTAACCGTTAGTGGTTAATTGCCAAGTCTTAGAATCCTGGAAGTGATCTTCAATCCTTCTTCTGACTGAGCGACTAGATCCTCTTGTGACTATGTGACTAGAGCATCTCGTGACCATGCGATTGGATGTCGCATGTTGCTTTCGCCAAAATTTACCTTCCTTCAAAATTTGGGCACAAAAATTGAGGTGGTTGGATGACTGGGCATGCACGTAGATAGCCTCCTCATCATCTTCACATTTCATATGTTTGTGTTTTTCCTTATATGCATTTCAAAATGCTCTTGCAGGATGAATGTGGGATTAAATTTCCATATGGGTTGAAAGCATTTTCGAAATTTGGCTCAAAATACAATGGTTTGTCCATGCCTCCATTCCTCCAGCCCTCAAGAGCTCACCAAGAGCCTCTGGGCTCTCTTATTTACCTATAAAGATAGTGTTTTGATATATAAATACCAAAAAATGCCACCACAGAGTGAATGTGGGACATTACAAATGCACTATTTTTTACTTTGTTGAAGGTTTCCACTGGGTTCTTCTCACTAATGGCTTTGTTTTATTGCAGATGAGAACCGCCAATGTGTTCCATAGGTCAAAACACCCCTCCCTATGGTTTTACTTCTGCAAATTTAACTTTAAAATTCACAAAAAACTTCAAACTATTCCTCCATATGCTCATCGCAGCATTCTATGCAATGTATTTTGCTATGTGATTTGTACTCCTCCCATGGCTTGCATAGACTACTATGGTTTCTTTCAACTCCTTCCTACTATTATGCACTAGTTCTTCATTGTATCATGTATGCACAGTATGCCAAGACAAGGTATTGATGCCTCTCTATTTTAAATCTTTCAATATCTGATGTATTGTGCAGTAATTGGCAGTTTGATTACCCTCCATTCAGCGTGGCATTCTGCCTTTTTCCAGTGTGACATCTCATTCACAGCTCCTCTGTGGTTTCATATTTGTTAAATGACACTGGCAAAGGTTGCAGAATTAGGCTCTACACCTTCTGCTTTGGATTCATTTAAATCAATGTTTGCAATTTATTCAATGTTTAAAATCCCCCCAAAAACGTGTTCTTTACTTCCAAATGCTGCGCACCTTCCACTTCAAAATGTTTGTGTAGACTTTGGATTTAACTGAAAGTTCCTAAGATTTTAAAACATGAATCATCCATTCTCCCCAAGAGCTGCGCAAGAACATGTAATGTTTTCAACTTAGCATAGCCTCTCGCATTGCTAAATTGAAATTTTAAAACATTCAAAAATTTCCCCAAAAGTGGCGTGTGGGAGTAATGCAATGTCTTAATAGATTATGCCAATTTAAGAATCCACAAGCATTAACCATGTTTTAAAACACCTCTTTGTTGTGCAACACAGACCCTCACTTATTTCACACCCAATAATTGCATGTGGAAATGTTAAATTTGTCTTTAAGAAATCTTCCATTTCGCACTTTGTATATTTGCATCTGACTGGGTAATGCACAACCTCCAATGCAATACTAATTACCCCCCACCCTCTTTTTTTTAAATATTTCTCCATAAAAAAAAATGGCGCAAACATTGTATTGGTCTTGGCAATAAATTTGCTCATAGTGTGAGTTTTCAAACACATCTGCAACTTCAAGTTACCTCATCTTCAAGTCCTCTTACTGCTCTTAACACAATGTCAC